>CM060250.1:85688442-86210942 GCA_030684275.1 Acipenser oxyrinchus oxyrinchus
TTGTTGTAGTGAGAGTGATAACTATCAGGATGGACAAACAATGACGGAAATAATGAGGTTCAGACCAATAACAGAAGAAATTAAGGAGAAGTTTTTTAAAAGAACAATAAAATGAAAGTACAAGGAAAAAGCATGCCGATGTAAGAGTTATTCCTGTTAAAGGTGTTTTTATTTATTTTATTATTTGAGTGACCAATTATTATTTTTATTTACTTTCCCCCAATTTGGAATGTCCAATTATGTTTTTTCTCATCACCACAGCGAGTCCCCACACAGCACAGATGTTCTGAGGGTGTGTGAGCATCCTCTTATCTCACAAGCCTAAAGCCAGAATCGTTTTTACGCCAAGCAATCCAGAGCAGAGGTGGGCGGGCTACTAATCCTGGAGAACAGAGATCAGCTCCTGCTTTTTATCCACTCTGAATGTGCTCAGTGTCTGTCCAGTAGGGTTCGCTGTTGCGCGATCAGGAGAAGCAATCCCTGCTGGTTTCCCATCCCCCACCCCGGGAGCATCAGAGCCAGTGTAACACCCCTTCGGAGTCCCCAGCAAAGCTCGATGTCTTTGCACAGCCTGAACACGGACTGGTGCCGTCCAAGCTGTGTGACTCATCCTGCGCTCCCAGCGGCAGCTCTTTTACTGGATGAGCCACTCAGTGGACCCTGTGTTAAAGGTTTTTATAAAGTTTAGCTGGACATTCTGTCCTAGTGGAGCCACTGTAGAGGGAGTGGGGAGGAGCGAGCAAAGAAGAAAAAGAGAGGGGAGAGAGAAGGAGAAGGAGAGTAGGGTTGTGAGATGTATTCAGAGTGACCACTGCTATTTAAATTACTGCAAGTTGTTTGTATTAATAAAACACTGTCTTTGAACCGAATTGGGTCTCCTGATACTACTACAAGACCTCTACAAGAAAAAGAGAGTCTTACACTGGTGGCAGCGGTTTGGAGAGAAAAGGAAAAAAAGACAGATGTGCGTAGTTTTTTTTTTCCTGTGCCTGCGAACGCATCACAAGGACTAAGCAGTTGGACACACTGTGAGTAACCTGTTTTAAATAATAATAATAATAATAATAATAATAATAATAATAATAATAATAATAATAATAATAATAATAATAGTTACTCTTTTGGAACACAATCATTATTTACCTTCGCGATGGAGGACGAAACTGTCATAGCAGAAATGCATTGCTATAGCAAAAAGCCTAGACATTCCTTTGCCGTCGCCATTTCACAACAATGGAACTGAGTCTTCTTAGCAATGGATAAGACGCCATGAAGTTGTCTAGCAAGTGTGATAGAGATTTATATTGCGCTTTAGCAACCAAACTCCTGACTCGACTTGATCCTGCACTTTTTGTAGTTTGGGATAATTTACCAACCACAGTGCAGAACATTTACAGGAAGCTTTTGGCCAGAAAGATTTTATTGCATCATTCCAGACCTTTCCGAATGCAAGACCTAGGAAGCTGGCTAGCCTATTGAAGTGTATGCTGCAGAAATTAGCAATTTGCTGAAGCAAGCTTTTCCAGATTTTAAACAAAATGCTGTTACATATATGACTGTCAAGATTTGTACCAGGTTTGCAGCAGGCTTTGCAGTTAAAGTGTCACGAAAGAGGCATAAAAACATTAGAAGAGGCCCTCCAGGTGGCTAGCCTAGCTGAGCGTGCATGGCAAGCAGCAAGCATTTGATCACCAGCAACACCAGTTTCTTCTTTAATGTAAAGACTGTTAATTCTGTTGCCAATTCTACAGAACAGTTTTAAGCAGTGTTGGATCTCACAAACATTCTCCTAGTTATTCTTACAGGTTTAATGACAGATGAAACGACTTGCCTCACTCACGTCATTATCATGTCAGGAGCCCAAGTCCACAGTACAAAAGAGTCAACTTCAAATAAGATGTTGCTAGAGGACCAAAGGAGCACGACAACCATGGAAACGTCTAACTGCTGATGCTGCAAGGCAAACACCAGCAGGTTTCCAACCAGCCTCACCTGGGAAAACGCCGCTATCCCCCTCTACTAGAGATGCAGCCACCTCCACACCTGATCACAACGACGCAGATTCCAATAACATTCATCAGCTGGTTCCAGAGGATGACTGCCAGCTCTCAGCTTTTGTGGGTACTGCTAATTACACTACACATATTAGAGAATGCTACATGGAACTAAAGTTTCAGTATTGCTAGATTCTGGTTCCAGAATGTCCATAATTCCCAGCCTTCACACACATGCATTTAAAAATAACTTAATTTTGGAATCTTCAATCACAGGCCAGTCCCTTGGCAGACTTGGTACTCTGACCATTACGACTGACAATGACACTGAATTCTATCAGTTGTGCGTAATATACATCAGGGATTACTGCTCTGATGGGACTTTATGCAGCGCCACCACGTTGTGTTGAATATTGCTTGTGGATGGCTATAAATCTGTAATCACGTAGTTTCCTTACTGAAATCTGCATATATGGCCCCTGCTTGTTGTAATGTAACAGTGACATCAACAGCCACAATTCCGGCTTTAACAGAGATGCACATCACCACCTCTGCTATAACACCCATGGAGAAGTGCACCACTCCTGATCAGTATATTGGCTTTCTAGAACCTTGCCACATAGAAGTGGTCTTGCTGTTGCTCGAACTCTAAGTCCAGTAGTAAATGGTTTTACTGGTGCATGGATATTGAACCACACTAATCACCCAATCGAATTGCCTCCAGGTCGTCAACTTGGACAGTTTTATGCCATAGATAACACTGTCACAACCGACCACAGTACATTCAGTGACCAATGACATGTCAGAGCTGTTGCAAAGTGATGTATCCAACCTGCAAAGACAACAGCTATCAACACTTTTGTCAGAGTACTCTTGTATATTCAGCAAGGGCTCCACTGATTTTGGACGGACTGATATTGTCACACAAAACATTCCACTGATGCACCACCTATCAGGTCGCAAGCTTATCACACATCTCCATAACCCAGGTCAGCGACATGCTATAAAAGGGCATTATTGAAGAGAGTCACAGCCCATGGGCTTCACCGGTAATTATGGTTCAGAAACACGATGACTCACAGAGATTTTGTGTCGACTACAGAGCCCTTAACTCTAACAATTCGTGATGCACACCCAATTCCACAAACCGATGACACGCCGGATCTTCACTTTTCAGCGCAATGGACCTTTCATCAGGCTATTGGCAGGTTCAAATGGACAAGGCAGAGCGCAAAAAAACAGCTTTTATGACTGGTCACAGGCTTTACCAATTTTGTGTCATGTGTTACAGAGACTGAATGAATTCTAGTCAACAATCTCCCTCCCAACATTTGAGGGCGCTGTATAACTGGAACAGTGTGCCTCGGACTGGATGGCTTGACAGTTCATTCCAGGGTCAGTTGGAAGTTGGCCATCCACAAAGGGGGCAGAGCCACAATACCAGAAGTAATCGCCTTAATGCGGTAGGCGATGTGTCAGTCATGGATTGGAGGATACGTGATTGGACTCGCCACTGAAAGAGGCATGACTAAGGGTATTTCAGGGGATGTGGCCAAGCAATCTGTTCCTTTGTTACGGTTGCAAAAGACCTGTAAAGGACGATCCAAAGCAAGTAAAACCGTGAGTGTTTGTATTTGTTTGTTAATCACTGTTGTTTTGTAATTATTAGACGGCTAACAACCGGGAGCTGTTGCTGTAAAGCCAGCATCCAACCCGGATCCCCAACACTGCACCATTCACAAATAACTGTGTATTCACCACCAGCACAGGAGTCCCGCAAAAGGACGTGGAGCTGTGCCTGGACATCGCTGTTGTTTATTATTGTTTCGGGACTGAAACCCAGTATTATTTTGCTGTGCAAACTACACATGGATGTGTAGTTGCCAGTGTTATTATTGAACAGTGCCAAACCGCTTTCAGGAAAATGAAAGAAGTGTTTGCACTGAGGGGGCTCCCAAGTGGCGCATCCAGTAAAAGCACTCGCTAGAGTTCAGGATGCGCTCTATAGCCTGGATGTCACCGGTTCGAGTCCAGGCTATTCCACAGCCGACCGTGGACGGGAGCTCCCAGGGGCTGCGCTCAATTGGCCGAGCGTCGTCCGGGGGGATGGAGGGTTAGGTCGGCCAGGGTGTCCTCGGCTCACCGCGCACCAGTGACCCCTGTAGTCTGGCCGGGCGCCTGATGGCTTGCCTGTAAGCTGCCCAGAGCTGCGTTGTCCTCCGACGCTGTAGCTCTGAGGCGGCTGCACAGTGAGTCTGCAGAGTGTAAAGAAGCGGGCGGCTGACAGCACACGCATTGGAGGACAGCGTGTGTTCATCTTCGCCCCTCCCGAGTCAGCGCAGGGGTGGTAGCGGTGAGCTGAGCCTAAAAATAATTGGGCATTTCAAATTGGGGAGAAAATAATAAAAACTAATTGGCAATGACTAAATTAAAAAAAAAAAAAGGAACTGTTTGCACTGTGAACTCTGTCTGCGTGTTGTTGTTTAAGCACTATATCTCCACTACACCTGCACACTACTAAGTACTTTGCCACACATAGTGTCAGAAACACAGGATTATGGACGTCATTGCACTATCCGCGCTGTTGCAGGCGCTGGAGGATAGACGGGAGGTTGCGGAGAGAGAGAAGAGAGATACATGGCTCTGATTGAGAGGGTCGGTAACAACAACAGCACACCAGCAGGACCCGTGATGGCGATCTCCAAGGCACGGGTGCAGAAAATGACGGCGGAGGATGACCCGCAAGCATATCTGGTGGCGTTTGAGCAACTGGCTACCACCGTGTCATGGCTGTAGGAGTACTGGGCTAGCCACTGGGCTCCGGTTTAATCGGGGAGGCCCAAGCAGCCAATCAGGCCAGGACCAACGCCGACGCCTGCCAGTACGGGTTGGTGAAACAGCCCCAGGGTGGCTACCTGCCCCAGGGTGGCCGCCCAACGAATACCTGCCCCAGGGTGGCCGCCCAACGATTGTGCGACCACATGACTCACTGGCTCAGCACCCTCCAGAAAACAGGAGTATAACTGGGGGAAGCCATTGTGATGGAATAATTCTGTCATGTGGTCGGTGCCGAGACCCAGGCATGGATACGGTGCCACAATCTGGACACCCTGGAAGCAGCCATCAAACTGGCGGCGGACTACGAGGACTCCCTGACCTCATCAAGAGCCGGATTATTCCACCCTCCAGTACCACAGAGCAACCAGGGGCTGGTGTCACACCCCACATCACCACAACCCACAACTACACCACCCACACCAGGACCCGGACCAAGACCTCCCAGATCACCAACCCCAATGGGCAGCCCAACCTCCCTCACATGGAGGCGACGGCTGGCCCCCAGCTGGGGTAGATTGAATGCCCCTGACCCACTGCCTTATCAGCAGTAGGACAGATATGTAACCCTAGTGCCTTCTGCCCCTGCTATCTATTCCAGGTGCCATCCCACAGGACATACCCCCCGGCTGATCGTTTGGCCCAGGACAATCTAAAATCGGCTCAACACTGGCAACAGCAGCATTACAACAAAAATGCACGTATTCTGACCTTTTGACCAGGAGACAAGGTAATGCTGCTTCTTCCCATTTGAGAATCCAAACTGTGTGTTAAATGGAAGGGGCCATATGAGGTGATTCGGGCTATAGGGAAAGTGAATTATGAAATTCGGCAGCCCGATCGCCGCAATGAGTGGGAAATTTACCATATAAATTTACTGAAGCCCTGCCAGGCAAGGGAGGCCTTATTTTTTAGCCCCATGCGAGGTAGAGGATGATTTTGGACCCTGTATAGAGGCCCCTAGCATTCTGATAGGGGAACAGTTTCTTCCAGATCAGACAAGAGATCTGCGTAAGTTAATTGAGGAGTTCAAGGATCTTTTTTCTACCTGCTGCCTTTCAGAGACTAATGGACCAGGTCTTACGCCCACATTGTGAGTATGCAGCAGTGTATATTGACGATATGGTTATTTACAGCTCCACCTGGCGAGAGAAACTGGCTAGGCTCATGGCCGCCCTGCAGTCTCTGAGGGTAGCCCAGCTGACAGCCAGCTTGGGTAAATGTGCATTTCCCAAAGAAGAAACACAATATTTGGGATTTATTATGGGACATGGGCAGGTGAAACCCGTCGCCACCAAAGTCCAGGCTTTGATGGACGCGGCAATCCTGAAAACCAAGTCCCAGGTGAGGCCTCTCTTGGGGTTGGCCGGTTATTACCGACGATTTATCCCTGAGTATGCCACAGTGGTCAACCCTCCAGTAAATGTCACTAAAACGAGCCCACCAAATTCAAATATATGGACAGGAGAATATCAGGGGGCGTTTGAAACTATTAAGCAGAGACTCTGCCAAGCCCCTACCCTTATCACACCAGATTTTGATAAGGAATTCATCCTCCACATGGCCATACTAACACTAAAACCATCAAAATACCAGTTTGCACAAAACCACATTGTCTCTCTAGGTCATGTGGTGTCTAAAGATGGATTGAAGCCCAATCCTCGAAATATCCAGAAAGTTACGAGTGGCCAATTCCCAATACTCCAGCAGAGATCAGAGTATTTAAAAGACATTTTTTGCTGTACACAGATGCTTCCAACTCAGCAGGGACAGCAAGTAAGTGGTAATAGCCTATGGAAGTAATGTTCTTACAGCTACAGAGAGATGATGGTCTACATATGACCGTGAACTGTGGGCTTTTGTCTGGTCAATCAGACACTTTCATCAATAACTAATTGGTACTCCTTTAAAGTCATAACAGACCACAAACCTCTTCGGGGACTTTGTAAAACGCTGGTTCAAAATGATCCGACAGGGAGAAGAGCTAGGTGGCACTCAAACTTGATCTATATGATTGGACTGTAGAACATAGAGAGGGTGTTATGTTATACATGTTTGTTGATTTTGTTGTTTTGTTCTCCATTGTAGATCACATGTCTAGTTAAAAAATGTCACTTATTTGCATAATAATTGTAAATCAAGTTAATCTAATGGATGTTTTGTTACCTTTACAAATGAGGACGTGTCTTCCAACAAAGAGTAAGAGTTATTCCTGTTAAAGGTTTTTATGTTTAGCTGGACATTCTTTCCTAGTTGTACCTCAATACTAAAACAAACAAACAAACAAAAAATCTTCTACTTACCTGGAGCTGTTCTACAGTTCAGGGACCTCGTACAGAAAAGCAAACATGGTTTGTGAACTGTTTAAAAAACATATAAAAGAATAAAAGTACAGCTACATTTTGTTTTTAAATTAGGATTTGAGAGCAGGTTCGTGTATTGGTGTAAATTTCAGTATTTAAGTTACCGTTAGGTCCTAAACTGTATCAGCGAAATAAATATTTTTTTTTTTAGTAATTAAAAATATCTAATAGTCTATGTGTTAATGCTGATCATGCTGTTTGTTCAGTATCACAGTGTTCATAAAGTTTGTTCAAAGTCTCCTTCATGGTTTTGTTAGAGAAGAAGCACCATCCTGTGTTGTTACTGTGATATTCTGAAATACAGTTGCTAAAAGCAATCAGACTGTATCAAGTTGTTTGATTTCTTTACCTCGTCATTCAAACCAGAGATGAGTTGTTATTGTGGTTAGTGTATTGCCGCTGACAGCAAACACTATTCACAATTATTTTTTAGTTCAATTTTATTTATTTGCTGAACTTCAAGTGAAACATAATTGGTCTTGCTATCACACTAAGGATAAAACAACCTGTTTTCTGCCCAAGATTGCATCCCTGTGAAGTAGATTTTAGGACCCTATCTGAACCACATTGTTGTGCTGCACTGCTTACACTCTTGAGGACCCCAGAGCACCTCTCCAAGACAACACTCAAAGATAGCATTCTTTAGAAAGAATTGCTTCGGAATGTTCTTCTGAATGTTCTGCACACCCCCATACTCCCAGCTTGTCTCTTTTATTGGGCACTAGTTAAACTGCGAAGGTTTTGAATGTCTAGTGGTTTTAGATTTTCTTAATACAGCCTGCAGATGCTATAGCGTAGTGCACTCCGAAACTTAAATCTGCTGTCTTAAATATCAGTAAACAAAAAATTGTGGCTCAAATTATTCATGAATCAGAAACTTGGAAACTGAGAAAACAGTGGCATCTAGTGGATGTCTGTGAGCCTTTCTTTCTAGTATTGCCTAGTAATGTCTGCACAGATTCACAATTCTGCACAGACATTTGCAGAAATTGTCTCATATTGGAAAATGTTTATTATTATTATTATTATTATTATTATTATTATTATTATTATTATTATTATTAAATCAGAAATGCAGACATGTTGATTTGCTGTAGTTTATTTTGGTGCCCGCAGCAGCACCCCACAGCTTCCGTCTAAACTACAGGATGAATCGTGCACACAGCATATAACTGCAAATGTCTGTGCTGAATAGTACCCCAAAACCTTCCATGAAGACGTGCCGCGTACCAGCCTCCAGTGGAAAAAAGTTAGGATAATTAAGACAACAGCGATACCTGTTGAAATGAGGGAGGATACAATCTGAATTACTGGCACCGCACACCGACAGCTACAGTGATACAAATGTGTAACATTTGCAAATGTAAATGCGAAGGATAGTATCATTGTTATATATTAAATAATAATAATAATAATAACTTTCGAACCCTCCGCGGCCCTCTGCGTGCGTGGGCCCGAGCGCAGTTGCACCTGCTGCAGCTTTTATTGCTCCGCCACTGCATGTATGCACACCCACGAAAAATCAACAGCTGTTTTTCCTTAACAAATTAAGGATACTAATCAATTGGGTAACTGCTTGTTAAAGTTAATGACACCTCGATAGACATGGCTTAGCCGATAGCTTTGTGATGGGGGTATAGAGGCGTAAGGAAGCAGAATTAACAAAAAGAAACCAAAACTTGAGTAAGAGATCTAGTGTTTGTTCCACACGAAGTACTGTTAGTTAGCGCTCCAGCTGAGAGCTAGGTTTATTTTGTTTGTTTTATTTGCTGTTGTTTCGCCACCGCAGTGTAAGAATAATAAAACCAACACCGGTTTAAAACTGTAAATCAAGACTCCAGCCTGATAATTTACACTGTCCTCGGCCACGCTGCAGCAGTTTAAATACAGTATACAGATGTCAATGATGCTCAGTCACTGAGGACAAATCATCAAAACAAGTCCTCGTGGGTGAGCAGCTTGTTATATAATCACGATTATGTTTAATCAAGGCTGCAGAATATTATTTTACTACAGTATACCTGAGAAGCGAAAGTCTCGTGAGGGTGCGTAGTTCAACTGCCGTGCGGTGTTACGTGTAATGGCCTTTTAAAATGAAATTACACTACAATATTTTACTATCAGGACTCCCACTCCAGTTAAGCATTTAAGCATCAGTGGCTTGCTTACCGTATTTTCAGTTGAGATGCAAATCTCAGTTTTTCACTATCCTCACCCACACAATAACACTGCTGCACTCGGTATGTATTCAGTGAATGTGTATTCACTTTATTAAAACAGATTTTCACTGACAGACAACACAAAAAAACATACCTGCACAATGCAGTGATGCAGTCACTGTTTGATTACAAACTGTCCAGTGTTTTCTGCATCATTGCACAAAATGTGATCAAATTCAAAAACAGCTTTATTGGCTGTACATGTCAATGCACTTGATACATTACATCTTGGCCCAAAATTATTCTTATAAGCGGATTGTTTAATTCTTAATGACTTTGTCCCAGTGGTTTTGATCACTATATGCGGTTGATTCTTATATCAGTGATTCTTATAAACGGAGTGCACTGTATTAGAAAATACATTTAAAAATGGCAGAGTCTGTCCCTCGCTAAACCAGACATGCCAGGAGACAGGTTGTCCAAAAAAAAAAGGTGTACGGTTTAAAAAACAACACACACGTAGTGCTACATTTTTTAAATAAACAGATCGTTGCCATGAAAAATATCATTGTGTTGGCCTTAGTACTTAAATTCAAATAAATATCTACAGCTATAACGTATTACTTGTTAGTTGCGGGTTCGTTCTGTCCCTGTGGCTGTGCGAGCTATCCTGCACGCATGGTGCGCCCTGGTCCCTGTCATTAGCTGTTAGTTGTGTGACAGCTGTTCGCTCCGGCACCCGATTAGCATAAAGGGGCGGAGCTAAGTTATAAAAGTAAATGTAAATGTGTGTGTGTGTGTTTTGGAAATTGTGACTTTCAGGACAAGATCGCCACAAAGCTAAATCCTGCATTTCACACACACACACGCACGCACGCACGCACGCGCGCACACACACACACATATATATATAAAACAATTCTTTATTAAAGCATTAAGGTACGAGAGGGCGTGGATATTGTTGCAGAAGGGGCATTGAAGTGCAGGAAGGGGGGTTGCTTTCATATTATCTTTTTTTTTTTTTTTGGCGATGCTGTGGAGTTTTCTCCCGTCAAGATGTTGCTCCAGCGCTTTCGATTTTCTAATGACGGGTCCCAATTACTCTGCAGGGAGCTCTCCGATCTGTGACCGCTGACGGACATAATTTCTCTCACTTGCAATCAAGCGTTGGACAGTTTCTGTATTAAGTTACTGTGGATGCAATGATTGATCTGTATTTGTGTGGTGCCTGCCGTTCTGCATATTCTAGGCAACATTGTTGCTAGGCAATTCACCCCCATTGGCTCTAGCCTGCTGTACCATACACTACGATAATTAAACATGTTTTGTTCCCCTTTGTTAGGGTGAAGATAAAAGGCAGGCGGATTTGCTGGATGTATTGACAAGTACTTCTCTAGTGATGCTACTGGACACAAGCGATTTCAGGGCTCTTCAAACATGACTCCGCGGTGACATTCTTTGTTCCGTTCGTAGGGATTTTTGTGATTTTTTGTACTTTCGTTAAAGGTCATGGTGGCATACTTAACTCCGTTTTAATCTGTTTTTATAACAAAAGAATCTGCCAGTAGTTGTCTGTTTACTTCTTTTCCCCCGCGTCCAAAATGTAACTGGATGTTAAATCAAACTTTACTCACAAGTCCAACAGCTGTGTCAGGGTTCAGGGCTTCCGAATGTTTGATTATTTGAAAATCTCTTTCAGTTATTGCATGATGATGTTGTGTTTTATCCCGGCCTTCTCGTCTAGGTTTTTTTTTTAATTGTACCCACAAACACGTTGTTTGAACTTGTGAATTCTGTGTCGCTCATTAGACACCAGGATAAACTTAACGGGGGGTCATTTAAATGCCTGTTTAATCCAGCATGAGCCCAACATAGCTGCTGATTCCGTATTGCTCGCCTTTACAGTTTCAGACTGTGCCATAAAAATCTCTAAGGATATTATTTAGCTCTTCTTTTAGTTGTGTGAATTCAATATGTATTTTTTTTTTTTTCAGACAGGCAGCCATTAAAGCATTTAACAGCCCAACTGGTTTGTTTGGTGGTATGCATTTCAGTTCTAGTTTTTTCTAGCACATCAGTGTTAGAGTTCTGTACCTCAGCGTGACGGTTTAAACCCATTTATTTATTGTCATCGGTGCAAACAGCTCAAAAGTGATGCCTTCAGTGGTGTATTCCATGACTGCCAGGTATTTTGACAAGTGTCAATCCGTTTTATAAATAATAATATACAACAGAGAACCCTCAGGTCCTCACTTACCACCCTACCAACAGAAAGATAGCCTACAGACAATTGTGCAAAGAAAATTTTACAAGACCCATCTACAGCACATATTTTCAAGACTCCCCCCTTGATGTCATATAGAAGACAGGAATATAAAAGAATATGTGGTACACAGTGCTACTGGGGAACCTCTGAAAGGCACATATCCATGTAATAGACCACGATGTAATCTGTAAATACATTCATTCTGAAACAGAGATTAGAGGCATTAAATCTTCATTCAACATTCATGAACATTTTACATGTACCTCTAAAGGAATAATCTAATGCATTACCTGCAAGAAATGCAACTACTTGTTTATTGAGGAAACTAAAAGGCGTTTAGCAGACTGGTTTGTAGAACACTTAAGAAGCATTCACATTAACACCACTGCATTTCCAGTAGCCCGTCACTTCAACAGTGATGATCACACTGCTCAAGACATCACAGTCTGTGGGTGCGTTAAGTAAGTGAGCGGCTCAGTAAAAGAATCAACTTAACGACTCGCTCAGTTCCGTTCCCGCTGAGCCGCTCAGAGCGCTCCTGTATGAGGGGCCGTTTCGCGCAGAAACGTGAACCATCACTCGCCATATTGGACAGACTTTTGTCCGAAATGGCCCCTCATACTCCTGAGCATTTTTCATCAGTGATCAGAGTGAGCGCGCGGAATGGCCACTCAGCGAGGTGCAGCAGGGGACAGTAACTTCACACGGGGCCATTTTATCTACCATCACCTCAGAAACACAAACAAGCAAATAATTATAATTCGCCATTTTTAAAAGTCGCTCAGCGCTCTCATGGAGCAGAGGGTTAAGTCATTTAAATCTGCTCATTGTGCTTTCTGAGCGTTCTCACTCTGAGCGGCTCACTTACTTAACGCGCCCTGTATGATCAATCAGTGCTATGGAACAAATGTTGCTCGGAAACAAAAGGGACGCGAGTTTATCTTCAAACTGGGAACTTTGGAACCTCTGGGAATGAACATTCTATTCTAATAATCATGACATCATCCACAGAATTTTTGTATAATTACAATTCTTGAATAACAAGTTTGCTGCAGTGTGTTCTTTTCCTTTTAAACAGCTGAACAGCTTTTGCCCGAAATGTCTTGAAAATAAAGTATTTTTTAATATTTTAAACCTTTTGTGTACATTTAAAAAACAAAACATTATCTTTCATATATATACATGGCTCTGCTTCAAGTTTAAAGTTTGTAGCAATTGAAAAAGTTTCAGCTCATATTTATTTTTTAGCAGACACCCAGGGTGACTTACAATTGTTACAAGATATCACATTATTTTTACATACAATTACATTATTTTTACATACAATTACCCATTTATACAGTTGGGGTTTTACTGGAGCAATCTAGGTAAAGTACCTTGCTCAAGGGTACAGCAGCAGTGTCCCCCCACCTGGGATTAAACCCACGACCCTCCGGTCAAGAGTCTAGAGCCCTAACCACTACTCCACACTGCTGCCCTATTAGAGGTGCTAATGTAATTAAACAATTGTTAAGAAGAGAATCATTTTGGACTTTTACACTAAAACTGGAACCTTATGGACTAAATGAAATATTGGATTTGATCCAATATTTCTGAATACATAAGAACATAAGAAGAACATAAGAAAGTTTACAGAGGCCATTCGGCCCATCTTGCTCGTTTGGTTGTTAGTAGCTTATTGATCCCAGAATCTCATCAAGCAGCTTCTTGAAGGATCCCAGGGTGTCAGCTTCAACAACATTACTGGGGAGTTGGTTCCAGACCCTCACAATTCTGTGTGTAAAAAAGTGCCTCCTATTTTCTGTTCTGAATGCCCCTTTATCTAATCTCCATTTGTGACCCTTGGTCCTTGTTTCTTTTTTCAGATCAAAAAAGTCCCCTGGGTCGACATTGTCTATACCTTTTAGGATTTTGAATGCTTGAATCAGATCACAGCGTAGTCTTCTTTGTTCAAGACTGAATAGATTCAATTATTTTAGCCTGTCTGCATACGACATGCCTTTTAAACCCGGGATAATTCTGGTTGCACTCTTTCTAGAGCAGCAATATCCTTTTTGTAGCGAGGTGAGCAGAACTGAACACAATATTCTAGATGAGGTCTTACTAATGCATAGAGGGTGCAATCAATAAGTAGATTGCACCCTCTATTTGCTGGAGTTTTGCTGAAGTAGAAATTTGTATTACAGTTTTGCATTCTTAATTAGAAGTAGATTAACCATAATGTTGTTTTTATGTCAATTATACAATGTGTATAATTATGTAGAGTGCCAAATAACTGCATTTTACAGTTAAATGATTTAATTGATCATGTACTGTATGTATAAGTGATTACAGCTGAAAGTCACAATTGTTAAGAACTAATGGAAATTGCACAATGTAGCCATGTCTGTAAATTACTAAATGACTTGATTATAATTGAATTATCTAATTGAATTAGTATGTGTATATAAGTGACTACAGCTGTAATTGAAATTATTGTGAACCTGAGGAAGACCTGCTGTGTAGAAACGCAGAGTTCTACTAACTTTTTGTTTGTTTGCTCGGTTTAGTAAAAAACATGTTTTAAGGAATATAATGAAGAAAATCTTTTTTAAAAGATTACAGTAAATCTTGTCCTGATTTTGAGTGTGTTTTGGACTTCAATCTATAAATCAAGGTTGGTGGATCGATTTGAGAAGACAGCATAAGCCCAAACTGACTTTGTTTTTTTACACACACACACACACATATAATATATATATATATATTATATGGACTGGATTTTTCACATTATAGTTGGAAAAAATTGCCCTTTAGGTTAAATAAATATCCATCACATATAACCCAGTGTTTGTCACATTTTTGTCATCACTTTCCCTCACTAAACCTCCAGTCAATCATTGTGTGCGTCAAAACCATCACAAAACTATGAAAACGGCAGAGGCATTAAACAGAAATGTCCCTCTAGACGTGTGCAAACCAAAAATGTAAAAAAAGCATGCTAGCATTTTAAAAAATCTTTTTAATGAAGAGATAAATCCATTCCAAAATACACACACACAGTTAAATATTTTAATCACTTCAAAATATAACATGTCCCAGTTGTTTCCAACACACAAAAACATACTTAACAATACAAAACAGACATCAGTAGTTCTATTACAATACCAATGAAGGACGTGGAATCAACTATTTTAGTGCTTCCACGCTCGGAACATGACTTCTAGTGGTGTCAACTACAGTAGTAGCATTATAATCTTTTCTTACAGTTATTCCTGACAATTTGACAGTTTATACATTTTTGGTTCAATAGAATGCCCTTAGTACCCAGGACACAATAGACACGTTTCTTATTTACAGCTTTTTACAGCTGAAGTGAACCATTTCATTTATTCTTTTTTAAAAATTAAATTTAGCAACCATTTGCTGCAGTATTTACATGGCAACACAACAGTTGTGATGAATGGAAATGGGAGAAAACACATGAAATAAAGAAAAGGGATGGGCATGGAGACCTCAAGACCAGGAGTGCACCTCACTCAAACTGCCACACACCTGACATTACATGCAATTCCCACTCCTCCCTCCCCCTTCAAAACCTAGGGGAGCACCACTGCCCTGAAAAAAGGCTGAATGTCTGTGCTTATAAAGACACAACTCAGCATTTCATGCAATAAGAAAATACATATCATTTCTCAACAGACCACCAGGCTTGTGCAGACAACAATTCTACATACTACTACCCTTTTTTGTTACACAGTAAACAGCATTAAAAAGCATCTTTCAGCGATTAAATCTTTTGTTTTGTCTTGAAATATATTCATTATTATTATTATTATTATTATTATTATTATTATTATTATTATTATTATTAGTGGTAGTAGTAGTAGTATGTGTCAGACCTATTTTGATCTACTCCATTCTATTCTGGGATGGAAATTATGCTGACACAAGAACTTCCTGTACATACACACAAAAGGAGAGGAGAAAGTACCAAGCCTGACATTGAAGACGTGCTGAATTGCATCCATGTTCAATTCGCTGCACCACCTGTGAAGTGTCTAGTTTATTCACTTTGTACAGGGCCAGCACTTCACTTGAAAACAGGCTTTGGTTGGTCCCCTTTTCACTCTCCCTCAATCTCGTTCAGAATGTCAGCAAGGCATAAGGGCTTTATGTTTCCTTCTGCTCCCTCTCACCATGAAGAACTAAGAGTGTGGGATGTGCACTGCCTCTGATGACCCTGAAAGAGGCTGTATAAAACACCACCACCAGTTCCAGCAGGCAATAAGTGCACTTCTGACGCAGTGAACTAAAGGGGTGCCGTGCTAAAATAAAATAGAAATCTACTTGGTTCCATTTGTTCAGCTTCTGTGTCAGACATGGAACATTTTGTACACCCCTGATAGGAGAGCTCAGAGATGTTGGGTGGACTTGAGCCTTTTATCTTTCATTGATATACAAATGACAACATTGGACAACAATCCAATGCATTAGCTAGCACATAATTAACCATGTCCCAGGGTCCAAATAATAAACTGTTAAGTATTAACCTCTTTCAGTCATATATATATATATATATATATATATATATATATATATATATATATATATATATATATATATATATATATATATATATATCTCAACAATATACTGTATGTTTGAGATTATCCTCTACTATTGCATGTTCTACAGATTTGTATATATTGCATCTTGACATAGCTATGTAAATATAGTGCACTGTAACAAAATACAAAACTTTTCTGAGCCAAGAATTAATACAGATCAAAAAGCAAAACGTGACAGGGCCAACATTTCAGTTCCAAGAGCCACCAGAGGTCAGTGTCACATCATGAATGAAAAGGAATGGGCTACTGTATTTTACATAAGCTTAAACAAATCATAGCATTTTAACCTGCAAGTCTAAGAATAGTGGGACTTTTAATTAGAACAAAGAGCTAGACGATGGCAGGTCAGTACCCGAGTCACTGTGACCTGATGCCTTTTCTCTGGGAACAAGATACTGCACCTCATCCTGGGTATTGATGTGCTGTTTCCCCATGAACAAGTCAGCAGTGAAGTGGTGCAGTAAGCTGCTTGTGTAGCATCCCCTGTTCAATCTTCAGAAGCTCTTTTCTTGCAGGTGACCCCAGCCTTTCTTCCGCACAGTTCTGTGTTGACACCGGTGTGCTATATTGCCTAATGAAAAAAGGGTGGTGCGATCCCAAAAGGAAATTGAGTCTAGAAAAATTAGTCTGAATTCATATTTTCTGATGTTAAATTGTTTGTAAAAGCTTAAATATCCTTATTAAAAAACAACCATAAGAACTTGCACAACATTTTTTGTGTGTATATACTATATATATATCTATTTAATCTATCATCATCATCATCATCATCATCATCATCATCATCATCAACATTCTGGAATTTTGTTTAAAAGACTACTTGTTTGTTTTTTATCAACTTCTTAAAGCACTGTTTTTTTGTATTCAGCCGATGAAGGACTTGTAGTCCGAAACCTCCTGATAATTGATTTGTAATCAATTATTCTACCTTTTTAAGTACCTGAAATATCCTTTTCTCTTTTTTCTTATTGATCATTTTGGTACACAGCAGTTTTCCTTTTTCTCAAACTTATATATATATATATATATATATATATAATACCTTCTTCAATTTGCTTATTTTTAATGGTGTTCAATTCAATTTTGAAATCTGCTTATGGTTTCATTTCAACTCCGATCAAAATCTGCAATGGATTCACCTGTCATGCAATGGAAGTTCTAAGAGGTTTCTTTAGTTTAATTGTCATTTTTATAACTTTGTGATTAAGTGTTTAAATTGAAGGATAATAAAGTGAAATGTCAATTTATTTTTTTGAAGCAGTAAAGAGTTGTTCCTCAGTTTAAGCTCTGTCTCAGGTTTAATCTCAGTGTCGTAAAATACTGTTACTGTACACCCAAATAGCCATCACTTTTGTTAGCTAAACTCAAATATTTCTTGTTCTCTTCCAGCTATGCAGTGTGATACAAAAGAGAATGCACAAGGTCCTATGGCCAGCTAAGGCAGTGCACACACACACACACACACACACACACACATATATATATATGAAAACAAATTGCAAGTTCTATTTTAAATTACAGTATATTCACACAATAAAGCCAAAGGCCTGAAAACAAAATATTTAATATAAAAACTTTGCTTCTGAGAAGACATGCTTGGATCAACTTAAAAGCATCAACACATACAATAGGTATCTGATTTTATGCCACCTGTGGTATGTACACAGCTACATTATTGAGATTCCCCAACTTGGTTCACAGTTTTACTTGATATGTTGCTGATTAAAACAAACAGATATAATTTAAAACAAACAGATATAATTTATATATATATATATATATATATATATATATATATATATATATATATATATATATATATATAATTTTATTGAAGCAGTGTCACTTGTTAGTGTTGGAAATTCTGTATCAGGCAAAAAAATACATATATATGTATTTTTTTTTTTATTATTTCTGATATTACAACCTGTTCTATACAAAAACTACAAATCATTTAGAAATCAAACTCTTCTAGTAAAAAAGTATACTAGTTTTTCAGGTGTAAACTGAGCGTTGTGCAAAAGATCTAGGTACTAATTTATTTAATAATAATACTGCCATTGCTTCTAACAGCAGAACCAGGACATGGTCTCCTGTGCCCTGTTAGTTCCATTGAAACACGTCACTGAAGATGCTGTCATTAAAAAAAAGAACAGCTTAAAGAAAAAACGTTTTCTAGATGGTTTAAAACACACAGCTAACTACAAGCTTTAAAACAGTTACAGTGCTCTCCTTCTCAGAATCACTGTAGCTTTTTTTTCTTGAGGAGATGCTTCATGTGTTCGTTCCACTCTTTGCTCTGGGCCACCAGCCCTTCCTCATCATCCATCTGAATACAGCTTTCCTCATCGTCGATCCTCACGTAGCTCTCATCGTCTGCTTGGCCACAGCTCATCTGGGGAATGAGACACAGATTATAGGAGAAACTGCAAATGTCCATAAAAGGGATGTTTTCAGTCAATCAGATGAAAATGGGACGTATAATACAGCACTACAGGCACTGCTGCACATGGCTGTGATACTGCACTGGTTACGCAAAACAACTGCTGGTATTACAGCCCCAGTGACTTTTCTTTAACAATGACATGCCTGTGCACTTCTCTGATAACAGATGATACTTTAGACACACAGTGATCCCCACTCAAATCCCAATTGTGGTAGTTGACAAACTTTGGAATGGGTACACTCATTACCATCCCCAAAAAAATAAAGCTTCATGTATATATTGCAACTGTGAGAAAGATATGGGACAAAAAAAACCAAACAGTACATATGTACTTTATTTCAAATCAGAAAAAGTAATAAAGGGTCTTGAACACGAAATGTATTTTTTCCCAATTTTATGTCCACATGCAGCACTGCTGGCAATGAAAGTATACACTCCACAGTGTTACCATAAGGTTTGGTTCTTCAGGCTGTGAAAAAATACAAAACAGCAGGTGAAGGGTATGACAGAGCAGACCAGCAGGAAGGAAGGTACTTACTTGAAAAGAGAGAAAGAATGTGCTCATTCCTGTAAAGTGACCTACAGGCAGCAAATAATACAAGGAAGAAAAGACAAGAGAGTTTGTAAGAAGTGAAAAGGGCAGTCTGGAAAGGCTGTAAAAAGTGTTGAGTAAAAATCAATCCTGTTATATGTATCATCACTGCCCACCCTCATTTTGCATATCCTTAATATAAAAACCACAAAGATCGTCACAATAAGAGGGGGCAGTGAACATGAGAATAACCGAATCAGGAAAAAAAAGGATTCAAGCAAACTGAATAAGCAAGCATGCGAAACAACTGCACAATAAAGAACATGACAGCCTGTTACAACACATTTAAAACATGCCTTTAAAACAAAAAAGAAACCGTGCAAACAGAAGTGTATGGAATCTGGCATTTCAAAAGATGTCCGTGGGTTCTGATTATCAAAGAACATCATTGTGAATGAGACGTCACATCCTGTCCTGGTTGACTTCACCTCACTGAATGAATAAAACACTGCATCCACACCTTCCTTACCATGTAGGTTGTCTCCTGCTGTCTTTGTTTCAGGAATTCCTCCATTTTCAGTTCGTTCTCAAGCTGGCGGACCGAGTCTTTCTCGTAGCTCTCATCGTCCCCATCTTCCGTTCCACTGTCCAAGAGCACAGTGGTTAGACACAGAAACTGGGATTGTGCTACATTTGGAACAGCTTAAAATACTGCTAACCTCTATATATCCATGGCACATAAAAACAGTGAATAAACAAATCTTTTATTGTCGTGACAGTTGAGCAACGGTTGCCGCCTCACCTTCCATGACCACCAAATTCACAGACAAGTGTATTAGTTTAACATTTTAGGAGGAGAGATATTTACAGGTCCTTGCGGATAGTGCCAGTCGCTGAGGCGCTGTGGAGATGCCCTGGTTTCCTGGCGTGGATTTGTGCGAGGAAAGCCTTCTCTGAGGTGGGAGACGGGACCAGGCCATCAAAGTGAGCACGCCTGAAGTCAGAGTCCACATTACTCTCTGTCTCACTGCCAGCTTCTAATGAAACAAAAGATCTCAATAGGAACCTGGGCTGCCCGGATTACATTATTCACATCGGTTCCTCCAGCAATGTGCAATTGTGCTTATTCCAGCAGTCAGATGGTCGCCGTCGGTGCAATTAAATGCAAGCTCGCATTTACCAGTTAGTATGTCTCTCTCCTCTGATAATCTTCCTTTAAAACTAACAGAGTGTACAAACCTGTAAACACCTGTATCTTATATTGCATTAAAACTTCTTTCCATGTTATCCAACACAGAGTAAGAAAAATAATCTGCTAAACTACATGTGACCCCTTTTTTAATTAATTACAGGTACATGCAGGAACTTTATTCTGGATTTCCAGGCAATCGGGTACATTAGAATAAATGCAATTATGCTGGTGATGTGTGTATAGCATGGGTTTACTGCAAATAAAATTTATTGGTCATTGTTTTGATCAAAAAAAGCATTTACTGCTACCTAGAAACTAAACAAATGAAGTTAAACTATGTCCTAATTACCATAGCGGGAAAGTGCAATTCTGTGCACTGAATTTAACTAGCTAACAATTTAACAATTTAATGATATTAAAATATTTAGACCAACATTGTGTTTGCAATGTTTAGAATTTGCTTAAAAAAATAAAATAAAAAAATAAAAAATATAACAAGTTGCAAAAGACCCTAAAAATAAGAGAAATGTACAAAACATTTTATGAATACAGACCCAACATGCAAAATCTGTTACCTGCCACTAGAACCTCAATGACACATACTTTGGTCTTTCTAAGAAACATGTTAAACTGGAAAACTGAATGTTGCATATCACTCTAGAGAAATATCCAACATACATTATTTAAAAAAAAAACAAAAAAACAACAGGCAACAAAATAAAGACACTAACATGGGTTTTATAAAGACAACTTGTTTTGAGTTAGAAATGCCCCATACCCAAGTCTAGCAACTACAGAACCATCAGATATGCATTTGCAATAGAAAACAGGGTTGGATTAAAAAGGTTTTCCTCCTCAATAAAATAGGTTATCACTGGAATATAATTCAAACCAAAAGGCAAGGTCTTCAGTGTATACAGAGCAGGTCTTTGATGCTGCAAAGCATTTTTAATTAAAATATGGCTTGTCCAAGCCATATTTTAATTAAAAAGTGTTTATTATGAAGAATTGTTGAATTGACCATGGACTAAATTGAAAAGACACCAGGTGTGCTAGATCTTGCTCAGTTTTATGCACGCCACCCTATGCTACCACTTGCTGAATGCTTTTAGCTTTAATGCAGAAGCACCACTGATTAAAAGGTAACACGAAGAGAGCTTGCACTGGGCTGTGTGTTTCAGGGAGCAATCAGGACAGAGGTGCGGTCTCGGGTGAGACGGGTACAGCTCAGGATAGGCTGACTTACCCCTGTCCTGTCCATTCAGTAGTATGTCCTCATCCTCCTCCCCACTGCCATCTTCTGCAGAGAGCAAGTAAAGCTTATTTAAGCTTCTACTGATACAAGACAACTAAATTAATTCAATATATTAACAATAGTATTGTTCTTCTTCTCGATGCCTCCAGTGTAAAAGGAAAACATACTGTTTTTCAACCAGGGCCGTTGTGCATGTGCATAATTTATTAACCCCCATCTTGGTCTCTTTGCTCAAATAATGTGTGGGTGAATATATTAAATGTTTCATGTAGAATTCTGCATGTCATGCAAACGTGTATCTGTGTATTTGTGGCCTGCTTCACTGGCTACCAAGGCTGAATGGCTGGTCACACTCAATGAATGGGATGTTACGATCATTTGCAAGGTCAGGTGGGTCCCAAGGCAACGGCACAACCTTTCCAAAGAGGTAGGCACCTGCACAATTCCATGACTCTGCACCTCTGATGTCTGCTTCCTGGTTTCTTTTTCTTTTTGCCTGCAGAGCCCCATGCTGCTGCCACTTCGTGCTCCAATACTTAAATTCAGGTTCAGAGAAATGAGATCCATCTCTTGTGGCAGTGCTCCCACACAGAACTGTCACCTTCAGTGCTGCAGGGATCTCTGTGTTTCTCAGTGTCGTCTGCCCGTGTTTGCACTTTATCTGCAGGCGGTTGCCTTAGGAACCATCTAGATATGACCTTGTGAACATGCAAATGACCATTATCCAAAATGTCCTGCCACAAGCAATTACACATATTCAGTGCCTAAGGTAAATTAAAGGTATATACTGGACTAAACAGAATTGTATAGTGCTTTATAAATGAGTTTCTTTTTCAGGGCCCATTTTTGGAGACCAAAGTGGGGATTGTACAGTGATCTTGACATTGCCATGAAAATGGACACGCTAGATCCTAACCGTCTCTAAAGGAAAGCAATATGTGTATATACAAAGGGAAAATACAAAGCAGGAGATGGGAGTGGAGGGTAGGAGAGGGACCACACTGGAGATGGTTTCATTTTAGAGGCTACAACAGAAAGATGGGGGAACACTTCAGCATAATGTACGTTCTTATACAAATCCCCCTGATTGAGAAGCTATTGTCTTGTTCTACTTAACCCTATCTGTTAATAACATGGACGAGGTCTCGCACTCAAGCAGCACAAAGGACACCTGTGCATAAGATGGACATTTCCCCACCCTTTGATTGAGTTTCACAGGGATGGTTAAAAAGCACTGCAGCATGCTATGCTACATTTTAAACAGTAGAGTACACTAGAGTTTAAACAGATAAAGCATTTAAGCTAATGCACCAACTCAACATTTCTAAACCAGATATTTGTATTCTTTTCTTTGTCAGCTGACACTTGCAGAACTGGTCTGAACAGGGGTAATCATTTGTGTGGATTAACAATTCACAGTTCAGGTAGCAGTCACCTACTTTTAAGCTGTGTTTTAAAACATATTACAATTGTAACATATTACAAATGGGTATTTTTTCTGATCTCCTCATATCCGACACTTTCTAACTTGAATTTATTTTTATTTTTTTAATTGGCACCAACGACTACCCAGAACAGTGAAACTTTTCTAGTAGTAACCCATTAACTGTCATAGACTGTAAACGGCTGTCTGCTCTATCTAAAGGGACACCAAATGGCTGAAAAGGTAGAAATTGTTCAAGGCAGGTGGCCATGTGTCTCTTACCCGAGTTGAGCTCCTTCACGAGTGACGACATGGTGTTTGTGATGGAATCAGCTGCCACCAGCAGGTCATTTCTTAAGTTCCTCCTGGAGCCTGGTGAATGCAGAACACAAGTTATAAAGTGGGATCAAAAAGATACTGGGCCTAGTTTGACGGAAGTGGAGATCTAAGTTATCAGAGAGTATTTATAAAACATAAAACTAGCAAAAACAAACAAACAAAAAAAACAGTCTGAGCAATACAACTACTCTATCCAGCGACTATCCAGTGCCTTGTTTCAATCTGCTACTGGGGTTCAGTTGAAAGTGGTTTGCAATTTATCCAGCAAGAAACATAGTAGATGAGGACTCCCATGCTAATTATTTACGATGAACACAAACAAAAAAAATATATATATAAAAATGGAAAGATCATACATACATACACACACACACACACACACACACACACACACATGGTTACAATTATTTACCAGTCTTAAAACAGAATTACTGTGGTGAGACATCTATTCCCCTTTTATCCCACTCAGACCCATTCATAACTCACCATCTTGTTATCCTCAAACAGCTAACTGTCTCCTCTCGAAATGCATGCAAAATATTTTAATGATCATCAATCCATCTCACAAGTGCAAATGTAGGACAATTTTTCTTTACACCAAAACGTTTCTGAAATGGTGACTGACAAAGATTACATGTGGTAATCATTCTTGGAGTCATCATTGGACTAAAAGGAAGAACAATTGCCCCACAGTCATTGTGCATTGGTAGTAAATTGATAATATAAGGAGTATCATTGCACGTGTAGTTGTGACTTCATTAAAACTAATTTGCAAATATTTATAAAGGAGGCAATTATCTTTTCAAGTATACCAATATATTTATGAGAAAGTGACCTGAGTGGGAAAAACTGGCCGATACAAGCCCCACCTGTGTTCCTAAAAGATGCTGAACATTTTAGATAGTGCTGCACTTGTGAGATGGCTTAACTCGTAAAATATTTTCCCTATATGTAAAGAGGAGACCAATAGCTATTCAGAGATAGCCAGATAGTCATTCTGTTTCAAGTCCAGTGACAATAATTTTGACTGCCTGAGCGTACACATTGTAGCACCAGGGCAGCTGCTGCAAGGGCCCCATCTGAAATGGACTGTGAAATGGACTGGGGCAGGGGATGGGACTTTGCTGTTTACAATCTTCTATAATCTGTACGTGTGTTCTTTGCCTGTATGTGTGTGTGCGTCTGTGAGCGTCATGGATTGAGAACAATTGGGTGCCTTCATAGTCAATGGGGGGCAGAGTTATGATTGTGCCAATGGGCAAAGAACGGGCAGAGCTATGGTTATAAAAGGGTGTTATTTGGGTCCATATGAGTACACACACACACACACACACACACACACACACACACACAAGATGTCTACTTTAATTCTCCAGTATCATAATGCCAAGGCATTCACAGGGTGATTCTTAATGCTCATGGAGAAGGACAATACCAGAAGTATCTTACTTCAAATGTCTGAAACAACCTGATTAAAACGGTTCTCTCATATTCCCCCATTGCTTGGCAACATTTAATGCACACAGACGGTTGAGGGTGTCCTTGCTGGGTTTTAGGTGTTGATGCTTCCTTGTAAACAACACGGATTCATGGCATGAAAGGTCCTATATAAATCTAATGATATTTGTTGTCTCCTATTCAAATGAATACGGGGTCCAAGCGGAAAGCTTGGGTCCCTCAAAGCTTTGTTTTAACCATACAAAACTAGGAAAGCCCATAGCCAATGGCAGTACATTGCATCTATAACTGTGCTGGCATAATCTTAATTATTTACAGCCAGATTGTATCTTTAATGTTGGCCTATGTAGGACAAGTCCATAACTATTAAATTACATTTTTAATGATGTAATTTAAGTGGGGACCTAATCCAGATTCAAACCACAAGACCTATTTGCTATTTGACTGCACCAGCTAGCACCATTCTATATTGCAATACAGCTACATACTTTTTATCTACTTTTTATTTAGAACACATGGAAACAAAGAAATCAGGTGCCAGGCAGACAGTAATTCCAGTTAGCTTCTTAAGAGTTCAAATAACAAAAACTGACACACACAAAAAGAAATTTAACACAAGTTCCCTTTTACAAAAATTGCACAGTGTCTCGGGATATGACCTCATGTTCCACAGCCACGCACTCTCTGTAAGACCAGAGGTGCAGTGTTTGTCAACAGAACTGACAGAAAAGATTAGTATGGAGATCAGGCAGTTGCTATTTTACGCCACTAGAGGGAGACAGTCACAAAGACACTGCAAAGGAAATGTGAGCGAGAGTAGAATCATGATTAGCACAAGCAAGTAAATGCAGGACTGTGGGATTTATTTTTTTTATTTTTTTAAGCAACATACAGCTACTTTTAGGATTACAGGTTCCATTAACCTGTGTGTCCCCATACATTTTAAAGACATTTTCCTTTTTTTTTCTGAAAAATCACCAATTTTACCCCATTTTCTCCACAATTTGAAATGCACAATTCGTAAGCCTGGCTCACCGCTGCAACCTCCATGCTGATTCGAGAGAGATGAAGACAAACACACGCGTCCTCCAAAACATGTGACGTCAGCCGTCCACTTCTTTTCACTCTGCAGCCCCGCCATGCAGCCACCTCAGAGCTACAGCATCGGAGGACCACGCAGCTCTGGGCAACTTGCAGGCAGCCCTGCAGGTGTCAGATCAGTCTACAGGGGTCGCTGGTGCGCGGTGAGCCGAGGACACCCTGGCTTACCTAAGCCCTCCTCACCCCAGGCGGCACTCGGACAATTGAGTGCCACCCCCGGGGAACACGTCAGGCTATAGGACGCATCCAGGCTATAGGGCGCATCCTGCACTTTATTACTTCTAACCTTGTTTCCTTAAACACCCTTGGATAAATAATATCAGGGCCTGGTGATTTGTTATTTTTTTAGCTCCTGTAGCTTATTTAATACCTCTACTTCATTGATGCGGAAATCTTCAAGACCTGTTTGTGTGCAAATGGGCGTACTGGCAGCACCTTATTTGTATCCTCTCTGGTGAAAATACTGAAAAGACATTTTGCAGTCCTTATAAACCTCGCTATCATATTCATCCCTTAATACCTTAACCTCCACTCATCTCACCACAATGGCAGCATATCACACAACGCTGCCCATTACACAGACAATCACATTGCTGTAAACTAAAACATAAATAAATAAATAAAAATCCTCTTGGCACAATAAGACATGTTTAAATCACCATCACACATACTGTTATTTTCAATCAATAGGTCGCCTTTATAGCATCTCTTGAAATGGTAGACTACCGTTGGTTTACTTTTTAATGCTCCCTCTCTCTCTTCAGCACACTGCATTGTGTTTGGTGACATTTTTTGCCTGTCCTTGCTTTGTTCACCTTTTACCTCCAGCTAAGCAGGTGACACCTTCAGGGGCAGGAGGCTATCCCTTGTGTCAATGAGCAAAATTGGGTTTCTTATTACAGAATGGCTTTCTATGCCTACCCTTACCCTCTATAGTCAGTAACTGACATCACTGCCTTTTCATTTTTCCACTGCTTAATTCTTACCAGTTTAAACGTGTCCCTGGGATTTATAATGTTCAAGCACTGTGCTTCTTTGCTATAGCTGAATGCACTAAATCGTCACCTGCTTGCAATTCGTGGTGCTGAAAAATGCAGAGTGCTCCATACGATCGGTCCTTTATGCTTCTACAGAGAAACGTTGCACACACTGATGTTCTACAGTGTGGCACAAGGGTTATTAAACTGGGGGCTTGTGTGCAATGCACAGTTGGGAACCCACTAAATTCTGGGGAAATTAAAATCAGTATCTGTGAACAAGAACAATAGTAGAGAATCATTTTTTTCATATCATTGAATTAGTGAAGCTGAAACAGCTTCACCTACCCTGAGCAAAGGCTTCCTGTACATCCCCTCCAACGCCGGTGAGAGAGTCCTGAGGTGTGTGGGTTGGCGTCGAGCAGGCGGATGCAGAGCGGATCGGCATAGGGATGGGCCGGCTGATGGTGTGGCTGGGAGACGAGCGAGGGGAGCCTGCCCCTTGTGTCTGAAACAGGAAAGAGGTATTAATGGTCAATTTATATCCCTGCCAGAGATAACACAGCTAACCAAAAACTGAGGGACTGTCCTCCAGGACCCTGAACTCAGAAACAGCAAAAAAAATTCAGAGTTGCTGCTTCTCGTTATGGAATACGTCAACAAAATAAAGAATTTGACATGCTTTTCCCAACAGCACAGGTCCTAAGAGAGCTCATGTACAGTACATGTGGTCCAGAAATAACATAATAGGCGAAGACCGCTTTTAATTTACATTCCTTGATTTGTAGGGCAAAATACTACTGCACAAATCAAATATTTTCAAAAGCTAATGCGCGATGTAAGGGGAATGTATTTTAAAACAGCTAGCAAGTACTTTATTATTCATTCAATAAAAACAAACATTTTCTGTATTAAAGCACCAACCCAGTATAACTTGAAGGCAGTACGTGACCCCCTGGTGTTTAATGTGTATGGCTAACAATATCAAATGTCACACATCATGTTTGTCATAGAGTGACGCCAGAGAATGCACAGTAAAATTCAAAAGCTTTATCAAACACTGAGAGACTTACTGTCTACTGTGATTCTGATATGGTTCATATAATTACAAAACATAATGAAAGCACATGCCGTTAGAATGCTCCTATTGTCTACATCTCAAGAGCGCAGTTACAAGGAATACAAACTGCTGTTAAAAGCAAAATAAAATATGTCAACTACAAAAAGATGAACAGCATGCATAGCAGCACTGTAATATTGTGGATTCACATATAATTTAGACAGCAGGAACAGCACTGAGACAAGTAATTATTTTCAGCTTCATTTCAAGAAGTGCACCCAGATGTAGCACCAACCTTAACAAATAAAGATGGGTGTGTAACATCAATAGATTGTTGTTGCAGCTAGATCATCAGTGCCAAACATTTTAAATTAGGGAAGCAGTTTTTTTTTTTTTTTTACTTAGTTGAAATTACTCTTGGTAAAAAATGATCCACAGCTTCAGCAGTCTAATGGGGTTTGCCTCTTCAAACACCTACAATTTAGCTACGTATTACGAAACTGTATTGTACAATTTCAGTCAATTAGGTTGCAATTAGGTGGAGCTGACTTTGTTGACTTTTTGTTTTTTCTTCAGCAAAATAAAAAAAAATATCAATTAGTATTAGACAACCAAAAGGATCAGATCACAGATAAGGTGCACACTGGATAAGCCAATACTAACTATGGTATTAAAAACAGGGGTTGAATGCTCCATAGGAGTAATTAGAATCTGAATGCAGAAATATCAGCTGATGAAGTGATCAATATCAACAAGGCACAGATACAAAAAAGCAAGGGATTAAAAAGAAAGAAAACAATCACTTGTCTGGTTACTACTGTCGTATTCATATTACATAGGTCGGCACGGGTAGAAAATCCGGAACGGTGTACCTGCTGTGAAATACCTGGGTAGCCAGATCTTTTACGGGTAATGATTATAAAAATAAAAAAAAACCTCAGTACTGGAAACATCGAAATAATAATAATAATAATAATAATAATAATAATAATATACCTTCAAAGCTCATTTCTTGGAAAGACGCCGACATATCTGAATTTTGTCCATTGCGGTTCTCTTTCGAAACTTCTCCAATCACATGTACGGTGTCCATATTAGGACACCTTCGTACATCTGGCAAAAATGAGTCATTGGGCGCGTTAAGTAACTGAGCCTCTCAGAAAGCACACTGAGCTGAACTTAAATAACTTAACGCTCTGCTACATGAGAGCGTTGAGCGACTTTTAAAATGGCGACTGATAATTCTTTGCTTTTTGGTATTTGTGATGTTCTGGTGAAATGTCCCGAGATGAGGGTCTCATTGGTATTGAATTCCTAAAATCAAGAATGTTAGTATTAGTATATACTTATATTTAGATTTGATTTGTTTGTAAATGTGTTTATTTTTGCTTTCTAATACGCTCAGCGTATATACCCTCCGTACCTTACCATTGTTGGTATTGTACGCGAGTGGTGTTTGTGTCTTGTAAATAAATACTGCTCGCCTGTGCGTCGTGTTCTAACTGCCTCTCTGTCTCTGTGCCTCCATTCCGGCTCTCGTCTGCCTGTTTCAGCCGCGGTAACAACCCAAATCCATCACAAGTAGCCTTTTTAGAAGTTTGTTTACAGGTAGACTACTGTAGTACAATTTATTTCTAAGTTTATTTCTAAGCTCCTTGTATTTAAAATGTATTGTCTAAGAATATAAGTAAACAAAGACAGAAATGCAGTTTTTCTATGTATCTTAAGATTTATTTTTAAAAAAACACGCAAATGATAAATGCATCGATTTCATGAATTTTATTAACACATTCTGTTAATTTCATATATACAATTACAGATTTTTTCCCCCCTCTCCCGGTTTTATTATTGTTGTCAGATACAGTTTTGTAAGTTCTTTTTAAATTTCACCATTTTTTGTCACATTCTAAAACTGTATCCAACCTCCTGAATATTTAATGCAATTCTGTCCGACACGTTTCTTCTGGCCAGGTATGTGGAACTGCTCCTTGTTAATCTGGACCTGTTCTATCAACAGCAGTGGCAGCGTGTGTCCAGCAGTGCTGTTCACTCCCTAGAAAAAAACAAAACAAAACAATTACAAGCTGTAAATCCATATTACAAAAGCTTACAGTAACGGTAGTTATAACGGCATATACATAGATACTGAAAATGACTACAACGGAAAAGCAAGGCTGACCTTTATATATTAACATGGTATTAATTTTTGTGACAGCATGTGTGTATTAAAAAGGCAACAAAAAAACAACATAACCCTCTTTTTAAATGGTGCTTTTGTGATTAAATAGAATATGACATACATTTTCTATACACAATAACTGTAGGCTATTATAGTAAAAAACGTTAGGCTATCCCGGTACTTCACTGAGCTTGGCGTTCTGTTTGAACCTCACTTCTGCCTGTGTTTAATACTGACATTGCATAGGATTGATCTTAAAATTAATAATATTAATACTACTAAAAATCATAAATCATTAATAACTATAACACAGCACTATATAAATAACTATAAAAGCGCTAAATTTAGAAACAAAATGAAATTAAAATGATAAAAATTCGAACACAGTAATTTTTACCACCTTATGTATTAATACATACCTTCTTTAAGTCGAACCAATTTCTTGGGTGACATACAAAGTAAACTTGTCAATTCCGTCTGTCACCTCCACTTGTTTCCTGCAGCTGGCCATCTCCGTCAGCACTCTGCGCAGCTCAGCAGGAGCGGAACTGAGCCGTTAAATTGATTATTTTACTGCCACTCTGAGCTATGGAGCGCCATTTGTGCCAAAACTATCCAGCCGTTAGTTTGTCAATTTGTTTGTCAATTCGTTTGCCAATTTGTGAATTTGTGAATTTGTTTATCAATTCGTGAACTGGTCAATTTGTCCAGCAATTCGTCCATAAATTTGTCAATTCATACAGTAATTCATAAATGTATTTGTTAATTCATCTAATAATTCATTAATTAATTTGTCAATTCATTAATACGAAAGGCTGTACGGACCTGCAAATTTCCAATCAACCAGACAAAGTTCCCAACAAACAGACAAACTTCCAACTGTCAAACTCGCACTGTGCCAGAAAACACTGCAGCCTTTCTAGCCAATGGGAGCACACACTAATATTTTAATCAACGAAAATCTCTCAAAACTGCTTCAGCCAATAATATTTAGAAGGGCGTTTCAAAAGATATTCTATTTAACAAGATACTCGACTCCGCTGATTTCAATGGAGACTTCTGTCTCACTGCGCGCAAAGCATTGTGGTATATAGAGAGTTAGGCAAAAAAATTCTATGGAGAGTCAATGCAGGCATACGAAATGTTGCTGGTTTTCGCCATGTTCATTGAACAACATTCACAAGCACACACTGGGACCACGACTCGATCACGCTCCCCCCCACCCCACAGGTGCACTCGTTCACATGCACAGGCACTCAGGACATTGACAAAACACGGAACAGTGACACAAAACCATATAACACAAATAGTCCAGATCGCTACATATATACACAGACACACACACTGATTCTTTTACTTAAACACGATTTTTTTACTTAAACACGATAAAATAAAATAAAAATTTGAATTGAACCTACTCATTTTGTGTACATTTCTAGTACGTTCAAATATAACACCACAAACAGCGTTCTGCTTGAGGAGGTGGTTTTTATTATTTTTAAAAATTTGCTAACATTGGGAGAGCACTGTTGGACTGGGAGAGACGGTTGAAGCAGGGAAAGAGCTCTGGATGGGCTTGTCAGGTCGGCAATATTATTGTTTAAAATACCAGATGACTCAGTTTTAACACGATTCCCTTCATGGGTTACAGGGAGCTATCCATACAGGTCCACTGCAACACGTTCAAAAGGTCGTGAGACAGGATGGGTCATAACTGGTGCTCTGTCTCTTTGGTTGGGATTTTTCCATCTACCACAGACTCTGCAGCTGCGACACCAGTCTTTTACATCCAGGCACCAACCTGGTCCCCAATACCTTTCCTGAACCTTCCTCGAATGTTTTTCCCATGCCTCAGTGGCCACCTTCAGGTCCTCCATGGAGCTGCTCCAAGATCTCTGGGACCACAATTTGTAGCTTCCCTTGCTGACGACGTTTTGTTTGGGTTTTGTGACAGATCAGCCTCTGACAAAGTTGCAGTTCTTTCCAGTTGTTGATGTATGGTAGGGCAATGGGATCTTCCCTTGCAAGCGCAGCCAGTGGTTCGGTCTCGCTCAGATCCAGTCCACCCTTGACGATGCAAAGTATTGGATCTTCAGCCTGAGCCACTCGCATGCGTTTCACCCCACTGTCTTCTGGGAGAACCCACACAGGACAGACATCTATGCTATCTTGCTGCACTAAACGAGACATCGCATCAGCGTTTTGATGTTTTGTTCCTGCCCGGTGCACAATGTCAAACTCAAACTGTCCAAGCTGTTCCACCCATCGTGCAAGTTGACCTTCAGGGTTCTTAACATTTTTTAGCCATCTGAGTGACCTGTGGTCAGTTCTTAACACAAACTTCTTTCCCAACAGGTAATGACAGAAACAGATTGTGAATACCACCACTGCTTGAAGTTCTCTCCTGGTTACAGAGTAATTGCGTTCAATCAATCAATCAATCAATTTTATATAGCGCCTTTCATAGTTGACCACCATCACAAAGCGCTTTACAAGATGCAGTAACAACAAGAAAATGCATAATACTTTAAATACGGAGAAATGCATAATACATAATATCCAGTAAAAATAAAACAAAAAAACAAACAATGCATAATACATTAAATACAGTGGAAAGTGCATAATACATGACAGTAACATAATACATTAAATAGTAGCAGCAATACAGCAGCTAATACCAGATATGAGGCTTAAAGAGCATGGAAAGCAAGAGAGAACAGGTGGGTCTTGAGAGTTGATTTAAAGTGAGCGACAGTGGGAGCATCACGCACCAAAGCTGGGAGAGAGTTCCAGAGAGTCGGAGCCATGAAGCTAAACGAGCATTCTCCAAGTGTGGTGCACTTTTGCTTGGGGATAACAAGCAGGCCAGAGTCGGAGGACCTCAGCTTGCGGGTAGGGACATAGCGGGTCAGCAGGTTGAAGAGGTACACAGGACCTGTGTGATGAAGGGCATTGTAGGTGAGTTTTGAAAATAATCCTGAACATTACTGGTAGCCAGTGCAGCTGGGCAAGACAGGGGGTGATGTGATCATGTTATTTACATCTGGTAAGGATCCTGGCAGCGGCATGTTGAACTAGCTGCAGTCGGTTTATGGTGCATGCCGGGAGACCACCATATAGAGAGCTGCAGTAGTCGAGTCAAGAGGAGACAAATGCATGACAAAGTATCTCCGCATCTGGGAGGAAAAGTCCTGTTCAGCCAAAGACAAAGTCTCCTGCTAGCATAAGCTGACTTTCTCTTCACCTCCCTTGCACTGTGAGAGAACTGCTCCTATTCCTGTATCAAAATCAGGATAAGCAAGTACTGGGGCAGAACTCAAAACGTTCTTTAAGTTCCTCAAATGCTTCCTGGCAATCTGCAGTCCACTCAAATCACCGTCCCTTCTTAGTGAGGTTGAAGAGTGGATAAGCAATAAGAGAGAACCCTGGTTCACCCCCCCCCCCCCCATTTTTTATATAACAATCTATCTTGCTCTATTTATTCCTTTGTCTCTTCATAAAAGTTTAATTTATTTTCAATCCATTCCAAGATGATAAATTACTGAGTTTTCAATATTCTCATTTTAATTTTTAATTTGTGTTAATTGTTTCATAAATCTACAGTTCTTTATTGGCTGATCGTTTTAGACCAGCAAAAATGTTGTGGAGGGAGGAGGGAGCATGGAGCATGATGGAGGGAGGAGGGAGTTTCAGAGGAGGGAGGAGGGAGATTTAGAGGAGGGAGCACATAATGACTCCTTTTTGCCTGATGTACAAAGATGTCCTAATATGGACACCGTACACATGAAAATAATTATTTTCCTCAACTTGGTTTTCAAACTGTTTGGAAACGAGTAGTCATCGCACTGATACATCAGTGAAATTGGCAGGGTATGGGATTTGTAGTTTTTAATGTGTAATTAACAGTGGGCAGTGGAAACCAATAAACTACATTCCCAGAGTAAATTACAACTGAGTTATGAGAGTTAAGGTCTGTGAGTTTTTTAAAATTTATTTTTATGTTTTCCACTGGTCAGCTAAAAAATAAAAATAAAGTTTATTTTTTATAGTGAACCTTTAGGAATATCTAGTGGCACACGTGCGCCTAAATAAAAATGTATGTTTGCACAAGCAAATCTTTAGTCGCGTGACACCATATTAGTCGCACTGTAGAGCCCTGTTATGTTGTTTTCATTACGATTTAGTCCTTGAGAATAATAGGCGCAGTTATTATTATTGAGGTGTACTTGGCGCTTGCTGTGTTATTGTTATTGTAAAACATTGATCTCCTGTCAGTTAAGAGAAGGCTTCATGCAAAGCTTGTTTTAACGTTGTCTTTATTACGCCAACCAGAGGCCTGCACTTGCAACTGTACTGTCATATTTTCTAAAATCTCAAATTAATAAATATAAAGGTTTTCGTGTACCCATGCCAATATATATATATATATATATATATATATATATATATATATATATATATATATATATAGTGAGACAGCAGGGAGGGGGTTAATTCCTCCCTAGAGGAAAACATGTGCGTAAGGCACATTTTGGTTTTGTTTTTGTTAATTGTTTAATTTGTGTTAATTGTTTTGTTTAATTGTTTTATTGTTTTATTGTTTAATCATTTGCGTGTGCAGGGTATTTAAGGAGAGCAGTCAGTCTGCTCAGGGCGGCTGCTGAAGAGGGTAGAAGCCCGACTGTGCTGGTGTGTGGGTACAGCCGTAATTTAAAAGAGAAAAAAGGTAGAGTGAGTCCTTTTTTGTGTGTGCTGTTCTGTGTGTTTTGTTACAGGTAAACAGCTTAGCTGTCCTGTGGTTTAATTTAGGTTCCTGTTTTGTTTTAGTTAGTGCTCAAAGAAGAGCTAGGTGTTTGTTTTGTTTATTTTGTTTTGTGTTAATTAAAAATAAGCATGGCAGCTTTCAAAAAAATCCATTTGTGTGTTGGGTCCGTGTTTTTAAAGGGGCAACGAACCGCAAAGATGGTTCGATCTTTTACAAAATATATATTTATGTTTGATATTTTTGTGAACCCGTTCAATTTCAGTACATTAAGTGGAATTATTAATTTAAACCTTGATATGCTTTTAAAATAAGATCCATCTAGCATATCTTTCTTTGGGCTGCAATCTGCGTGCTGACTGGTTAAAAATAATGTAGTGTGCAGTTAGTGATGGAATCTCTACGTTTAGCTGCTAGCCTCGAATGCATTTTTTTTTTTGTCATTGCATTCTATTTTCCACAAACCATTTCACAAACAGCACTGCATTAGTCATTCCACTTGATAAATAGAAAGTCTGAAATCTCAAGCCCAAGGCCTTATAAAAAGCAAACTACAGTATTAGCGTTAAACGTTAGGTCTGCTTGCCCCTGTTAAGACTCAAAACTTACTGCCGGCTTCATTTCTTCCTCCTGTAGAAAAGGTTGGTCATTAAAATGTAAACTTGAAGTGTCCAATTCTATTAAAAATTATTTCATAAGAGACCCAATCTACCCAATGCAGGCAGAATAAGTATGCACTCATCAGAAAAAAACTTGAACATATATAATGTGTGTATATATATATATATATATATATATATATATATATATATATATATATATATATATATATATATATATATACACACAGTACTGTGCAAAAGTTTTAGGCAGGTGTGAAAAAATGCTGTAAAGTAAGAATGCTTTCAAAAATAGACATGTTAATAGATTATATTTATCAATTAACTAAATGCAAAGTGAGTGAACAGAAGAAAAATCAAAATCAAATCCATATTTGGTGTGACCACCCTTTGCCTTCAAAACAGCATCAATTCTTCTAGGTACACTTGCACAAATTCAGGGATTTTGTAGGCATATAGTCAGGTGTATGATTAAACAATTATACCAAACAGGTGCTAATGATCATCAATTCAATATGTAGGTTGAAACACAATCATTAACTGAAACAGAAACAGCTGTGTAGGAGGAATAAAACTGGGTGAGGAACAGCCAAACTCAGCTAACAAGGTGAGGTTGCTGAAGACAGTTTACTGTCAAAAGTCAGTCATACACCATGGCAAGACTGAGCACAGCAACAAGACACAAGGTAGTTATACTGCATCAGCAAGGTCTCTCCCAGGCAGAAATTTCAAGGCAGACAGGGGTTTCCAGATGTGCTGTCCAAGCTCTTTTGAAGAAGCACAAAGAAACGGGCAGCGTTGAGGACCGTGAGCGCAGTGGTCGGCCAAGGAAACTTACTGCAGCAGATGAAAGACACATCATGCTTACTTCCTTCGCAATCGGAAGATGTCCAGCAGTGCCATCAGCTCAGAATTGGCAGAAAACAGTGGGACCCTGGTACACCCATCTACTGTCCGGAGAAGTCTGGTCAGAAGTGGCCTTCATGGAAGACTTGCGGCCAAAAGCCATACCTCCGGCGTGGAAACAAGGCCAAGCGACTCAACTATGCACGAAAACACAGGAACTGGGGTGCAGAAAAATGGCAGCAGGTGCTCTGGACTGATGAGTCAAAATTTGAAATATTTGGCTGTAGCAGAAGGCAGTTTGTTCGCCCGAAGGGCTGGAGAGCGTACACGAATGAGTGTCTGCAGGCAACAGTGAAGCATGGTGGAGGTTCCATGCAAGTTTGGGGCTGCATTTCTGCAAATGGAGTTGGGGATTTGGTCAGAATTAATGGTCTCCTCAATGCTGAGAAGTACAGGCAGATACTTATCCATCATGCAATACCATCAGGGAGGCATCTGATTGGCCCCAAATTTATTCTGCAGCATGACAACGACCCCAAACATACAGCGAAAGTCATTAAGAACTATCTTCAGCGTAAAGAAGAACAAGGAGTCCTGGAAGTGATGGTATGGCCCCCACAGAGCCCTGATCTCAACATCATTGAGTCTGTCTGGGATTACATGAAAAGAGAGAAGCAACTGAGGCTGCCTAAATCCACAAAAGAACTGTGGTTAGTTCTTCAAGATGTTTGGGCCAGCCTACCTGCCGAGTTCCTTCAAAAACTGTGTGCAAGTGTACCTAGAAGAATTGATGCTGTTTTGAAGGCAAAGGGTGGTCACACCAAATATTGATTTGATGTAGATTTTTCTTCTGTTCACTCACTTTGCATTTTGTTAATTGATAAACATAAACTATTAACATGTCTATTTTTGAAAGCATTCTTAATTTACAGCATTTTTTCACACCTGCCTAAAACTTTTGCACAGTACTATATATATATATATATATATTATATATATATATATATATATATATACACACATATACACACACTACCGTTCAAAAGTTTGGGGTCACTTAAAAATGTCCTTGTTTTCCATGAAAACATACATGAAATGAGTTTGAATAGGAAATATAGCAAAATGAATAGGAAATATAGTCATTGACAAGGTTAGAAATAATGATTTTTAATTGAAATAATAATTGTGTCCTTCAAACTTTGCTTTCGTCAAAGAATCCTCCATTTGCAGCAATTACAGCCTTGCAGACCTTTGGCATTCTAGTTGTCAATTTGTTGAGATAATCTGAAAAGATTTCACCCCATGCTTCCTGAAGCACCTCGCACAAGTTGGATTGGCTTGATGGGCACTTCTTACGTACCATACGGTCAAGCTGCTCCCACAACAGCTCAATAGGGTTGAGATCCGGTGACTGTGCTGGCCACTCCATTATAGACAGAATACCAGCTGACTGCTGCTTCTCTAAATAGTTCTTGCATAGTTTGGAGCTGTGCTTTGGGTCATTGTCCTGTTGTAGGAGGAAATTGGCTCCAATCAAGCGCCGTCCACAGGGTATGGCATGGCGTTGCAAAATGGAGTGATAGCCTTCCTTCTTCAAGATCCCTTTTACCCTGTACAAATCTCCCACTTTACCACCACCAAAGCACCCCCAGACCATCACATTGCCTCCACCATGCTTGACAGATGGCGTCAAGCACTCCTCCAGCATCTTTTCATTTGGTCTGCGTCTCACGAATGTTCTTCTTTGTGATCCGAACACCTCAAACTTAGATTCGTCTGTCCATAACACTTTTTCCAGTCTTCCTCTGTCCAGTGTCTGTGTTCTTTTGCCCATCTTAATCTTTTCTTTTTATTGGCCAGTCTGAGATATGGCTTTTCTTTGCAACTCTGCCTAGAAGGCCAGCATCCCGGAGTCGCCTCTTCACTGTTGACGTTGAGACTGGTGTTTTGCGGGTACTATTTAATGAAGCTGCCAGTTGAGGACCTGTGAGGCGTCTGTTTCTCAAACTAGACACTCTAATGTATTTGTCCTCTTGCTCAGTTGTGCACCGGGGCATCCCACTCCTCTCTCTATTCTGGTTAGAGCCAGTTTGCGCTGTTCTGTGAAGGGAGTAGTACACAGCGTTGTATGAGATCTTCAGTTTCTTGGCAATTTCTTGCATGGAATAGCCTTCATTTCTCAGAACAAGAATAGACTGACGAGTTTCAGAAGAAAGTTCTTTGTTTCTGGCCATTTTGAGCCTGTAATCGAACCCACAATTGCTGATGCTCCAGATACTCAACTAGTCTAAAGAAGGCCAGTTTTATTGCTTCTTTAATCAGCACAACAGTTTTCAGCTGTGCTAACATAATTGCAAAAGGGTTTTCTAATGATCAATTAGCCTTTTAAAATGATAAACTTGGATTAGCAAACACAACGTGCCATTGGAACACAGGACTGATGGTTGCTGATAATGGGCCTCTGTACGGCTATGTAGATATTCCATTACAAATCAGCTGTTTCCAGCTACAGTAGTCATTTACAACATTAACAATGTCTACACTGTATTTCTGATCAATTTGATGTTATTTTAATGGACAAAAAATTTGCTTTTCTTTCGAAAACAAGGACATTAAGTGACCCCAAACTTTTGAACGGTAGTATATATGTGTGTGTGTATATATATATATATATATATATATATATATATATATATATATATATATATAGTAAGACAGCAGGGAGGGGGTTAATTCCTCCCTGCGTAAAACATGTGCGTATGCACCTTTTGTTTAATCGGTTTGTTTAAATAGGTGAATTGTTTTATTGCTAATTATCCCCTGCACCTGGTGCTTATTATTAAATTAGAGACAGGTGCAGGGTATTAAGGGAGAGCAGTCGTGAAGAAGTAAGTCTCAATAGAGTGTTTGGTGCGTGTAGCAGGAAAATGGCTTAGCCGTCCTGCGGGTTAGTGAGGTTCCTGTGTGTGTGTTAGTTAGTGTTCGGGAAGAGCCAAGTGTAAATGCTTTTAGGATGTCTAGCCTACATTCTGCATCAAGCTTGTGTTTTAAAAGGGTTTTCAACCAAGCATGAGTAATAACAATAAAATGACATTTCTAGTGCTAGAACAAGTATACTACATCTCAGGGTATTTTGTTTTCATTTAGCCCAAATTAGAGGATGTCTGATGCAGCATTTGAATATTTCAGTTACACTACAAGTATTGCTTTACGTATTAACATGAATAATAAGTAAAGTTGTTATAGTTTTTTCATGAGAGTGCCGCACCACTGTGTATATTATACAATATTTGATGGTAATAATAAATATCTCAGACATGCTTCATCATCAGCAGCAAAGAAAGATGTTTAATTAGAATAACTAGAGTTTAGTATTCAGTCAAGACGCTCCTGGAAGAAAAAAATAAGTCTCTAGGGCGTATTTTCAAAGCATAACCTCTATTTGATTGACGTGCTTCTTTTTAAAAGGAGGAATTTTTTTTAACATTTTAAAACTAGAACCAAGCAGTAACTAATATAATTCAATGCCTCTTGGGTCTCATTAAGCTGTTTATTTTATTTTGTAACATTAACAACATTTTCAAATACAGGAGAAAATCAAAAGGGTGGATCTAACCCTTTATATATCCAAGTGAACAGTCTGCATTGTGAGGCCTACCTTCAGAAGTTTCATGAGCCCCTCGAGTTGAACCATGAGCTCTCTGCGGCTCTCCTGCAGAGCAGACATCCTCTGCTCCAGCTCGTCCTTCCGTTGCCTAGGAGAGGAGAGAACCCAGAGAATATGAAGCATGACCTGCGCCGAAGGCACATCAATTCTTTACTGCTCAGTGTCAAGAGTGCAATCATGATGATAGCTCGATATTTGCCATGCTTGCTAACTATTACAGGAAAAATAATTTCTTAAGACTCCTAAAGGCTGATTTTAGATAGGTGAAGTGAGGAAGCATATTAGCATTGTGCTGTGTACTGAAGCCCATAGGAGATATTTGGAGTTTTAATGACTAATCGATTATTCATGCCTGTAGTCTTTGTCAATTAAAATAATTGATTGATTAATCTTGTCTATCCGAGTGCAGTATCAAAAAACGGTGAGAGAAATCTTGAAAAATGGCGGGTGGTACTCACAGGAAGGTAAAAGCAATATTTCACAATATCTCACAATGAAGAAAAAAAAAAAAAAAGACTGCAACATGTGCTTATCTGGTTTCCTTTCACAACAATACTACACGTTTATCATATCATCTCAGTCACAAGCAAGTTGATTTTTCTTTTTATTCAACGTATTTCTTTCAAATGGTATCAGAAAATGAATATTGAAAAACATGTTTGTCTGAAAAACTGGCCGGCTTGGTGATTTAACTACAGTGTATATAGTTAGTGTTTGCTATTTGGAGCATTAAATCTTAAGATGAAGAAAGCTAATAATTTCCAATGCTGAACAGGTTTAAAGAAATAATATCTATATAACCAAAAAAAAAAAGTACTATACAAAACACTCGGACGTAAATAACACAGGACGAATGGGAGGCTGTGTGGTCCAGTGGTTAAAGGGCTTGTAACTAGGAGGTCCCCAGTTCAAATCCCACCTCAGCAACTGACTCATTGTGTGACCCTGAGCAAGTCACTTAACCTCCTTGTGCTCCGTCTTTCGGGTGAGACGTAGTTGTAAGTGACTCTGCAGCTGATCCAAAGTTCACACACCCTAGTCTCTGTAAGTCACCTTGGATAAAGGCATCTGCTAAATAAACTAATAATAATAATAATGGAATGGCACAGCACAAAATGCGAAAAACACTCACCACATACCTAACACCAACATTACCTCTAACACACTAACCATTTCTCGTGATCACCTTATTTATGCACCTGTGACATTCCCACGTGTGTTTGCAGGGAGGATTTGAACTCTGTCCCTGCCACCCAATACTTCCCACACATACCAACCCATGCCTCCACACTGCCACACGGCCTCAGGAGGACAAAGGCCAGCCATGCAGATGTCCACCTTTGAGCTCACTGGGTGCCTGGCCAGCAGGGTTCACTGTAGTGGTTTTGCCTTCCTAATCCATGGGAGCACCAGAGCCAATGCAATGCTCCCTTTAGATTTCCCAGTGAAGAGCAACCTACTTCACACAGCCAGGACGTGAACCTGCACTTTATGACTCACCCTGCGCACCACGCCGCTGTGCTTCTACCAGGTGAGCCCCACTAAGTTCATATTTTAAATGACTCACTTTGGCTAACTTCCAATTACATGTAAGCCAATATTTTCTAAGTAAATATATGTTTTTTTTTAAAATAAATATATGCATGTTAAATATTAGCTTGGATTATAAAACATTTGCAGTAAGTTACATATAATCTGTGTTGTAGTTCAAGCGTGCAGTCAGTGCTTGCAAGAGTATCAGTTTAAATTCTTGTTTGTATAAATCAGAAACGGCAAAATCATGTTATTGTATATCTGGGAAACACAAACATCTTGGTTTCACAAACATCTGGTCTGGAAGTGGTTTTCTTTCAGTGTTTTTTTTTTTTTAAAAACAGATACGACGCGCAAACTGGAAGAACTTCACTCACTGACACTTCAACCGAGGCCGTGTATCACACTTGTGTTCACTCAAAATCAAACTGGCTGACCCGGAACTTACTCTCGCTCACTTCTGCATGGCGACACCAAGTAAATTCCAGGTCAGACAGCTTGATTTTGCTTGAATACAGCAAACAATGTCCCGTTTGGGGGCAGCAAAGCATAAACACAAGAAACAAGAAGAATTCAAGCAGCAAAAAGGGGCATGGAAGCCCCGTCCTGCCGAAAACCTTATCCTCGATCCTCGAAAACCTTATCCTCGACCCTGGATCAAGTGCATTTTCTTTAAAGAAGTGTGTCAAAAACCACCTCTGATCAACAGTAAAGCAGGAAAGCTCACTGCCTTTGCTGTGTTGGCGATTGAGAAAGAAGGAAGCCACGTTAAACTGCATTTGACTTGAGGTTGCCAACTGTCCATTAAGGCCAGTCAGTAAAAAAAAGAAAATGTAAATAAATGTCTGTGATTTTGAATCGAAATAAATATGGTATATACGTCGTCCAGCTTGCAATGCTTTTTTGTTATTGGAAATATGCTGAATAGCCTAGATGGAATTCATGCAGTAACAAGTGACTGACTTGATGGATCTTAGACGGGGTCTGGCAGCTGATGAAAACTGGCACAAAATTGCTCTCTTGTCTACACCTAGCGGAGAGCCACGTTTTCCTACACTTGCCAAGGTTGTGTTTAATATGTTGACTTTGCCACACAGTACTGCAGAATTAGAACACGTTTTTTTCTCAGATGAACCTTGTTGAACCAGATCTAAGAAATCAATTGTCTACAGACATTCTGACTAGCATTCAAGACTGCTGTTGTTAAAAACAGCACCAGCTTCAGACCAACAAAACAAATGATCCAGTCTGCAAATGTGTCCCTGTATGAGCATAAGTATATAAGACCTGAAGAAATGCAAAGTACACAAAACAAGCCCATTTTATAATGTATTTTACTTCTAGTCTCAATTTTTTTTAATTGATGTCAGTAAAAAAAAAAAAAATAGTGTCAGGAAAAAAAAGGTTTGTTTGTTTTTTTTAATATATATGGGGGACTTACAGTTAGTGGACAAACATTTGAGCACCTTCCTATATAGAAGTATATAATTGGGTAGCAATCAGCATATGGTGTTCTTGTCCATATTGAAACTGTTGTATTTTTATTCAGTAAATCAGGAAAGGTGATTATCAAGCTCTGCTATGGGATTTGACGTAGGCTTCAGGTTTTTCTGAATTTATTTTGAAATGTATTTAGCACACAGCCTTCAATTAAACTGTTTCAGGCAGACTCGGTCAGTCGTTCAGCAGTTGTTCAGTTCAGAGCAGTGCGTGAAACTTTGTCATAATTAATAACTAGAATTCAGTATAATTTACTGTTTCTGATCAAAAACATGTATAATAACTTAAAAACGAAAACTTGCCTAGGGCCCTGTGATGGGTTAATCCGGCCCTGTCTGCAAGCCTAGTGGCTGGCTGTAATCAAGTGATTTTTGTTGAACAAAATTGATTCCGACAACAATTTATCTAGGCTATATATTTCCAGATGTGATTTCCCTATAACAAGACAACAAGGCAGTCCCCGGTGTGGTTTCCTGGCTTCCTGCCAGCACAGCAGAATGCTGACAGGTATCACATTTAAGAGGCATGACAGCTTTACTGGCCCACATTAGTCAGTGGGAGTATACACTCAAGAAAGGGCAAGAATAAAATGAAAAACAATGCAGTTATGACCATCATACTAAAAGTGCATAAATGTGCATTCAAGGGTGCTGTTGACAACTGAGTTACAGGTATTAGAGGCCAAGATAAAGTCTGGGCCTCCTCTATAAAAAGGGACCTTGATGGGCGCTGGTGTCTGCTGTTACATATTATGTATTGGAGGAAACAAAAAACTAACTAAACAAAATAGCCTCTATCTTGGTAAATATTCCAAGGCATTTGTCAAAAGAGTTAATCAGATACATCAAGGTTTTATCAATTAGGGGATCTGAAGATAAAGGATGGAACAAATTATTCTCTATTAGGCCACAGATAGAATCTTGCTGTAGCATCAGAGGCATTCTCACTCCAAAAAGCAGCAATGCGCATATTTCTTCAGCTGTTTTGCAGCAGGATATCTGGCAGCATTGCCTTGCTTAACCAGCATCCTCAGAACAATTTTGGTTTTGGGTGGCTTGAACAGCAAGCAAAAACAGCGCCAGATCTGCTGCTAAAGAGTAAGTGACTTGTTTGGTGTAAAAAACTATAGAATCCTAGAATACAGCTGTCTGTCAAATTGGAAGCAAAATTTGGAAGCGCTTTGGTTAAATGACAAGAATACGGTTAACAGAAAACATTATCTTGTCACATGAACAAGAACAAATAAAATGTATTCAAGGGGTTGGTTATGTTGTTTTACTGATGGATGTCTTATCTTCCAGTTAGGAGATGTCAGTTTACTCATTACATTTTCCTAATCATTTAACTTCTTACCTGTTTAATATTCGGTGTATTCTCTATAAATTTCAAATTGTTGTAATGTATAGGAAAATGTAGATGATAGAATATATAGTAGCCCTTTAACCAATGCTATGCGGGACAGTGTGTGTGTGTGTGCGTGCGTGCGTGCGTGCGTGCCTGTGTGTGTGAGAGAGGAGGGGATGGGGGGGCATGCATGCGGTGCTGTACCTGAGAAGTCGGAGTTCTGCTAGTAGGGTGGGGTTCTGCTGTGCCTTTTCAGGGCTGGGCTGGGAGGCCTGCTCATGCTCCAGACGCAGCCTCTGAATCTCCTGGAGGATTTCTCTGTTAGAGGCAAATGGAGACACAGTAAATAACACATAAGAACAAATCAAAATGTGGTTTCTTACTGAAACTGCCAGTACAATAAAAATACTTTGCGTTTGTTTTTCTTTCACCAATCAAGGTGACATGAAAAATGAATTGAAACAAATTATATGGCCGGCCAACAGTCATCCACATTGATGTGATCCTTACCAAAGTTTAATCAGTAGACTTTAATAAAATGCAATTATTCAGTACAATTTGAAGGAAAGCCAATCTGCTGTTTAAAAGGTCATCATAGTTAAGAGAGGCCTTGAGTCACTAGATGGCTATACTGTACAATAAAAGTAGTTGACAAGATAAAATCAATTCAATTTATCCACACAAAGAGCAGATCTCACTAAAAGCAATAGAAAATAGCAGCGAAAGAAAACAGAAAAAAAACAACCATTTAGCCGAAGGCTCTGAAAAGCGAATGCATCTTTTGATTCAGGAGTGTCCTATTATTTCACCCCCTGTTTTTCTCCTCAGTTTAGAATGTCCAGTTATGTTTCTCTGATTATTACAACTAGGGGCTGTAAAGGTCATCTCTTCAGGTGTCCACTCGCTCACCGGGTGCCTGGCTAGCAGGGGCCACAGTAACTGACAGTTAAAGGTATCTAGCCCCTGTGACGCAGGTGAACAGACGAGTTAACCCTCATTCTATTTATTAGAGCCCTTAACAGACGGAAGGGTAAACAACAACTGTGGTTTCTAGTTCAGGTGTTAAAACACAGATACCATTCACTAAACTAACTGAGATGAAACTCTGTTTAAAATTATACTACCATTAAGATTGAAAATAAATGTTCAGTCATATGGGAAACAACAACAACAATAACATGTATATGTTTCTCAAGAAAAAACTATGCAAAATATACAATATTTAATCACTATTAACCAATATTATATGGCCAGTATTTATTCACCTATTTTTTGACTAGGTCACCTATTGTTAATAATAAGCTTGGGAATAGGGAATAGTGTGGTAATTTATCACAGCAAACAGGTTAGCTACTAATAAAGTTCTCCACTGGTATTTGTGCTGTGGAGTTGTACACTAGTTCGTTTGTGGAACAGAACAAGAGAAAGATTTGGAAAAGAGACTCGCCTGTTTTTGCTTTCTAGTTCTGCGATGAGCTGCCGTTGTTGCTTGTTTGCATCGAGTGTAAAGGCAATGTCTGAAGCAGCCCGCTGCTGTTGTGCTTGTTGCTAGAGGAAGAAGAAAACAAGCTCTTTAAACATCTGCAGTGGGACTTGAGCGATGCCGCATCATTACAATGCCAGTATGTGTATAACACACAGCAATGTCTGCCTGACATCTCTGTATGCATCTCAGTATATACACATGCTCTTCTTTTCAATGCTTTTTCTGTTTAGATCCATAAAACTGGTGAATATGTGTGCGAGTAGCAGTCTCTGTGGAAGTCAAGTTAACACACCCAACACTGTTTAGTCATCGGCTGCTTAAAATATATTTAAAAAAAAAATAGGTAAACGTAAAAACATGGCTTTTATTTTATGTTCTTACGGCTCTGTATGATCAAAGCAATTCAGCTGCCATGTTCACCATGTTCATCAATCATCAGAATCGAACTGATCACCAAGCAACTACAGGCTTCTAATCCTAACAGTCTCTTCTGCGAGGCTAATCAGAGTGCAGCACTCCTATAACACTCACCGTTGAAGCCGCGTCAGCTGCCAGCCTGGCTGCATACCGGGCAATCAGCCGGTGCTCTTCATCCAGGCGGCTGGTGCTCTCCAGCATGCTGTCAAACACACAGGGGAGAACAGTTACTTACACTGCTCCCACTGACAGTACAGGTCAGTCCCACAGCTTGTAAACCTGATACAGTATAGATGCTAACCAATACAGCATACTGACAAAATATAAGGTAATGCATAGATAATACAAATTCATAAATCTACAGGGAACTAAAAAAGTACCAGTAACACTATTTTACAAACAATTGTCTGGTAGTTATATTAAATATTTCAAATGCATAAGCCCAAACAGATGACATTCCAACTGTATTTGTTATATACACCCACCAGAGTGCTCTCAATGCAAAATACAGGGTGATTAGAAAGTAAGTTTACCACATCGACACACCATATATATCATGTGGTAAACTTACTTTTTAAAATCACCCTTTATTATGGAAATAAGTATTACAGGAACATTAATAAATGAAAAACTGGAAAAGCAAGGAAATACTGGTTAAAATATGATGGACACCCCTACAATATGGCAAACAGTTGCAAATAAACATTGAAGACAACAATAGCAAAATAAAACATGTCTGTAAAAATAACCCCCCTTTTTAAAATAAAGAAATTAGAGGTTCAGTTAAATTCTTCCATCAACTTTGAAAAAACATTCTTTAAACAGCTCATGATTTAAAGCTTTGTGAATAGGGCTCCCCCACCCCCTCAGCACTGTACATTAGCATTACAAATGGTTGGAAGGTCTAAGCATTTTATTAAGACATTTTCTTTCTAATAGGGAAATTATTAGATTTATAGCCTTGTGATTTCAGTCACACGCACTCAAGGATATTTTTGTTTTTACATGTGTGCCAGTGCATGCTGTACAGTATATACAGCAAGAGCCTTTCCCAGTATAGTGAAGAGCTCACATCAGATGGAGGCTCTTCTATGTACATGTAGTGTGCCACCGAAAGCAAACTTGGATTCCTTGAGAGAATGTGCTGTCGGTGTATAACACTGACTGAAGATACAGACAGCAATTTATTATAAAAAAAATAAATAAATAAATAAAACAATAAAACCACAGCATAGCATTGCAAAATTCACCTTTGTGTACCAACCCGGCTACATTACTGAGCGAGTGCTGCTTTAGTTGCATGTATCGCTTTTCCAAAAACAAGGCAGTCAAGACAACACAGACGGCTAGATTCTATTTGCTCCAAATCATCATTAGCGCTATTTTTGTTAGGGGTGGGGGGGGAGAAACACCATTTACAATTCTAAAACAAATAAGAAATAACTCAAGGCAACTCACAAGTACAAGCTTCAGATGTCCGAGTTATTTACTTCTGGTTTGATAACTTTATTGGGTGTGTTATGAATTTGTGAAATATCATGCTATTGACGTTCTGGAGTAAACAGCTTTGATAATCTAGCCCAGAGACACGGGAGAACATATCCCAGGTCTTGGGAAGCTTAAAAGCAACACAGTTGGTTTTTCCTGAAGACACACATTATATTGGCGAGACATTCACAATTCAGCCGAAAGCAGGTTCAGTGTGCAATAGTATCATTTCGGCGTCCTTATGAGGTGGCAAACCTGCACTAACCGTGTGGGGTTGCTGTGTAGCAGACTGACATACAGCCCGATGAGAACATGTTCATCAGCAAGTCTATCGGCAACATCTAGGCTGTAGGTTAACCTAGAAAAGCGTGGTTATCCAGACAGACACAGAAAGAGGAAGAAAAAGTGAGCGCGAAAATAACAAAAAAAGGGAAAAAAGAGTGGCCAAAAAAGAATGGCATGTGAAATATATATATATAACAAAATAAGCTCTGTTTTAAAATGCTCCTCTCCACCAATCTCAAGTGCATTCCTAATTCTAACAGAAACTGTTGCAAAGCGATTGCATGCAGTACATACAGATTCTGTTAGGGAAGTGCTATTCAATCAGTTACTCAGCCTTTAAAACCCTTCAATATATTATACATATAAAAAAAAGGAAGAGCCGAGTGTTGAAGAGACAATCTCACGAATCCAAACCAGTCCAAACACGCTTCAGATTTATTCAAAGTACTGATCATAATCTACACCATACTAAAAATGCCTTGTCTTTGTCTTATGCTTTTAATAGTTATACAGTAGTAACCATTTGGACAAATAACACAACTGTAAATGTTGTACACACTCAGACTTGTGAGGATGACGTTTTTAAAAGTTGCCATCATCTTGCATTTCATTATGCTGGTGCGATTCGAAATATAGGTCAGTTCGGACTAACAGGGTTTGGACTAAAGAGCGTCTACTATACCTGCAAATGAGACCTACTTAGTGAATGGAAATGCACGACAGGCGAGATTTATAGAAATATTTTATTAGCCATATTTTGAAATCTTGTCTTTTTATAAGAGTCGAGTCAAAGACAAGAAAAACAACATTACCAGAATAAAGTAGTGGGCTTCACAGAGCTCAGATACCTGCATAACAATCTTTGCAGACTTAACCTGAACTCCTCTCAGAGAATTAAGACGATCGACTTCATGCAGACCATTTACTTACGAAAAAACAAGCCTAGCAGACAACCTTGTCGTTATAAAACAGTGCCTTTAAAAAATGCAGCAATTCAATGCTGGTTATTGCTGGAAAGAGACAGATTGTTTACACAAGGCCATTGATTTTTGTGGGGAATATTTGGTGCCAGCAAAACAAATACCCTTTTTTTTGTCAAGAACACTTGTTACACCTGATAAGCCATGGCAATGACACAGCATATTTTAAAACTACAGTCTCCACACTGTGTCAAGGGCTTGCTTGTTGCTAGAACTGTTTAAATAACGTACCTGTCATTTTTATTTTTATTGTTAAAATCCTGACAACTTATAACTTTAAAGTCTTTTTCAAAGATATTTTCAAAATGTCCGCTCTAGTGCACTGATAGTGTAAGGATTATTGCCCAGATTGTCAAACATTCAGTACGGAGAATCTGCAATGTTGATGATTTAAATTGCAATTGAACAGAAAAATTAATGATGAATAATGAATCTGGTCGGAGACCTTGTCCTTGGGTGCTGACAGCTATCCGCAATGTTGGCCAGCTAGTGCTGCGGATAGGAAGTGGCTCTTAGGGCCGCCTCCCCCCAAAAGACAAAGCCGCCAAACCATGACTGCAAATAAGATGATAAATGGTTAACGCAACAACTGCAGTGGCGCAATGCCACCTACCCACAAAAACAGCAAAAGGATGAATGAAAAGTAAGCAGCTGAAACACAGGCTGGCCCCCCGCACACGAAATGCACTGAGGGAGAACCTGGCCTCTCCGGCCTGCCACGCACCCTGCAGGAACTAAATATGAACCGCTCGGCACTCAGGTAAGGAAAAAAACCCTACTCGCTGGTAGGAGACCTTAGGGAATCCATGGCTGAGGCCCTTCCTCCAAGTTCTAAAGATGGCCATCTCCCCGTTTGGCCTCGCTGCGCGTGACTGAGAGGCCAAACAAAAAGAAGCGAGACACACAGAGTTTTTATGGTGCTTGGATATGATGTTGATTAGTGGGTGGATTCTCCTTCCAGAAATACAACCAAGTTTTCCAGGTAACACAGCAATAACAATCCATGATGTGGTTTGGAACAGAAAAGCCAGAGCTTTTCCTGCAATGATCTCAAACCCCAATGTACTACAGCGGCCATTATGAAAAGAGCTTTGAAACAGACTTTAAAGTTATAAGTGTAAAAAGTTGACAGGATGTTAACAATGAAAAGAAAAACTACAGCTATGTTATTTAAACAGTTGTAGCAGCATGTAGGGACGTAGAACGCAATATTTTTCGGAGCCCCGCTACTTACTCTAAAGTCTGTGAGAAGCCTGGACTTCAACTGTCAATCTCTGTAATATTTCTGAAGCATCAGGGGTTGTAGGGTGTAAGGTGGTGTGAATTTGACCGACTCCCTCAGGAGTTTGTATCAGAGGGGGCCCGTCATCTATCACACAGAGCATTACAGTTATGTGCTGCTTCTCATTTCCACCCTGGTATTGCTCGGCATGTCGAAAAATATGGGGGTCTGATCAGCATCTCTGATCTGTCCAAGATGGTACGGTATAATTGTAAAAAACTTCTCTTCGAATTCCTCAGGAAGCTAATGAAGTTTCTTTGAAAATGGCTGTATGTCATGGATGACTTGAGATCGGGCAGTGTGGCAAAGTGGTTTGCAGTGCGCAGGTGTAGAGGTGATGCAATGCGTAAACAGATGACAAACAACAAAGCTCATGGTCCAAACAATTCATTATTTGATTTTATAATAATAAATAATAATCCCTGGCAAGCAAAGTGTATTGCACAGTTTAAACCACGGGGTACAGTCCCTAAATAATAAACATGGTATAAACACACACAGAACACAACACACGATCACACGAACAAGTCCAGAGTGAGTGCTTTGGTGCAAGTGGTGAAATATAATTTATTTGTGACCAGTAGTGCAGCGCTGTCCGGGTTAGTGCTGGCCTTTAGCAACAGCTCCTGGAACATGTTAGCCGTTTAATAATTACAAACGTGTACAACACGAAACACTCACAGTTACTCTACGGTCCTTTAGCAGTTCTCTCGCAACCATAACAAAGGAACAGTTCGCTTTGGCACATCCCCTTTTGTACCATCAGCCAAACCCCCTTTGTTAGCGAGTACAATTGCTTTTCCTCCAATCTGCGATTGCCACATTGCCTCCCTTCTGGGGCGATGACTTGATGTACTGTGGCTCCGCCCCCTTTCTAGATGGCCGGCTTCCACCTTTCCCTAGAATGCATTGCCAGACCATCCAGTCCGGGGTACACTGTTCCCTTTACATAGCGCCCTTATAGGTCAGGAGGGAGATTTATAACCAAGATTCATTCTCCCTCTGTCACAGGCACTAACGTTTTGGTTTGTCTCTTCTTGGCAGTAAGTCACGTTGCTGCTTGTGTATTTGGGCAGTGATGTCTTTGCTCTTCTTTTCTCGGCAGTCAGTCACGTTGCTGTTTGCGTACTTGGGTAGTCGCGTCTTTTGTTGGTGATTTTAACCCTTTGCGGTCCTATGTCGGACCTGGTCCGACATTGCAATTTTCCCTTTCCGGTCCAATGTCGGACCCTGTCCGACATCATCAAAAAGACGTAAAAAACAGGTCTCTAGTCGTTTTTTCTCCGGAAAAAGCCAAGAAAACCATTCAATGGCCGAGTGAGACCAACAGGAGACGAAAAAAAAAGGGGGCGTGTCTCATGAATACCGATAGCCCTGGCACCACATAGATAACACGGACATAAACAAACAAGATAGCTGCTTCTGCATCCAGCGCTCAAAGAATATCACAGACATTTGCAGAGCTTTTATTAGATGTTATAGTAATATAATAATGACTTGGATTGCATTATTGAGGAGTTTGGTGATAAAACGAGTGATCAGGAGATGCTTTATCGGTAGCACTACTGTGAAGAGGTATGTGAAAAATACAGCGAACAAGGGGTGGGGCGGGGCTGGAGATGCAGTACTGAGTGTCCTGTTGATATGCAGTGCCTTTTAAACCTGTTTTACTGTGGGGAAAAAAATACTTTTAAACAGTGCTTCTAAAATAAACTGCGCGTGTGAAAATAAATTTGGACCTGACGCGCCTGATACCCGCTGAATAAATGGACCGCTAAGGGTTAATACATGCATCACTATATTGTAACTGAATTTAAGACACAGGCTGTATGAGAAGACAAAAATGGTTAAAGAAGTGCGTCTTAAATTTCGAAGGAACACGCTACCCACAAATCTACAGGTTATTACAGTATGACCGCTGATATCATTCAGCATACATACAAACATAAGGCAATGTAAAACACTTTTTTTAAAAGGAGATTTCTTCTGTATGCATTCAAAACAAGATTGAAGGACCTCTATTTTTAGCAGCTTGTTCGTACGCAATTTCTATCTCCTCAGGAAACTTCATAAAAAGACCTACAGGCGTATAACCTTTATTGTATTACATACAGCTTTTTTGTAAAGGGCAGTCTTGTAATGTTGCAGGACACAGTGCCTAATGGGGAGGGAGGTATTGAAAGACACACGCTGAAAAGCCCTTTAAGAAACAGGTTTTTGATATGTCTGTTTAAAGATAATGCCATCCTGATGATAGATGGCACGGGTGCCCGCAGGACACATCTCCTGCACCGATGAAGCACATGCCAGGCTATTCAGGTCACAACTGTCAGCTTTTATGACTTTTCCAGTGCAGGTGTAATGATTGACAGAGCAGATAACCTTGGGATGGTTTGTGAAAGAACAGATGCCTAATTCACAGTGTGTACTCTATAGCACTGAGTGGATGCTTTGCCTAGCATCTTGGTGTCCAAATGCAAGTGTACAAGAAGAGAATAAACTCCTGTTTTAATAACAGGATGCCTTTTATTGGATTATCTAGTAGGACATACTTAAAGTAATCAATGCAAAACGCATTGTTTTAATTATGGACAAGCAAGACTCATCTGGCCAAGGTGCCTGGGAATGTAAACAGGTACAGTCAATAAGGTCTGTTTGCTGAGCAACTGTAGAAAAAAAAGTAGCAAATCCTACAGATATCAAGGCTTTAGATTTTCGTGTTATATTGGACATGCTTGTGGGAAAGGGCATCGTTAAGTTATAATAGTATGCTTTAAAGGATTAGTTTGCATTTTTAAACAATTAAGCATGAAATCTGTGTTTATAGTTATTGGTCAAATGGGTATGGAGCAGTGGTACAAAATATTCTGGTAAGGATGTTATTTTGTTGCTAGGATTACAGATAGAAGGCTGATTGGGTGTGCGTTACAGTTTTCACGTCGGCGATGGTTAGATACTGTATCACACACAGTCACACACTACTGCTTTTCACTTACCCCTTCCCTTTCAAAGCTGGAGCAGCCCTAGCCAAGCTTTTGTTCTGTTCTACTTCATTATTCTTAGTGTGAGGCAAGCTTTTCAAAGGAGACAAAAAGAAAAAAAGTGACACAGTAGCAGGATAAAAAACCAGAAACAAATCTAACTAAAAGAACCAAAACATAATGGGATCAGGGTATCATCGGCAGACTATAGGAGCGTGCTGGGAAATGATATAGGAGCGTGCTGGGAAATGATATAGGAGACCAAAGCAAGTAGGGAATCAAAGTGATTAACATAACATCAAGATTAATGTAGAGTTAAAGTGCACTTACTGTAGATCTTCAACTGTTTAGATCATTAAAATAGGCCCCATTACGTTACTTATGTGACAGTTTGTTTCTTTTGGGTCGGCCTACACACTTCTCTGGAACATGGCAGCATAGGGATACTTATTATTGGAGGCTAATATACCCAGCACGAGTTCAGAAGAGATTGAAACACCTGCAAGGCCCTTAGGATCCTAACATCATGACTCATTAGAATAATGACATCTCCACAATTATAGCACTTACTAAATACTTTACACTAGTTACAGAATGTTACATTCATTATCCCCAGACAGAATTTGAACACTTTGCACAGGTCTGAGTGAGTGGGCTGTCTGCTATGCAAGCAAGCTGTGCTGTGTAATAGTCATACTATCAAACAAGGCAGAGGGCTTAATTAGTGTCTTGGTCAGATTTCAGTGTAAACACAGCACAGATGACTCAAAGGGTAGGCTGCATGTGTAGGACCTGGGCTCTAATGAACATTATCTAAGGGACAGAATAGGTTCAGATTTCATCTAGTTTAGGGGGAGGTAACAGTCATCTTCTCCAAAGTAAATGGTTTTACTCCCACACAGTAGAAAAACACACACGAGTAGTTGTGCTGTAAATATAATTGAAAATGAGAACAGAATGAGGTAAACACAGCAAGTTCTGTTTTAGATCCAGTTAGAACCCTTGTGACCTACTCTACCGACATAAGCCATGGCATACAACACACAATTCTACACTACAAGACGACAGCAGTCAGAACACCGAAACAAAGAGCTAATACCAATCGTTTACTACAAATTCTATTTGTGAAGCACATTTAAAAAAAATTGTTAGTAAGGGTTAGGGGGACGCAGAGTACTTAGAGGATACACAGGTAGCACTTTAGTTTATGTTTATAAACAATCTATAAACATGTTATTAATGATGCTATCAATTATAGAATAGGATTAGAAATAATAACACTGATTATACACTTTTGCCACTTTTTTTTGTTGCTTTGTTTATCATCACTTATAACGGATACCTAAAGTGTTACTGATACACGTATCAACATTTTTATTATTTCAGAGTACTACTATTATTCCTCAAGTAAAGAGCCTATTCCTTTAATATTTGTAAATTTATTTTTCTATATATACACAAAAGAAAAGAAAAAAAAAAAATCAGCTCATGGTTGAATTTGGACAGTGATGAATTTCAATTTCAAGTACGAATATCAGTAATGGGTGCACAACCCTAGTAAGAATTGTACAAATATCACTGGACGTGGTAGCAGCTGATACCGTATGAATGAAAAACTATGCAAACCCCCTTTTAATTATGATTAAATAAGTTATCTAACAATGGGAACACTTGCAGTCAAGACTACAGTAGACATTTCTTCAGACAGCTTCTCATCTGGGATTAGAGATCTCAACCCTTTTCATTATATCAGCCCTTGCACTTCTATCAACGGGCTCTTGCATCTGGAGCCCAGTAATTTGAAGAGAGAAGTCATTACTGAAATTAACTAAACACACACACGGAAGGCATGGTTATTTTATAATTACAAAACCTGAATGATATTGTAGATTATGCATTATAGTACATGTCGCCTAATTTTTTTTCCCAGTACAGTAGTCCCTTGCTAATACAGACACTGTTATGCCGTGCATTCGGATAAGACAGACGCAACGTATGTCCCCCAGTAATATCCAATTAAGTGCTACGCTAGGTCACTGCGAGTGGCATGATCCCAAGATACATTGGAGAGGGGATCGCTATTTAGCTTCAGAATCACACATTAAACGAAAGGCTACTACAGAGGCTGCTGAACAGAAAGTAAAATAAACAGCTTTCAGAAAACAAACTGGAAAGTCAGTGCAGACAAAAAGTATTCCTGGTCGGCTGTAGCCAAGTTAAATCAGTACTATAGGTACGATCTAGCACAGCCACCTCGCCTCAAATAACCTGCTGCTTTCTTTTTAAACACAGTTAGAATTTGACACACAAATAGGCACTTTTTCTTTGTTTTGACTCAGTACTAATAGAATAAATTAGTGGATGGGACAGATAACATGACAACGAACGTGCTGCATATATTGCCTTTATTAAAGTATGCCAGATGCCCTTGGGTAACCTAGTTTTGGGACTGTATCTAATCGATTTCCACATCTGTATAACTTGGCAAAGCTTACACTTCCAGCCAGTTCAGTGGATGCAGAACGTGCAGTCTCAATGTATGGACAAGTCCACACCAGACAGAAAATGTCAGCAGCAACTGCTGGGGGATGTTGCATGCTTGCCTTTAACAAACAACAGCACTCTGTCTTAGTAAGGAAGCAAGTACCACTATTTTCATTCTTTTATAGTGCTCTGAAATACTGTCTACTTAGGTTTATTTAATGTTTAAACAGGTCAGCAAAATGACTGTGAAATCCTAATTTCATTCCATAAAAATACGTAACTTTACCGCGATTTAAGTAGACCCCTACCTATAAGTTACAACTCTTTACCAATATTAGATGACAGTTTTTAGAATGTAAAACAACATCTGTACTACTGTTATTGTCGAAGGACAACAAAAATGATAAGCACAAAACAGAAGAATCCATATTAGTTTAGCTCCTGTAAAAAACAATGCAGTAGTTTAGAACGTGAGCTAATGGTTTAGTAAGACAACTACTGAACTACATCAAGCATGTTTCTGCCATACTGACCGTGAGTCGCTGCTGAGCAGACTTACATACAGGTTTATTAGCGCATGCTCATCACCATCATCATCAGTCACTGGGCTATGTGGACCCTCAGATCTAAACAATTCAAAGTACCAAGGCTCTTGTTATGCGGTAAAACACAACTGACATGCAGATGCTGTGGTACTGATGTGACAGTGTTATCAGTTTCCTTTTTTTTCCTACCTGTTTATCTAAGCAAGTCGCCTTGGGAAATCTTGTAAGTACTATGCTAATTGCGCCATTAAACCAAGCAGTTAATCAGAATACTCTATGGCATAATACTAGTATCAATCACAAAAACAATATATGCCCATGTCAGAAGTTAATGCAATAACACTACCAGGTGTCAGCTACAGAGACCTGATGGTCATCCTAGAAACTGGTCTGTGAGCTACTAGCCTCTGGAGGACCAAGCCCAGACTTGCAGGTGGCTGATTGATCTCACCAGGTGGCAGGTCCGTATGTGCATCTAAAGCACAATGAGGAGAAACAGCCCCTGACAACTTTGCCTTGGAATACTAGAGCCAATGTGAACCTGCACTCTCGTGACTAAGTAATCCAAGAAACTCTACCTGCAGAGTTTCATTGCTCTAAGTGAATGCTTTTCCACACCTACGGCAGCACACCTATGGACTGTGCACTGATTAACGCAGTATGATATTTAACAGTCACTTGATCTCCATTCCATGTTATTTTACTTCAGAAACACAGGATAGGAATTAGGTAACATTATCACCAAGTATTAGCAGCCTTTCTCATACACCCTGCTGATTTAATACAACCATCATTGGCACTCACCTTTTATTTGCGTGCGGGCTTCCTGAGTTGGGAACAGAGTGAGAGAACATGGTGTCATTCAGACTGTTTGCAGGTCTCGGAGGCCTAACGAAGAGGAAAACATGATCACTGCTTTAACAGCTGGACTGTCAACCCCAGACATTCAGAATTTTTAAGCCTGCAGTTAAATAGAAATGATGTGTTCACATTTCACCGATGGAAGTACTTTATTGATTCAAATAATGCTGGTACGGAGCAGATTAAAAAGTTATGCTTTTTTCTGTATTTGTGCAAGTCACACGAAGTGTCAAAGCACAGCTCAAGACTGCTCGAGATCATTTTTAATTTGGAATTGAATGCAGTTGAGTAGTACAGGAGGTGTAGGGGGCGAGTGGATTATTAAATTGCTGCAGCATGCTTATACACTTTATGTTTCAGACATGACACTGAGACAATGATGAGTTAGGACTGACTTGTGAGACACCAAACCAGGGAGTCAACCCACACTACTACAGGGATAAAGACATTTTCATTCCACAGTGTATATTAAAACATTCCTCGATAGTTTAATGATTCATTTCTAAATCAGTACTTTAACCTTTTTAACCATGTTCTTCATTTCAGTAGGTAGGAAGACACAATGAAACCTTCTCCTAAGCATGACGAGACTTTATAAACATTTAAATTATATCATGCTGTTTGCAGGCCTCGAAGGCCTAATGGCATCATCTAAAAGGGTTGCCACACCTACCTCAATCTATCACAGACATTTAAAAATCATGCACTTACCAAGTGTCACTTTGGAGCAGCAATAAAAAAACATAAAGACAACTTAATTACACAAGCCTCCATTATATTGGCAGCTTTGATCCGATATTTACAAGGAAGCCTGACACGGCAGAGAATGTAACTGCCACTAGTAGTCAGTAGCAGGGAAGCAAATACAGTAACACTTGTGAACAAACTGGCAAAGGTGTCCACAAACTCTGCAAAGGCACTTTATAGAGGTGAAAATGTGCCTGCATTCAGCCCCACAAACTAGGTCTAGTGCATTTTGGGAGGAGCAGGAGGGGCGGCGTGCTTGGCAGGGTAACATATTGCAAATTTAATTTCATCCAGGGGTTGAGGAATGTCTACTGCATAAGCAGGGAGCTACGTGAAGGAGTGAAGGGGGAGCTTCTGCAGGTAGAGATAAGGAAGAGTAATTTTATATCAAACAGCCAGGCCCTGGTACACGAAGTGCAATAAGAGGGGTCGGGTTTTCATGCAGAACTGTTCCTGTCAGGCATCCAGCCAATAGCTTCCAGAATGATGATAGTAAAGCAAGACTGACAAGATATACGGAATTGGAGACTCGATATAGGGTGCTACAGAATTTAGTTCAATAATATCACAATCATCTTTAAACAAACACTCAAGAACTGGTGTAACAGGACATTAGTATCAAGTTGTACCACTTGCTGTACATTTATATATTTACATTGGAAAAATAAGTTTGACCAAACTTGGGGCCATATGGACCCATTTGTTTTTTTACTGCACCAAACTGCTAATGTTATAGACCTGGCAAGAAACAATTAAGGAGCATGCAGTAGCTTTTCAAAAGATCAGCAATACCTTAAATACTTTGTGATTTGGGCAATTTGAAATACTGTAGAGCACTCGCAAAAAATAACATTGATTCCATCTAATAAAGATTCTGTTCTTCTGTCTGTCATAGGAATTTAAATAAGTCTGTTTCAGGCTGAAAACTAAGAATGGCGTTCTGCATGCATTAAGAAAAACCTGCAAAAAAGGTTAATCAAATCTGACACCATCACCAGACATCTCCTTAGAGCAGGCAGCCTCCGATATATACTTACACAATGTGGGCCAGGTTTAGAGGTTTTTCAGGCTGGTCAGGGAACATTGGGTGCAAAGGCTCACGACTGGAAGCACAGCTTAAGGACTTGCTAAGCGCATTAGTTAACTTCTTAGCAGGAGATTTCTGGGAGGAACAAGGAGGCTACAGGTGACTTGGGTTGGTAGAAGCAGAGCTAAAGGTAGTGCAAAACACAAGGAAACTACAACAAATACTGCAAAGTTCCTTTTAATAGCCACTTCTCAAATAAAATACCCAGCTATACATAAGAGCAAGAGTTGTTTCCTCAGCAATTGTACAGTAGGAACTGCATTACTTGTAGTCTAGCCTGCCAATGTTATTAAAACTGAATTTGTATGAATCAAGGTTGGCTTTTCCTCTTCTGGAAATGTTCAAACTGGCTGCAATACCCTGGGGGTTTATCTTGGTAGACATAATAGCCTTGCTATTATTAGGAACTTTATAGAAAACACAAGTCATTTATATATATAAAAAACTGCTGCTGCTCTAGACTTGAGAGAGAAAAATGTATCTGTTCAATTTAAATGCAACAAACATGCTATTGTAGGTATGTGACTAATACTATATGACTGTCCACAGAAGCATTTATAACGAGGTGCATGACCAAATCAGAAACTTACAATGTACAAACAGCATGACCAGCAAGCTTCATATCATAAGTTCCACTGTGTAACACACAACTCTCATAGTACAGTATATGGTGGATGTACTTGGAATAGCTTGGGCTCAGACTGAAGCTCCAACATGCACAGCTGACTTACAGGCCCCCTTCTCTACCCAAGAGCAAGATCTACTCCTGAGCTTGTTACCTATATTCAATGGCTAATTAAGGCTATAAAAAATATCCTATAGTTATGACCACATAGCTCAGGGTTAGAAACTCACACTAGTCCTGCCCCCAGTCCTGGACTTCTGAACTAACATCAGTTAAGTATATTAGTTAATTGATTCAGTAGCCAGGAGTTTAAAAGATAATGAAAGCTGCATGAACAATTTCCTAATAGTCACCCTACAGATTCAGGTGTGATTTATTCAAGTGTGACCAGTTCAGAGTAGATTTAGCAGGGGCCTGATTATTCAAACTCCTGACACCTGTTTAGTTCAATAATATACCTAGGGCTTCTGCTTTTTGTTTTTTTATTAATTACACTTTTCTGGTGTTTATTTTGAGTTACATTTGAGTTTTATGTAGATACCTCAAAATATTCTTTGGGGGGCTTTCGCTTTTTATAAACTGTGTGAAATTGGTTTCGGTTACTTTCCAAAATTCTTGTGTGTTTTTTTTCCCCCAGTTACAGTACTTACAGTACTTGCACACTTAATTTTTTGTCACTATCTAACTGTAATATAGCTTTAAATCCCACGAACAATCTTCCGTTTCTAATTGTAATCTTGTTTTAAATCTCGCAAGCGAAGTCTCCAATAGAAATGCAGGAATTTGCTGCCACTCAGTAGTTGGGGTGGGTTTAAAGTACCAATGATAGATACAAGTCAAGAAGGAAGGACATTGCCTAACTGCACTGGGAAAGGTAGTTTGTCTTATTTGTTTTATTTTATTATTTTTTTTATTTTTATTTTTTTTGGGAAAAGGTTAAAGTCAACATCAATTGAGTAACCATTTCCAGTGTTTTTCCGGTGTTTACTGGATATTCATCGATTTCAATTTTTTTGTATGGGGGCAGGGTTAGCTGTGTTTAAATCAGTTAAAACTGAAAAACAGAAGCCTTCAATATACCTCAACAAGGGTTCTGAAACCCAGGACTGGGTGCAGGACTAACTGAAGTTTATAATCCTGTAAAGCTGTTTCATGTTTATATTGGATAATTAATATGTATCACTATTTCATAATACATCGCTTTAGTACATAGTTTTACACACCATAGTTTTAAAAACATTTAAAAAAAAAACAATGTTGTGAGAATACGTTTAATGCTGCTGCAACCCCCTTTCTTACCCATGATGTATATTCCTTCATTTGGTGTTGGTTGCTATGGGAACCACTAGCATGTCCCCTCCAGAAACAGTCCTGACAGAGCTGGTAATTATGACACTGCTGGCAGCGATAGCGAAAGCCCATCATACTCTCACTGTGGCAGTACGAGCACTCTACAGGGTGAAAGACTGGAGGGAAGAAATCACAGGAGACATCAGTCACGTCTGCGCAAAAGAAAACAAATAGCAAGCCGACAAGTTTCTAACGTGGTTAGCACCAAGACAAACAGGCTCTCAAATCAAGTGATATCAAGAGCTAGTAAATGGAAATGCTGGTTTGAATGATTATTTATTTCCCTTTGTTAATATGTATTTACTCTATATGGGTCAGTATAAATAAAAACAATGCATTGTGGGTTTAAGATTTTTTTTTTCAGGTATAACACTATTGTGAAAGGAAAATGAAAACGCAAATAGTAATACGCAACTCAGAAGGTTTCTTTAAAACACTAACAATAACTCTTATTATTTTATCCTTATATTTATCCCAATTACATTCCCTCACTGCAGCAACTCTCACAACAGCTCAGGAAAGGTTAGCCAGTCTCCTCCAGGCCATTGTGGGCCACTGTAGCACGGTGATATAATGTAGTCCTTGTCAGGGCCAGCAAGACACCCTCTATTGTCTCCCCAGATCTATGTGTCACACCCAGGACTCCAGCATTCCCCGTCTGTAGGGAGCCACTCGGGGACCCACCTAGCCCTCTGTTTATGTAGTTTTTCTTTCCATATATTCTGGTTCCTAAAAAGCTCACCATTTTCTACGTTTGCCAGACGATGCATTAATGGTAACCAAACCAGACACTGAGGAGGGGGATCAGACATGAGGCTATCCAGGAAAGTGTTGAGCGATACCCTTTTCTGTTTATATGAAGAAAAAAAAAAGTTAGATTCTGTTCATAATAGACTAGCAAGCAAATGCAGCCTACAATTAGAAGCTATCCCACTGGGACTATGAACCTTTCTTTCATTAGTTCATGTTAAATCAGAAATAAAAGCACTGCTACTACCAACATGTGAAACAGCATCAAAACCACAGATAAAAAGAAGAGCAATCTAAGCATATCGGATGTCAAGAGAGTTATATATTAAAAATGCTACCTATAAAAGAGAGCTGTAAGGCAGTTAAATTGCAAGAAGCAACCGAAGTCATAAATCTAAAACATATTTTATTTTTTCTGACAAGCTACTGTTGCTGTCCTAGACTCATGCGGAGTGTATTTAAGCGAGAGATTACCTGCAGGGCAAAACACGACCTGGTAGCCTGTTCAGTATACCCAAAGGAGGGGCCCTCAAAAACTGTTGTGGGCAGTTTTAGTACCTCCCGCAAAAACATGTCAAATTTTGAGTAAATCATTATGCCACTGGAGTCAGAAATCTGTGAAAAAATATCTGAAAAATGCAAGGATAAATACATTAATAAATGTATTACAAATAATACAAATTTGAGTTTATAATGCCAAACCTACATTATTCCCCAAACCGCTCAAAACTTTCTACATCAATGTTTGCATGACAATACATTTAAAAAAACAAAAAACATGCAAAGCACTTTAATTCAAAATTAGAGTTATCAGCCTCATGACCACGACATATATCAACAGTCTGTACAGAACAGTATATAATTAACAATGACATGTTTAATCATAAATTGATAAGCAATTCTCCAGATATGGGAAATTATAAGTGCGACATAGAGACGGGTGGATGAATGGACACAGACACCTCCATATAGCCTCAGAATCAATTGGATAAACAGTTGTCCCGATATATGCAACAAGTGTGACATACAGACAGGAGGATTTATGTATATAAGTACGACTGTGGCTGCTCCACAGATGCTTTGCAGGGGATTTCATTCACAGCAAGGCATAATAATGCTTTGAGACGTACAGGTAGCAAATGAAGCAATGAACTACACAAATGTTTAGCGTAATAAAAAAAAAATTCTTATCACTAGCAGTAACAGTAACAGTATTCTCAAAAGTTCATTGTTTTGCTCTTTTCTCTAAACTATTTTCAAGCAAGGTCTTGTGTTATGGGTCCCTGGCATTTTCCCATGTGCAACAATTAATGCCCTTCGTCATTACCCCTTTAAACCTTGAAGGAATAGCTTATTCCAGTGCTGAACTTCTCAACGAAAAAGTGCAGGTACTCATATGCGCAGCTGGATGTAAACATTGAAAAAATTGACAATCTGCCTTTATGCCTTTTTTTTTTAGATGTACACATCAGTGAAAAGTCAAATTTAACTTAAACTCTTCAAAGAATGTAGAAAAGAAAAAACAACTCACCGTTTTGGTTTCCAATTTATTAGTCAAAATAAAAGAAAATACTAGGATCACAACAAAACAATCACTATACTTAACACGTACCTTGCAAGTTGGGCCAGTGTTTGGAAAGAGTACAGCACTCTCTAACTCTCCTGTGGACATATCCCATAATTGACCATATGGTGAAATATCTGGTTACAAAAATGTGATTTGAGAAAAATCACAAAAAAAGCGAAACAGTGAGAAATGAAAACTTACATCTTAATTTGTCTAAAATCTTTCCTCCGCATACTGTTGCCAGAGCAATTTTTACAACAAACACTGAAATTTTGCCAAGGCCTTCCCTGCAAAACAAGGACAAAGAAGACAAATATTGGCCATTTTCACAGCTTTAAAGTCATCACTATCCACTGATTAGGTATAAAGGTGCTTTACAGGTAATTTGTTCATTCATTACAATCAGAGACAATTAGCTTTGGTCCTCTGAGAGCAGGCTTCTTTCATCTCCAGCACTCACTACCTCAAGGTTTGATAGCATACTTGTCCTGTGCAGCAGTCTTGAGTCTATAACCCATGAATCACGAAGACAGAGGGTGAAAAAAATGACACACCACAGTAATCCAGTGTGCCAGGTGCCTGCTTTGCACTTCTTTCTCAAGATTATTGCTAGCACCTAAGGTATAGGGTTACGTTTCTTGGTTTATCCAGAAGCTCTACAAAATCGACAGGGTTACTTACAATGTTGCAATACAGACACATTAGCAAAAGAGAAATTAACAAGGCGATTACTTATTTATTTTTCAAGCTTGTATCATCTCTTGCTTAAGCACGTAAAGTATAAAGTCCATTTAAAACTTTAAGAATAACGTTAGCTACTAATTGGTGGTGCGCTTTGAGTTGTAAGAGCGACCCAGAAAATGTATTTCGTAAACGATCAAAAGTCAAAACTACACAAGAACAACACTGTCCAATACGTAATTAATTAAAATAATTACACTTAAAGTCCACAAGAAAGCAAAAAAAGAGACCGGAGACTATTTTACAGAAGAAAAATATAACTTCGTGCTCGGGTCCGTGAATGGCTAGAAATTGCGGTGGGTAACATTAGCTATCTTAACGTTAGCTAATATAATTGTAATCGCTCTAGCTAGAGGAATAAATTATGCAAGGAGAAGTACAGTAGCCTGCCTACCTTATCAGCTTCAGGTGATCTCTCTGGAACAAAGAACGATTGACTAGCCTGATTGGTTCTCCTTGTTCATTATGAGCATGGCCTGCTCCCACTTCACGCTGTCTAAGGTCACAAACTCCGCCATGAGAGGTTGAAAATTCTTTTCTGCACACAGTGCACCGGGCTTTGAAAATATTGTCATGAACTTTGTTCACCCATGTAAAAACCTTCTCCCATTCGTCTCTATATTTTTGCATTAGTTTTTTTTTTTTTTTGAGGTGTTACCGAATTTGCCATCGTGTCCGAAATCGGTCAGCCAGGTTATATGTTTCATAGCTACATAGGTGACAGCGGTACACACCACCCATAGGATTTAACTGCCTCGCACTAGTCGATCCTTTTCGCGCAGTATGTGTAAAGTGAATAATTGTTAATCAAATGAACTACACCTCCCATAATTACCTGCTAACTCTGAGATGGATCCGGTTCTGGTAGGAAGTTGGTGCTTCACCAGATATGGAGATCTCTGACTTCTCATGCTTGAAAAATACATTTAGCTCAGTAGTGCAAAATACGGAACAAATTGCATTCTGTATCGATTTCAAACGGAACGCAACATTTTATTTACCAATACGGGACGACTCCGTATTATACGGAAACGGGTGGCAACCTTAGTGGTAGGGTGGTTACTTCACAGCCTTATACCGGGGTCCAGTAAATCCTAACGCTGGCACTGGTCCTTGTGAATTTATTTTGTTAGTTATTTCTTTTCATGTTTTATTTATTAATGTTTTTGGCCCTGCAAAGTGTTAAATAATATTTTTTTTTTTTCCATTTCACTCGTCAGTTTAGCCTTTGTAGAAAATTTGTTTTCCTTTTCTTTTTGGCCGGCGTCATAGTTGCATCAAGGCCGGAGTCTGCAGAAGCCATAAATTATATTTGTCTACTACTTCTTTCCGTTCACTATACCACTCATTTATCTTTGACAGAAGAAAGTTCTAAATCTTGACTTTCGGCGTTGCGAAGCTATTTATAATGAGATGCAAATTCTGATCTATCTTGTATAATGAGCAGTAATTTATGCTGTTTGTAAGCTTGCGCTGATATTACGGTAGTTCACGAAAAAGAGCTGTTTAGTACATCGCACGCAAAAATTCTACGAAGGACAGAGGCTACAAATTCACAGTACTTACGAACACGTAAGTAATATTAGTACATAGAGCCCTAAGTGTATGTGTATATATATATATATATATATATATATATATATATATATATATATATATATATATATATACAGTAAAATAGATTCCTGTCACTGGGAAGGGAACACATAAACATTGTCTATCGCTCTTTTAAGACTTGTTTTTCAATTTTGTTAAATCTCCGCTGGTAGCTCATTGATACTGTATTGACAATTCTCTCAATTGCATTACAAAAAATCAATAACTTTGAAACACTCAATCATACACATTCAGCAATAAAAGTATGAAACGAAGTCAAGCAGACAGTTTTACCTCATAATAAAAATGTACTTTAGCCTTTGAGTCAGATAATAAATTATGTTGGAAAGAAACATCACTGAAAGTAAAATTAAACTGCCGCTGCCTTCCAGTGAAGACTTCAGTGACTGAGACAATTACAGAAAAGCCTGTTGTGTCTTTTGATCTCTATAGGTACTGCTAGAATGATCAGGCTCAAAAGCTGTATTTCATTATGCAATAGAAATATTGGGCACAACAGCTGTAGGCTAGCAAGGGCCTGGGATGTTAAGGGATTCAGTGCAGTTATTTTCAAATATTTTTTTTTAAATCTAATTTTAATAAAAGATATGTTTATGTACATTTGTGTGTGTGTATGTATGTGTAATATATAATCTATATATATATATTTTTTTTTTTAATAGACTAGTTTATTTAGTTTTAGTTGTATTGTAGTCTACTGGCTGTGCCATGAGGTTTTCCCAGTGTGTGTACATTTTTTAAAACATAGACCATAGAGCAATCTTTTGTTCACTGGCCAGCTGGGGGCAGTTGAGGACCAGGGTTGAAAGCAACTAATATAAACCATGGGGTTCACATGCGGTGCGTTACACACGTCTATGGCACTTCTGGTGACTTACGGGTCATAAGCTGCCAGCAGAAAGTTGAGCATCAAGCTGATGGACTGTTCAACGTTGATCTGGTGGGTGGCTGGCATGCGTTTGTTCAGCTGGTAGAAAAGGGTGGAGAGTATTGCTTCCAGGCGAGCCACGCTGAACTCAGTGTTGGGGTCCATTGTATTCAGACCATTTTCTCTGAAGGCTTCGATAACATTCCAGATGTCCACCAGGTGCACTTTACATGACAGACAGAAAATACAAAATTATTGTGTTAATAAAAGGTGAGTTTGTGTGTACAGATATTAGGTTTAAAACATTAAAAAAATGCAATTCTTTGTGCTAAAAGACAACCTTCAGCGCCAGTATTTTAAATGATAATGTCTAATAGTTTTACGACTTTCATTATATGACTGAAAACAGGCTTCTGACCGTTACAAATGCCTACAAAGGAAAGAGAATAAACTTCAGACGGTGCTTGTTGTGTTTCGGTTGCAAACCTCAGAACATCTAAAATTAAAAAATGAAATCAGTATATCTTGATTTTTGCATTTGTATTATTTAAAAACTAATATTGGCAAGGAATACAATTTAAGCCTGAAATTGCGAAATCGAGTGATTTACTTGCAGTTTTTTTTGTTGTCAGACTATTGTTCTTAATTAAGTAATTGTTGTAAATCTGGTAAATCAGGATGTGTTATTAAGAGAATATTGATTACTGATAGCTTCAAAAGCTGCAGGAAGAGCATGGTGTTTCAGTCAGTAATATGACCATCTAAAAGGAGGTAATAGGAATGTGGTTTACATGGAAATGCTGCCTCCAAAAAAATACAGTATTAACTCTACAAAAAATGAAAAAGAGAGTGGGCTTTGCAATGGAACACATAGACTCACTAAAATGTCAATGCTGATCTTTTGTTTCACTGGTTGCTTGCTGAATAGTAAATCAGCAGAAAAATAGTCTCAATTTCTACATGATTTCCAAAAAACACCTGATGCAAAAGACACATTAATACACCATTAGTACACCAGTTAATATTCACAAGTTTCAGGCCTAAATTGAATTAATTTTGAATGATAATGCAAAAAATCTAGATAACTTGCAGTGTTTTACAATCAGAAGTCTTATGTTCTCATTTTTTCTAAAATTGTTCTGACGCAAAGAAAATGTGGGATTACTAATAATTTCAGTGTTTTATATAGACCTAGAAAACTAATACAAAAATATACCAGTAGATTAAAAAAAATATATATATATATATATATATATATATATATATATATATATATATATATATATATATATATATACAGTACTGTGCAAAAGTTTTAGGCAGGTGTGAAAAAATGCTGTAAAGTAAGAATGCTTTCAAAAATAGACATGTTAATAGATTATATTTATCAATTAACTAAATGCAAAGTGAGTGAACAGAAGAAAAATCTAAATCAAATCCATATTTGGTGTGACCACCCTTTGCCTTCAAAACAGCATCAATTCTTCTAGGTACACTTGCACAAAGTCAGGGATTTTGTAGGCATATAGTCAGGTGTATGATTAAACAATTATACCAAACAGGTGCTAATGATCATCAATTCAATATGTAGGTTGAAACACAATCATTAACTGAAACAGAAACAGCTGTGTAGGAGGAATAAAACTGGGTGAGGAACAGCCAAACTCAGCTAACAAGGTGAGGTTGCTGAAGACAGTTTACTGTCAAAGTCATACACCATGGCAAGACTGAGCACAGCAACAAGACACAAGGTAGTTATACTGCATCAGCAAGGTCTCTCCCAGGCAGAAATTTCAAGGCAGACAGGGGTTTCCAGATGTGCTGTCCAAGCTCTTTTGAAGAAGCACAAAGAAACAGACGCGTTGAGGACCGTGAGCGCAGTGGTCGGCCAAGGAAACTTACTGCAGCAGATGAAAGACACATCATGCTTACTTCCCTTTGCAATCAGTGCCATCAGCTCAGAACTGGCAGAAAACAGCGGGACCCTGGTACACCCATCTACTGTCCGGAGTAGTCTGGTCAGAAGTGGCCTTCATGGAAGACTTGCGGCCAAAAGCCATACCTCCGGCGTGGAAACAAGGCCAGCGACTCAACTCTGCCGGAAACACAGGAACTGGGGTGCAGAAAAATGGCAGCAGGTGCTCTGGACTGATGAGTCAAAATTTGAAATATTTGGCTGTAGCAGAAGGCAGTTTGTTCGCGAAGGGCTGGAGAGCATACACAAATGAGTGTCTGCAGGCAACAGTGAAGCATGGTGGAGGTTCCTTGCAAGTTTGGGGCTGCATTTCTGCAAATGGAGTTGGGGATTTGGTCAGAATTAATGGTCTCCTCAATGCTGAGAAGTACAGGCAGATACTTATCCATCATGCAATACCATCAGGGAGGCATCTGATTGGCCCCAAATTTATTCTGCAGCATGACAACGACCCCAAACATACAGCGAAAGTCATTAAGAACTATCTTCAGCATAAAGAAGAACAAGGAGTCCTGGAAGTGATGGTATGGCCCCACAGAGCCCTGATCTCAACATCATCGAGTCTGTCTGGGATTACATGAAAAGAGAGAAGCAACTGAGGCTGCCTAAATCCACAGAAGAACTGTGGTTAGTTCTCCAAGATGTTTGGGCCAACCTACCTGCTGAGTTCCTTCAAAAACTGTGTGCAAGTGTACCTAGAAGAATTGATGCTTGATGCTGTTTTGAAGGCAAAGGGTGGTCACACCAAATATGGATTTGATGTAGATTTTTCTTCTGTTCACTCACTTTGCATTTAGTTAATTGATAAATATAATCTATTAACATGTATATTTTTGAAAGCATTCTTACTTTACAGCATTTTTTCACACCTGCCTAAAACTTTTGCACAGTACTGTATATATATATATATATATATATATATATATATATATATATATATATATATATATATATATATATATATATATATACACAGTACTGTACAAAAGTTTTAGGCAGCTGTGAAAAATGCTGAAAAGTAAGAATGCTTTCAAAATAGACATGTTAATAGATTATATTTATCAATTAACTAAATGCAAAGTGAGTGAACAGAAGAAAAATCTAAATCAAATCCATATTTGGTGTGACCACCCTTTGCCTTCAAAACAGCATCAAGCATCAATTCTTCTAGGCACACTTGCACACAGTTTTGAAGGAACTCGGCAGGTAGGTTGGCCCAAACATCTTGGAGAACTAACCACAGTTCTTCTGTGGATTTAGGCAGCCTCAGTTGCTTCTCTCTCTTCATGTAATCCCAGACAGACTCGATGATGTTGAGATCAGGGCTCTGTGGGGGGCCATACCATCACTTCCAGGACTCCTTGTTCTTCTTTACGCTGAAGATAGTTCTTAATGACTTTCGCTGTATGTTTGGGGTCGTTGTCATGCTGCAGAATAAATTTGGGGCCAATCAGATGCCTCCCTGATGGTATTGCATGACGGATAAGTATCTGCCTGTACTTCTCAGCATTGAGGAGACCATTAATTCTGACCAAATCCCCAACTCCATTTGCAGAAATGCAGCCCCAAACTTGCAAGGAACCTCCACCATGCTTCACTGTTGCCTGCAGACACTCATTCGTGTACGCTCTCCAGCCCTTCGCGAACAAACTGCCTTCTGCTACAGCCAAATATTTCAAATTTTGACTCGTCAGTCCAGAGCACCTGCTGCCATTTTTCTGCACCCCAGTTCCTGTGTTTTCGTGCATAGTTGAGTCGCTGGCCTTGTTTCCACGCCGGAGGTATGGCTTTTGGCCGCAAGTCTTCCATGAAGGCCACTACTGACCAGACTTCTCCGGACAGTAGATGGGTGTACCAGGGTCCCACTGTTTTCTGCCAGTTCTGAGCTGATGGCACTGCTGGACATCTTCCGATTGCGAGGGAAGTAAGCATGATGTGTCTTTCATCTGCTGCAGTAAGTTTCCTTGGCCGACCACTGCGTCTCACGGTCCTCAACGTTGCCCGTTTCTTTGTGCTTCTTCAAAAGAGCTTGGACAGCACATCTGGAAACCCCTGTCTGCCTTGAAATTTCTGCCTGGGAGAGACCTTGCTGATGCAGTATAACTACCTTGTGACTTGTTGCTGTGCTCAGTCTTGCCATGGTGTATGACTTTTGACAGTAAACTGTCTTCAGCAACCTCACCTTGTTAGCTGAGTTTGGCTGTTCCTCACCCAGTTTTATTCCTCCTACACAGCTGTTTCTGTTTCAGTTAATGATTGTGTTTCAACCTACATATTGAATTGATGATCAATAGCACCTGTTTGGTATAATTGTTTAATCATACACCTGACTATATGCCTACAAAATCCCTGACTTTGTGCAAGTGTACCTAGAAGAATTGATGCTGTTTTGAAGGCAAAGGGTGGTCACACCAAATATGGATTTGATTTAGATTTTTTTTCTGTTCACTCACTTTGCATTTAGTTAATTGATAAATATAATCTATTAACATATCTATTTTTGAAAGCATTCTTACTTTACAGCATTTTTTCACACCTGCCTAAAACTTTTGCACAGTACTGTATATACACACACACACTACCGGTCAAAAGTTTTAGAACACCCCCATTTTTCCAGTTTTTATTGAAATTTACGCAGTTTAATGTCTCAATGTACTCTGAAATTAAAGCATAGAACAAATAAACAATTGGAGATAAAAAAGAAATCATGGAATTGTTTTGTTTAACAAAATTTAATCTAAATTTTTGACTCATCAAAGTAGCCACCTTTTGCAGATATAACAGCCGAACACACTCGTGGCATTCTTTCTACAATGGAAATCAAATATTGTTCGGAAAGTTCTTCCCAACACTGTTGCAGAAGTTCCCACAAATGTGTTGCACTTGTAGGTTGCTTTGCTTTCACCCTTCTGTCCAGTTCATCCCAAACCAGCTCGATGGGGTTTAAGTCTGGAGACTGTGCTGGCCATTCCATGATTTGAAGCCTACTGTCTTGTTCTTTTCTACTAAGGTAGTTCTGACATAGCCTGGAGGTATGTTTTGGGTCATTATCTTGCTGTAGGATGAACCCCTGACCAACTAGGCGTATACCAGAGGTTATTGCATGGCGCTGCAAAATGCTGTGGTAGCCGTTTTGGTTCAGGGTGCCACTCACTCTGTGCAAGTCGCCGACTCTGGATCCAGCAAAAGAGCCCCAGACCATCACGCTTCCTCCTCCATGTTTGACAGTTGGTGTCACACACCGAGGAACCATCCTTTCGCCTACTCGACGGCGTACAAAAACCCTGCGTGATGAACCGAAGATTTCAAATTTTGATTCATCGGTCCATAAGACCTTCTTCCAGTCTTCAGTAGTCCACTGGCGGTGCTTCATGGCCCAGGCAAGCCTATTTTTCTTATTTTGCCATCTTAGCAATGGCTTTCTTACTTCCACTCGACACCTGTAGGAATTGTTAGCATCAACTTTCAAGGCTTAATTTACTTCCATTGCTGCAGAACAGCTGTAAGTTGTTAACCCATTACTTGTTCCCTGAAAAAGGCCTTTTTGTATAACTCTGAAATGTACATTATTTTTCAGTTTTTGGTAACCTAAACTTTTTTTTAACCTCTGGCAGTTTACCGCTTACCTTTGTACCATTTCAGGTTATTCACTGGACTTGAACTGCTTAAATTTCAATAAAAACTGGAAAAATGGGGGTGTTCTAAAACTTTTGACCGGTAGTGTATATATATACTGGACAAAACCAGAGATGTTCTCTTTCCTAGACTGTGAAGGTGGTATGATATCTTGAGTGAAGGCTTCTTTCCTGTCTGCAGTTTTGATACACTAAAATGACCCCTTGTCAGTGAGAAGGTCTAATCCTGGACCCACCTGGTGCCAGTTCCTGTCAAGACCTTCTGGTGTCAGATATGTGTCGAAGACAATATTATCACTGCTCGTATTTGAAATGGATGCACTACAAAATATATATTCTTAAAAGGATAATCATCTGACTTGGAAGCTGGAAATGTGCAGAGTTTGGGTCGATGCGATTCAATACCTTAACATTCCATTTCAGAACCTACTTCCAAACATGTTCCAGTGGATATCAATGGGCTTTTGAACTAGAGAAAAACCAGACAGCTTCAAATTGACAGTGGGATACTGTATTTTTTAGCTGGAGTAAGAAAACCCTAATAAGCTGTGAATGCCACAGGCCCTGGAGCTCCGACAGATCTTCTCTGTGGGGGGGTGGTGGGGTGCTGAGACAGTATCCCACCAGCATCTGTTAGTTATTCTGTTTATACCACACAGGATTCAAAATCAGTGCTTCTGCATGCAAATACTAAAACTGTTTTTAATTCATCCTAGGATACCAACAAATACAGTTTACTTATCTTGTGATTAAACACAGACTTATTACTGCTGTTTATCCTTTCCTCGAGATGTAGCAACACTGGATTCTGGGGAATTGGACAGGGTATTTTTTTTAATAAAAATGTATGAATTAAATTGGTGACAGCGCCCGTGCTGTTTAATAGAAATGTCCCCATCAGCTACCAGATTGAAATTGGTCACTGTCCCATACTGGAACTGAATATGCGACCTAAAACTCTTGATGCAAATGCAGCGACCCAACAAGTCCTTGGGATGTGACTTCTAGTGACATAAGCATGTCACTGAATTTGCTTTACTTACAATTGCATTTCTTTTGTACAAATCTGAGCTTGCATGCCGTCCTGTAGGTAGATAATCGAATGCGATCCAAATCTTGAGCCCCTGGGGAGGAAATAAAAACAGTAATAACACACACACACTGCATAGATTCCTGCCAGAATAACAATCATAAAAAGGATGATGGACTAGAAAATGACAATATATGGAATCCACTGTTTATTAAAGCAGAAAATAGTGTTGTCCCATTCAAAATTGATCATTTTCTCTATACAAAAGTATGTAAATGATTACCTGCTAAATTGTAGAATATTTAGTTTTGTATATCCACCTTTTAAAGACATTCTATTTTCACCATCAGTGAATTAAACTAAATAAAAACATAAATAAATGTAAAAATAACGACAGACACATGAAATGTCCCCTTATTGTACTGGACAGTGCGATCTTTAGCAGAAACATTTCCAATCTTTGATGCAGCTGGTGTCTTTTTCATTGAAGGCATTTTAAAGAAACCGTACAAATCAATGCAATGTGTTTAATCATTTACCGGAAGCAATATAATGAAACCGGCTACCAGGCCAGATATAAATATGTATATTGGCACTGTTATTTAAGAAATGGGAATTTTCACGGGGAACTACGTGTTCTACGGCAATGGACACATTTCACGGAAATCGTGAAATCCATGACAATCATGAAAAATACAGCCTTAATTATCACACCATATATATGTACTGCTACTAGTGAATAGTCCAATCAGATTTAATTCATTAAACAAAAAGCTACAGCAGATATTTATAAGGTGCAAGCTGACAGCAAAGGAAAAGGTGGGTGGTGTCAATTGTTGCCCTGAAATATTTTCTAAAGACCCAAGTATCCTACAAAACTATTCAAGCGTACAGTAGTCCCCCCGCTAATACAGACACCTATGCCATACATTCAGATAAGCCGGACACAACGTATTTCCCCCAATAATATCCAATTAAATGCACGCTAGGTCACTGTGCATTGTGTGACCCAAAGAGACACACTGGGGGGGGGGGGGGCATTGTTATACTGACACCAAAGACAGGACAAAATAAATTAAAGACAACAAATACAGCTAGCCTACTAAATTGCGAACATAATTAAGAACATAAGTAAAAAAAGGTATATTAAACTGAAACTCTAAAGAGTTTAAACTAACTGCAATTCAATGGTTGGAAAAGGGTGAGAAGTTTTCAGAAATACTGATGGACTCTACTGGTTCCAAGTGCAAGATGTTGACTACAATAATTCAAATTCAGGGGTGGTTGCATAAAGATGGTTGCACTAACATTTGAGACTATGTCTAATGTTTAGTCAGTCTTGCTAAAGCCATATGGCTAAGCCTGTTGCATAAAGGCACCTTACCTAAGACCGATGTAGGACACCCAAAACACTACACAGTATAAAACTAAGGTTGCCAACCCTCCAGGATTGGCCGGGAGTCAACCGGAATCGGCATCGATCTCCCGGTGACTATTGAAAGCTATTTAATAGAATATTTTAAGAAAATAAATTAATATAATGAACGCACAGAATTCATACAGAAGTTCAAACATAACAATGTCATCTGATTGTACTTTTCTTTCCCTTGGCAGCGTAATGACATAATATGTAACGTAAACCTGCAGTACTACCATCACACGCACGTATGCTCATGAACGTTGCCGTTGACGAGCGCTAGAAACACTACAATAGCTAACAGTTTAAATAAATAAATGAATAATGAATGAATGGTGGTGAGGGGCATTCGAACAGTAGCACCGTGAAAAAGAAATAGTATTTTTGCTGTTTTAACGACGAATGGTGAAAAGAAAATGTATTCAAAATTTGGCTTCGCAAAAACGATATGGTTACAGCTGAATGCATTCTATGTCGTCAAGGGTTTTTGGTGAAAAACGAGGGAAGAGGAACGCTGACCAGCCATGCAGAGAGCACAAAACACAAGGAATCGGAGAAACAGAAAAGAACGCCACAAATCACATAGTTTTTAACCAAAAGAGACTCATCCCAAGAAAATCTGGTGACCGCTGCTGAAGTGGGGCACGTTTACTACAGTATTTCACACCATTTAAGTTATGCAAGCCAAGACTGTGCAAACAAAATGCTTTCAAGAATTTTACCTGATTTTGGAATTGCGAGAGAAATGTCTTGTGAACAGACAAATACAACCAGTATAACAGAAAGAGGCAACAAAATCGCAAGAACTTTTGCTTAAGGACTTGGATGGTGCACAGTTTTTTTCAGTTGGATCTGACGCCTCCAACAAGGGAAATAAGAAATTCTTCACGGTAACTTTTCTGCGACAGAGGGAATTAAGCATGGCTTGCTTGATTTTTACAACGACAATGACAAGACAAGTGAGGCAATTGCGACAAGGATCTCCGACTGATACAAGTGGGGTGCAAATGTCATGTAATCCACAATTGTCTAAAAAATGGGATGAGAGCATTGAGTTTTGACGTAGAAACACTCGTCCTCAAAGTATACAGCGAGTTTTCCTCCTCGGCCAAGAAGACAGTCTCATGTCCTTTTTCCAGTTTGTTGAAATGGAATACAAAGATGTGCTTTGGCATGTACCAACGAGGTGGCTGTCACTTCTGCCCGCTATTGAACCAGTACTACAAAGCTGGCCGGCATTGAGGGCATACTTCTTGTCAGAGGGGGAAGAAGAATGTGTCACGATTGTGTGGGAAGCATTCAGTGAGGAAGAACATGAGTCTTTTCCTCTTTATTATGTTTACTTTCTGCACAACCTGATGGGAATGTTTCATGATGCTGTGAAAAAACTGGAATGTACCAATGTCAGCTGCACATAACTGCACGGTGTCATGGAAAATTCAGAGAGGAAACGGCTAAGACATTGTCGCGGTGCATTGAATACCTGGAGAAATGGTATGATTTCGAAACATCGGTTTTCAAACAAATGGCAGTGCTCTCACTCGACAACGATGTGAAATGGTCCGATTTTGAGACTCTCGTTACAGCACTCCGCATCGAGATTGACATTGACAAGCTGTATGATGACTACTGTGTTTTACAGCAATCAAGAGAAGAGATTGTCACAAAGGAGCAGAAAATAGATCAGAGATGGGTGGAGGTTTTCAGACAAATGCCAGAGAGTGGTGACAGCCAAATGTTGAAATTGATCTCTTTCGCACTTTCCATTCCTATATGCAATGCCTACTGCAAGAGAGTTTTCATTTTAATGGCACAACTGTGGAGCAAGGACAGAAACAGACTGAGTGATAGTGTTGTGAAAGCAGAGCTGCAGGTGCAATTTAACTTCAGTACGTCCTGTGCAGACTTTCATGCATTCTTAAAAAAGAACCCTGAGTTGCTTAGAGCAGCAAGAGGCCAGCTGAAATACAGATTTAAAAAGGAAGGAAGCTGAGGGCAACGACATTCCGCAGGTGACCCAGCTTTTAAGGTAAAAACAACATAACATTTAATTATAATTAATTAACAATTTAAGTATGAAGGTTTAAAGTTTACAGCTATTCATTGTTGTTGCTCTGTAGCTAGCAAACTAATACTAAAAAAGATCAATGACACTCCTTACACCCACACACAATAAAATGATGGCTTCATATTGTGAACAGGTTGAACAGTACAATTAATGACATTATGTCATGTTGGAAAAAAAAATCTCCCGGAACAGCTTCAGTCAGAGTTGGCAACCCTATATAAATGCAAATTGATAACACTCTAGAGTGTAATGAGTGTACGTTCAAAACACTGCTGCGCTTTTTAATTCAAGACCAAAACACTATGGCTACGTGTGCCGAAAACACTCCCCTGTAACACAATCAAATCAATAAACAATTTAATACTAATAAGTACATATACCATATTTTCTAATCACTGCTTAAATAAATAAAACCAGCTACATTTAATACATTTAGTCTACTAGTTTTATTTCGTCAATGTGTTTTGTTGTTAGTAACCTATATATATTTTCTTCTAAACATGCGTAAAATGTGTGTGTAAAAACAGTGCTGATTAAATGTGTCTAAACGAGACTAAATATGAATGTCATTCTGTATTTTTTTCATTAAAAAATTATATAAATAAAAAATTACTCAAACTTTGTAATCCCTCGAGAATGATTGTTGTTTTTGAAGCAAAATAACTTAAACCAGTATGCTTGAAATCCGTTAGCCATAGATTCCAATTTACTGTATTTTTGTGTGTGTGTGTGTGTGTGTGCGTGTGCGTGTGCGTGTGCGTGTGCGTGCGTGCGTGTGTGTGTGGGTGTTTCTGGGTGTAGTACTGTGTTTATCGTTAGTTAATTTTGGTAATTTTTATGTTACACTTTCTATTAGTAAACTGTTATGTTGGTTAATTCAGTTAGCTGTATATAATACTGCATAGGCCTAGTGTACACGTTTTATATTTTTACAAATTGTAATGCGTACAGAAAACACACATTTCTGCAAAACGATTTCTATATTTAAAATACATTCAGCCCTATAAAATGTGTGTATGTAAATCGGACACCTTATGTTATTTTTGACAACCCATCTGTCTCTCGACTTGTCCTGTCCAGTTTAGCGAGGCACTACTGAATAACCCTTTTACTAACTGTTCAAAACTGAATAACTGATAAGGAAGTATAGAGTTCTCAAGTTTGGCACTGGATCTCGTATGGTGTGATGTATGTCCTTCAGTACTTACGCATTTCTGCAAACAGCTGTCTTCTTTCTGCCATGGTATTACCTCTTCTCCCACGATCTTCAATCATTCTGTCCCAGATAAAAAATAATAATAATAATAATAATAATATTCAGTGGTTCTGTTGGCAACATGCAAAATCTGCATTTTTGTTTCTACTCCTATGTAAGGAACTCATTGATAATTCTTAAGTAGGTTTGTCCAGACATTTTAAGGGATTCTTAAAAAAAAAAAAATCTATCCCCACAGAGTTGAGGAAAGGATTCATGCAGAAAATTCCTACACAGTGAGATTTAGAAGGCACAAAGAAACACATTAGTATTTTATAATATTATGTTTTCTGCTTTTCATCTTCAGCTTCAACAATTGTTAAAGAAATCACTGATCAAATATTTAAAAAAAAAACAACAAAAAAAACAAACAGGATAACAAAAAATGAGCCAAAAAGGATATATTGATTTTTTAACTACAGTATCAATTTAAAACGTGGCAGTTGCAATCCCTACACTAAACTGAGGCAGATATACTTGTGTGGATCATGCCTGTGGCCAACCCTAATGACAATGTGGTTGTCTGTAGTTCCTCCAGGTAAGACACTTATTAAACAGTGGAATTAAAATAGCCTGCAGTCTCTACAATATACAACTTAAATCCTGGTAGAACTATCTGAATACTGCAAGTATAGGCAGAAGTTATTGCTTTAAAGTACCCTTAAAAAAAATGCATATTCGAATACAGCTTTGTACTCTACTATAGGTCACATAGTCTTGGAACAGCTTATTGACACACAGCTGTCTTCCCCCATCTCACCGGTAATATCACCAGATGTTCCAGTCACGTGTCACAGACCAACACACAGCACTGTTATGGGTCACTAATGACAACTTTGTCAGAAACAGATCAGTCGACACATCTTCACATGACACCACTGATCATCATATTCTTATGGGCTGTATCTGTCCACTCATGTTGGTCTCTAAGGTTCATTTCTGGGCGTTGATGTCATTCCTTTTTCTGTTGCTGTCGCCAATTTGACTGCTGTTATTCTGGTTGATGAGTTGAATACAGTACTTCGACTGGGCTTGTTCCTCTGTGTCATCTCTATTTACTACGTATATTACCTTTGGGTTATCTTCCAATTTGTACTCGTGTGCTCCATGCTAATGCCATTATTACGAACCTTACTCCTGTGTCTCTGCTTTTGAGCTAGTTATCCAACATCATATCAAATGTACAGCAGCTAAGCATGAATGTGTTTTGTTAGTTACTCATTCGTTGCCAGAGAATATCGCTTGCTTTTTTTTTATTTTTTAAATTTAGTTATCACCAATGGTTTTTCCTCCTGGTTTTCTCCCCAATTTGGAATGCCCAATTGTTATTTGTTTCCCGGTTCACCGCTGCAACCCCCTGGCGACTCAGGAAACGGAGGCTGGAACACGTGTCCTCTGAAACGTGCTCCTGCCAATCCGCCATTTTTCGCACTGTGGATCCACAGTGAGGCCATTAGACCTATAGTGCCGGAGGACAACACAGATCTGATGGCTCCACTGCAGAACCGCAGGCGCCCTATTGGCTACAGGGGTCGCTGGTGCGCGGTGAACCGTGGATTCCCCTGCCGACCTAAGCCGTTCCTACCCAGACGGCCTGTTTAGGCTGCTGCCCCCAAGTCTTTTGCTGAGCCATCAGCAAGAGGAGAGTCCCTCTAATTGATGCCGACACCTCTGCACTTGCTCGAGAGCCTGAGTCCCTCCGATTGAGACCGACATCTCTACGCTTGCTCGAGACAGAGCCCGAGTCCTTCCGATTGACGCTATCGCCTCTACGCTCAAGAGAGAGAGAGAGAACCCGAGTCCCTCCGATTGACGCTATCGTCTCTATGCTCGAGAGAGAGAGAGAGCCCGAGTCCCTCCGATTGACGCTATCGTCTCTATGCTCAAGAGAGAGAACCCAAGTCCCTCCGATTGACGCTATCGTCTCTCTGCTCAAGAGAGAGAACCCGAGTCCCTCCGATTGACGCTATCGTCTCTATGCTCAAGAGAGAGAACCCGAGTCCCTCCGATTGACGCTATCGTCTCTATGCTCAAGAGAGAGAACCCGAGTCCCTCCGATTGACGCTATCGTCTCTATGCTCAAGAGAGAGAGAGAACTCGAGTCCCTCCGATTGACGCTATTGTCTCTACACTCACTCGAGAGAGAACTCGAGTCACTCAGATTGACGCTATCGCCTCTACACTTGAGACAGAACCCGAGTCCCTCTGATTGACGCTATTGTCTCTACACTCACTCGAGAGAGAACTCGAGTCACTCCGATTGACGCTATCGCCTCTACACTCGAGACCCTCTGAATGACACTATCGCCTCTACACTTGAGACAGAACCTGAGTCCCTCTGATTGACGCTATTGTCTCTACACTTACTCGAGAGAGAACTCGAGTCACTCCGATTGACGCTATCGCCTCTACACTCGAGACCCTCTGAATGACACTATCGCCTCTACGCTCGAGAGAACTCGAGTCCCTCTGAATGACACTATCGCCTCTTCACTTGAGAGAGAGCCCGAGTCCCTCCAATTGACGCGAACGCCTTTATGCCCGCTCTTGCTGCCGGGGCCTCACTCCTATCACATGGGCGGACAAATAAGTAAATTAATAGAAGATTTTTAAATGCATAGTTTGTCAAAACATTCTTAAACATTTCTTCAAGGGGACAAAATCCCCTTTGGCAAGCTTTTAAAATCCTGCTTTCAGTTGGTATTGTATTCTAATTATTATGTATCCGAGGGTTTTGGCTGTTCACCCAAATGTGAAATTCTAGTCCTGTGGATCTGACTGAACAAATGCAATCTTTCTGTGTGCCTAGGGCTTAGAATGTAGTAGTTTATATTACTATTAATAATTAGTGCAGTGCTTACTTTGAAAAACGTATACTAAAGACAGTTCAGCATTTCAATGTAATTAGAATATTTAATAGTTGTTTGTATTCTGCAAGGAGAGAACCTTAGACAGCTGTATTGAAAACAAGACTGAAAGGCTGTTTCTACATTACAATAGAAAACCAAATATTTTGTTTAAGAACATTACAATATAAATTAATTATTTTATTTGTATATATATTCTAATTATTTCAACAATACTACACTGGGTAACTTAATTCTGTATTGCACTGTTAAAATAAGATCAGATTTATTTTGGACAATCCAGATATCAGTACTTTAAATTGCTTTTGTCTTCCCTGCTGTCTTCTCAGAAGTTTCACAAGGAATTACAATAGCAACAATTGCCGTTGTTTGACAATGTGATGAAGAACTCATCACTTATATATATGTGCATAATGTAAGTCTATGGGGAGTAAAACTTTATGATTTTAAAATGAGTATTAAAGACGGACACAATTAAAGGTGTTAAAGAATTAATGAATTTGAATGTTATTTTGTACAACCATAGTAATATTGAGTAAAATAACCTTTGTTAATCTAAGATTTTTTTTTGATTTTTAGGTTGTTCCTGTAGGAGCTGCCAAGATAGCACATTATTTTTACATACAATTACATTATTTTTTACACATTATTTTTACATACAATTACCCATTTATACAGTTGGGTTTTTACTGGAGCAATGTAGGTAAAGTACCTTGCTCAAGGGTACAGCAGCAGTGTCCCCCCACCTGGGATTGAACCCACAACCCTCCGGTCAAGAGTCCAGAGCCCGAACCACTACTCCACGCTGCTGCTCCTAGCTGAGATAATAGTTAAACTCTGATAGGTTTGTTATTTTGTTCCAGTATGTCTAGTCTAGTCTACCTATTCTCTGCTTTGGATGTATTCAACGGTAAATAGTTATCTTTTGCATTTTTGGGCGCCAAGAAAATAATAATAATAATACTAATAATAATAATAAATAATAATAATAATAATAATAATAATAAAACAACATTAAAACAATGCAGTCTGCTGATTTCTTATTGCCTGTGTTACCCCAACATAAATAAGCTACCCTTACAGACACCATGAGATCTATTACTTTAAACAACCACTGAGCTTTAACTGCACTGATGCCTTGTTCAGTAAACTGAATGCAATATATCCTTGATTTGAAATACATTTCAAAACATCATAATTTGCTTTCCCGGTGGCGTTGCCCTTTTAAGAAGATGTCCTCCTCCATTGTATCATGGGCCTGAGTATGCTACAAATATGCCTGTCCCCTAATTGTTTTTGTCTTTGCCGTCCCTTTGGGTATCGCTGGAAGCACAGCAGCCACACTGCATAAAATGCAAGCTTACAGTTAATGATACTGGGTTTGAGGTCTTTCATGGTCTGATGGGCACAGTTGGAAGGTGTAATGGGCCTAGTCAGTCAGCTGTCTATACAGTATATTCAGACCCCCTAGATTCTGCCTGGGAAACAAGATAGACAAATACGAGCGAGTAGCCTATTAACCTCTTCTTGCCCTTTGTTTTAGCTACACGATTTCTGCATGCATTATCAAAGGTTATGCTTTAATAAAATTCCACAACAGCTGGATGGTTCACAGCCTTTTTAGTAACAACACCTGTAGTTCAAAGTTTTACACATACAGTATATCCCATTTTAAAATAAGCTCTATATTTCATATGAAACCTGCCAACCTATTCTCTGTGGAGATGTTCCAAACATGTCTGATTCAAGCATTTGTTAATTAAGCTGCTAGTCTTGTTAAGCTGGACATTGGCAGAGGCCAGATTTGCAAAAATGCAGTCAATTTATAACGTTTCTCATTGTGCTGTGCTTGACAGTAATACAGCAAGTCCTGCTGTAGGTACCCTGCCAAATACTGTTCTGAGATCTCATTGCACAATCTATTATTTTTTCTAGATTTTAACAGGTCGTAAACAAAAGGCTAGAAGACCAAACATGGAGAGGGTTGCTGGTTGTTTTGAACGAGGCCTGAGGCTCTACTCACAGCACACACTTTTTAAACTGATCCAATATTGCCTCCTTCTTGGTTTAATTGCCATTGTAGTTTTGATATTAATGCTTTGTTTGTAATTGTTCTGTATATTTTAGTTTGTGTTGTGCAGTACGAAACAAAACAAACAGTAATTCTAAGTGAAATTATCTACGTATAGTGTAGCTAAGGCATGCACAGTTCAAACTTAAAAAATGGGGAGTCAACTTCAGGACCGTGATATATGTGGGTTGGGTATATATATATATATATATATATATATATATATATATATATATATATATATATATATATATATATATATATGCTGCATAGGGAGTGCTGGCAGATGGTACGTTTTTTACAATGACAGGAAATGTAGTAATTTAGTAATGTGTGGAGATATGTTCTGCTCTTTGGATACATTGCTAAAGCTCAACTTGATTTTAGTGCTTTTCATATTTATTTTAATTTGGCAAAGTTTTTCAGTGCTTAAATAGTTTTTTTCTTACATGGTCTAAATCATGTACTTGGTGCAAATATACAACAGAAGTACATAAATGCTCACACAGAAAAGTCAATACTTGATTCAGTTGTGAAAGCTTAAAGTGAACATTTATAGGTGTGGAAGTTTAACAAAACAGAGCTTACCTTCGTTTTGTTTAATATTCTTATTGCTTTTATTCAAGAAGCTCCGGTAGGTCTCACAGTGAAATTAATGATTTGCACATCTCAAACAAAATATTAAATATATTCATATAATACACAGATTCAGTATTTAAATAATGGCTATTTTAGACACAGGCAATGCATTAGGCCTTCATATGGGTTTAGGGATGTTTAGCCTATCTGTCTGTCAATAATCTCTATGGCACCTTCAAAGTAATGGGAATATTAAACAAAATGAAGGTAAGCTCTATTTTATGAAATTTCCACACCTATAAATCTTTGAATTTTAAAGTATTTATAAATTCAGCACTATTGAGTGTTTTAATTGGATCAGAATTCCTTGGTTTTGTTTCTCAATTTCCATTTGGAGGTACATAATACTAAACCTAAATCTAAAACTAATAAAACAGTTTTGAAAAGCTGTTTAAAATAAGATAAAACAACTGATCAAGAAGAGATTAAGGCATATCTGTGCCCAAATACCACACTATTCCTGTTGGGAGGGTACATTTGAATATCCTTAGCCTGGCCAAGAAGTGGACTGTGAATCTAAATTTGTGAGACTTATCCCAATGCCAATCCAGAGTACTAATTACAACTAACAGTTACCTTTCAATAACATGGCAATGCTATATTTATATCCTTGCCTTTCTAAATGGATCAGAGTCGACTGCATCAGTGCACTCGGTCCCAGGCAAATCTAACACACCCCAGTCTGTTGCCATGGCTGCGGTGAATCCAGCAGTTCTAAAAGGCAGGGTAAAAGTATTTTTTCACTCATGTGAAAAGAACAGAGAACACATGTTTGCCGTAAACTACTTTGCAGAGCTCTGAATTCTAAAGCCAGGTCTAGTTATCTTTGCCGTTGCAAAGATTAAGACATTGTATAGGACCTAATAAGACAATGAATTACAGTAGTCCCTTGCTAAACCGGACATGCTGGGAGACAAACTGAAATGAGTACTCTGAAATAACGAGGTGTCCGGTTTTTAAATTAATTGCATACACATACATTTATTAGTGCCTAATTTATTTAAAATGTATAAATCATTACGCTGAAATAACACTAATGGGATCTCTGTACGCATTATGTAAAAATATATACTGATGCACAATGAAAACGCAACACAGTCTCAGTTTTACACCAATAGCTCATTGGGCACATACATAATGTTATTTACATTTTAAATAGTTAGCAGATCGGTTTGTTGATTGTTTGAGTAGTATTGTTCCTTGGGATAACAAAATACTGAGCTCAAGTCATGTGATTTCATAAAAACACTAAGTTAAAATTGCCAAAATGAGCTGATTAAGAATCTGTAAAAATAGCCATTCGAAAAGACATGATTTTAATTAACGCAAGAACAGCGACAGATACAACCATGCCCCACCTGAGTAATGAAGATCGCCTGGTTGCTATCAGCATGATTGAAGGCAGCCTGTCTGTGAGAGAAGCTGCCCGGAGAATGAGATGTTCTGCTTCAAGAATCAGCAGACTAGTCCAGAGAAACCAGGAAACCGGCTCTGTAAGGGACAGGCCACATCCTGGAAGGCAGTGGGTCACCACACCAGCCCAGGACTGTTATGCTGATTGTTGCATTGTTCAAGCCTACCGGTGGGGCAACTGTGACCAGCCAACCATTGCCAGCTGGCTGCAGTTGCACAGGAAGAGTGGCAGAACATCCCACAGCAGTCTATCCAGAGGCTGATCAGATCTACGCGTCAACGCTGCCAGGATTGTATTAATGGTCATGGAGATCATACCCGATACTAACTTTGTAATGTTTTCATTTTGACAGTGTGTCACGTTTCATACTGAAAACTCATCATGATTCTTTGATCTGTATTTGTTCATTTTCTGTGATTGTTTGAGATCTATGTTTAAAATATTTGATTAAATCCATGAGACCTGAGTGTTGCGTTTCTTTTGTGCATCAGTATATATCTGTACAGATGGTCTATACAGTAGTACAGTACAGTAGTAAAATCAAATAAATACCCAGCATACTTTTTTTTTTACTTCAGCCTACAGGCTACTGGTAACGCAAAATAAATCATGCTGCTGCATTGTACACATTACTGTACAATGTAAAAATACTAACAGAATATATTAAATTGAAACGAAATTATTGTAATGCATTTTCTTTAACGTTGTCTACTTAGTACACAAGACAGATCATGGTGACGCATTGACATGTTATGATACTGTACAGTACCTTACATATACTGCACACACTTTACAAAACTAAATCATTTGTACATTTACATAGAAAATATAACTGTATGCATGGCAGCAAATAAAACACATAGCCTACCTGATACTTTTGGTTTTCACTGTCTTTGCAAAATCAATTAAAGACTTAATTCAGAATTTTAATTGTAGTCTACATCATGCGTTTTGAACCATTGGAGTCCATCAGTATTTATGAAAGCTTCTTGCCCTTTTCCAACTGATCGATCACAGTTAGTTTAAACTCTGTAGAGCAGGGGTCTCCAAACCTGGTTCTGGAGGGCCGATCCCTCCTGGTTTTTGTTCCAACTGTACCCTAAATTACTTAATTAGACCAGCTAAGCTTCCAATAAGCACTTAATCGGTCCAATTAAGTAATTTAGGGTACAGTTGAAACAAAAACCAGGAGGGACACCGGCCCTCCAGGACCAGGGTTGGAGACCCCTGCTGTAGAGTATGCGTGTATATGCTTGTGTGAACATTATTGTGGATTGGAAAGAGGATATCTTAAGCCCTGTTCACACTTGCATTTTTATGCCGATAATCGTTGCAGAACAGTATCACAACGTCTGTTCACACTGGAATTGTTACCGGCGTCGTATAGGTATAATTATCAATACAAAACCCAGACAAGAGCAAGCTTCGTACCAGTACAGTTGCGATATGACTCGGAACAGTGAAGTGTGGACAGGTGGATGGGTATGACAATGGAATAGATGAGTCTGAGGCACGTGCACACTTCCACCAAGGATATTCTATTACCAAGATTCTCAACTCCGCCTTTACTTCCCTCATGCTTGTTTAATCAATGTATTGTTTTTTATATTTACAGATAAGTTACAGTAGTAAAAAATGATGGCCAATACCAATAAATCCAAATTTTATAATTGCACCCATCTACTCTGTGCTGTGTGAAACGCTCATCTCTGATTCTGCATTTAGAAAAGTGTGTTTTTCACATGTCATTACGGTATGTCATCATTACCACGGGTTGCATTTTTCATCAAGGCACCCTGGGCAAGAGTAAAATAGACTTCACATGATTTTTTTTTTTTTTTTATATACAGTGCTCCCTCACTATAAGGCTCTCGGGTATAAAGCACCCCGGATATAATGCTCCTACAGCATGTCCCCCAATTCCCTGTACTAGTGATTTATGCAATATTCTACAGTAAATACAGTACCGGTGTTGTTCAAACTGTAAACAACTTCTCAGTCTAACTTCCATGTCTGTCTCTCCCATTTGATACAGTATCTGAACTGAAGAAAAGCCGCGCTGGCACGTTATAACAAAGACATCTTATTCAGCATTCGTTTTATAACTAAATAAATATTAGGCCTATTACGTGGTTACCTTTCCTAATGATTTTTGCACGGGGTATGTTAATGAGGTACCCACTTAATTTGCATAACATTCCTCATACTGTTGGAATTGGGGTTTTCCTTCCGACCAAATCCTTCGGCGCACATCGTGCACTAACATTCAGCAGCCTTGCGAAGAACTGCTGTCATTTCTTTTTAAATGACTCTTTTTTTTTGGCTTTCCAGATGAAGTCAAACAAAACAAAAGACAATATAAGACAGAGGGTAAGAAATGTGTGTATATATTTGTTTTTTCTACTTATTTGCCTTTATACTGGCAGGCACCTAGTAAGAAGAGCAGTTGCTGAACTCAGACAAAGCACCATAACATTGCAAATATAAAAAAGTGGGATGACAAAACACAATATTTGAGTTATTGTAATAAGAACCACTCATCATGATGGCAAGTTATACTTTAATATTTAACAATCAATGTATTCAGAATAGATCTGAACAAGTGAACATAGTCAGTGCGTTCTTATTTTCTTGAGACCCTAAACTGTTCCTAAGACAATGCTTAACGTGTGTGTGTGTGTTTTTTTTTTTAATGTTTTCTACATTGTGAAATTGTACACTGCAATTATAAATTGTACATGGCATACAATGAAACACTAAGGACAGGGACCACTAATTATTATTCCGAGCAACTGCACTTGCACTTTCAACAGCTGAAACAGACAGACAAAAAACACCCCTTTTCTAAAAACCAGAACATTACATTTACATAACAGCATAAAGAGCGGCCAGAAAACAAATAGTCTTTGGGGCGCTACTTTGTAAAGCTAGAAAAAGTCCTAATTACCATTTGATTTGCTGCCAGAAGTCATTACTTTTAAACTTTGAGGGTTGTGAAGCTCATTATAATCTGGGGGAAGAATGTGGAGAGCAGGCACAAACAACACTGCAGACCAACCAAGCTGGCTTTTACAACTTCCCACATAATGTCATAAAATAAGCAAGGTTTACGAAGAGATACAGCTGTGTTATTACATCAGTGATTAATGTTATTAATTACTATGCTCAGCAGGGGAATGAGGGGGAATGAGCCTTTACAGATTATGTAGTGTTCCAGCCCTAATTATACCTCCTTTTAAATAATGTATGTGTCGAAGCTGGTGTTGCGTGGACTATCTTGGTTCTTAACAGTGTCGGCCTTTGCCTGGGAGGGCACTCATCACTCTTAGTATATTTCAACACGGTTCTGCCATACAACGTGTGAACTGCTGTGTAGAGAGATCAAAAGGACAGACAACATGCAGTACAAAGTTTAAACCACTTATGATTCCTGGGAGAGACAGGCATACAATTAGCTAACAGAGAAAGTGTCTCAGGAAAGAGAAAAAGAAAAGCATATACTGCATTGTTTATGATAATAAATATCAATTAAGAGGACATTTATATATATATATATATATATATATATATATATATATATATATATATATATATATATATATATATATACAGTATATATATATAATGTCCTCTTAATTGATATTTATTATCTTATTGCAGACAGGAAACAAGTATTTAGAGCTCATTCTATTTGTAAACTTACGACTTTCCTGCCCTTCCTTTTTTATAATGTTTGAAAGCATTCTGAGTTCTATTGCACCAATACAGGGATTTGTTATTTATTTATTTTATTGTATAGAAGCAGGTGGGGTCAAAAGATTGGTCTTCATATCAGTTGCAAGATATATTTTTAGATATTTAAAGCCCCCCCCATGCAAGACCAAACTCAATTAGTAACAACTATACAAACTATATGCTAAAAAGCTAAAAGGAAAAAAATCTCAATATTGGGACCTACCACCTGATTGCAAAAACTGTATTGGTGTACCCTGGAGTACCCTGGAGTATGTTTCTGGAACTAAATGAGATTCCCTCAAATGCCTTTTAATACTAGTTCCTCTAAGGACAACACTTCCCTGATGATGATATATGCTGAAATGTAAGTGATATTACCAGACAAGTTCTTCTATATCCCCAGATGGACCACCCCCCTTTATCCCTGTCACTAGGAAACTATTTACTATCCTGTGCATAAAATCCCTGCGTCCGCCACCCGTCCACTCCAGCTCATCCAGAACTCCGCTGCTCGCCTGGTGTTCTCTCTGCCTCGCTTCTCCCATGCAACTCCACTACTCCGCTCACTCCACTGGCTCCCGATCACCGCCGCAACCAGTTCAAGACTCTTGTACTAGCCTACAGATGCCTTTGACCAGACTGCACCCAGCTACTTCCAGACCCTCATCTCTCCCTACACCCCCACTGACCTCTCCGCCTCCGCCTGCACTAGAAGACTGGCTCTACCTCCCACGCCCCTGCCTCCAGAGCCCGCCTCCTTCTCCACCCTCGCCCCGCAGTGGTGGAATGACCTTCCTACAGAAGTCAGGACTGCTCAGTCCCTGACCACATTCCGGCGCCTCCTCAAGACACACCTCTTCAGAAAGCACCTGTAGAACTCCTCTGTTTCTCTCCTGGGACACATATCATCCTTCCTTAAATGCGCATTACTTGCTCTTATCTGCCCCCTATTTTACTACGTAATCCTGTACTTCAGAGTACTGTAATCTGCCAAGTGTTTAATCTGTAGTATTTTGTATTTAACTATATCCTGTTGTAACTATCACTGACACTGTTATCTGCTGTATTACTGAATTGTATTTTGTCACACTTGTACTTGCTTGAACCAAAGTCATTGTATTCATCATTGTATTTATCTTGCTCTTAATTGTATTATTACTTGCACTGTGATTCTTGAAATGTAATTGTTGACGACTGGATAAGGGCGTCTGCTAAGAAATAATAATAATAATAATAATAATAATAAAAATCATACGCTTAAGCAGACTGATGCAACTTTCATATCTATTTTTCAAATATTTTAGTGGGCCTTCTACCACGGCTGTTACATCCAACAATGGAGCTGGAAACCTGGAGAATTGAGAGGGGGGGGAGGGGGGACCCTGGTATATATTCCAATAAAACATGATTTAAGTAACTAGTCATTGAAAAGATAATGCGCTCCTGTGAGTTATGGTATTATTACCAATAATTGATGAAGTCATATAGGATCCCATTGTTCTTAATTCTCTAAGAAGAATCTATGTTATAAATTACTATATTTAAATGGGAATGACCACATTGAACTAATGAGCTGCTTCAGCATTGTAAAGATGAGGAATGAGTGCTTGGCAAGGCACAATGTGCAGCTTCAATCTTGTTTTGATAAAGATATTACTAGGGGTCAGCAAATATGAGCAGAAAGACTGTTACTGTTTTTCCAGCATGTTTCAGATACTGAAAGTATTCATAACTGTTCACTCCATTGTGTCCCACAGAAGTACAGATGGCCAGCACTTTTAGAAACTTTTATAGACTCCTCTGGGATGAATAATAATAAGGTACACTCAGCTGTGTAGAATAGGGTTTCTGATGACACTGTAAGGAACTGTGTGGAGAATGGATCACTAGGAGGCACGATTAATGGCTCATGATAACTTATTACAGGAATTAAGATCTGACCAGTTATTCTTGGTATGGACATGCAGTCCTTGATTTTCTACTGGAGTTATTATTACCCATAGATCCACAGTACCAATGAAGTTCTCATAAATATTCTTTCCAGGAGAATCTTATAAAAGCCTGTTGTACTTGTGCCAAAAAGGTGTGAGGCTATCTATCAAGTTCTTTAGGACTACTTGAATTAATAGTGTTATAGTAGTGTTATAATTCAATTATACCAAATCCCGATTTTATTTAGAATGAAGGGAAAACATGTCGGCCAAATGCTTATAATGTCGGCAAAAACATTTATTATGTCGACATGGACATTGTATACAAACCAATGGAGTCCACATCTTGCGTTTCAAACACTGGAGTCCATCAATATTTCTGAAAGCTTCTTGCCCTTTTCCATCCAGTCGCAGTCAGTTTAAACTCTGTAGAGTATGAGTTTATATGCCGTCTTTAATCCTGTACTTAATTTTAATGATTTAGTAGGCTACTTGTATCTATTCTTCTGTTTATTTTTGTCCTGTCTTTGGTGTCAGTATATTTGTTCAGTGTGTCTCTTTGAATCATGCAACTCACAGTGACCTAGCGTCACAGTTAATTGGATATTACTGGGGGACATATGCTGTGTCCAGCACAACGGTGTCTGTATTAGTGAGGGAGAACTGAATCCTGGTTTTGGCACTATCCGGGATTGACAAGGCCACTCTCTCTTACTATAACATATATCAGGAAGTATAGGTCCTATAGTTTTGTCAATACCCTTCCTATATATATATATATATATATATATATTTTGCAGATCCCCCTGACAATCTAGGTTAACCAGTCACTTTTTTGTGTACTGAAAGAAAACAAAATCACCCTATTTCTTGTATGAGTGACTTCTGTCACATTCAATCAAAGCCTGGAAACCGACTGTGTTAAGAGTAAATAACCTTTGCCCAACCACTGGTGTTGAGTTCTGCACTCTCAAGCCAAGACCCCTGGAAGAGCATATTAAGATACTCAGATACTACTAAATCTGCTGAGGAAATGGAGGTATGCCACCACCTAATTTCCCGCACCAGTTTTATAAATTATTGAGTTGCCCTTGAATACACCCCAATCGCTTCACTGCATCTTCCCTGGGTCAGGACATTTGTGTTGTCACCCACAGCAAAATAATTACACATTCTTTCTCTCTTACAACTAGTAATTACGCCACCCACGCAAAACAAAGATTGCTAATTATTTAGTTACACAGTTGACAAAAAGTGATGTAATTCAGCACAGAGTATTTGTGTTCATAAAAAAAAACAGAATATACATTTCTGGGTTTAATTTTCCTTTTTTCTCAAAATTGCTGTGCTGCAGACAAATGACTTATTTATAGTACCTGCATTTCAAAACTTGTCTACAGAGCTATGTTTTATTGACTGGTGAAAAGACACAATTCGGAAACTCTTTTTTCAGCTGGCACACAGGAGTGAAGCTATTAACCTGTCCCCAACACTCTGCCTCTAATGGAAGTAGTAAATTCAGTGCGAAAAACTGCATTGATCAATTGTGCTTTTCCTTACATCCACTGGAGGCAGAATGTGGGACTGGTTAGTGGCTCACTTTGGTGTACCTGGTGAACCCAAAGAGAGAACCCGTTTCAAAGACCTTTTGAAGACACAAGGATGAGAAAGAGAGAGCCCTTTCTTTCTGTTCCCGGTGAGATCAGAAAAACAAACAGGATCATGGACTGCTTGTTGTGTATGGCATGCTTATTCATGGATTATTTGCAACCTCCATAACAAATGGCAGAAGCACAGCTGTCTCAAGGGCTGCAAATATAGTAAAATAATGTAAAATATGAAAACATCAAAGCAGCACTCATCAAGCACCACTCATCAAATTTTAGAATCAGGACCACCGATAAGGGCATTAAGCAAAACAGATTTCACACACTTCATTATCAAAGTGCCCCAAGACTCTTACAATGCTCAAGAGAATGAACCAGTTATCAGAATTACTGCAAGTGATGATAACTGTAACAAGCAACGACAAACATTATTTGAATAATCTCCAAATTGCATTGTTGAAGGCTGGATATTCTCACATGGGGAATTGCAAGTGTTTTCAAGTTCAGGAATTTCCTTTTGACGTGATTCATAGGCTTAAGCGGACGGGCAGATAGACAGACAACCTCAAATGCTATATCTAAACTCTATGATCATGGTGATTAAACGGCAACTGTACTACAGTATATCTGCCACCATACCTAGAGATGGAAATACGACCCCTATTGCTTAGCAGTTTCATCCATTCCAGGTTTTACTACGAGCACAAAGTTTTCAACTTTTGCTATACTCACCAGTATCTGAAGGAGTGTACCCCCACCTCCATTTGTCTCCTGCATGCTGTGTACGCACAAACAACGTGTGACCACATTAATACTGTAATACAACATCGGTGGTAACACAAGCTTTTTGCTATTTTGTTAAATTATATTTATTTATATTTTGGTAATTTCCATTTTTATTATTAAAATACCACCTCCAAGTTATCAGAGGATGAAATGCAATTATTGTAAAAAAATAAATGAGACAAGAGGAGCTTGCTCATCATACAAATGTTAAACAAAGGAAAGCGCTCAACTTTTTTCTTATTAAGAGACAGGGACATATTTACTAATATCGGGATGGTGGGTATTTGGTTAAATAAAGAAAGTTTACAAACGAGAGGAGGCCATTCAGCCCATCTTGCTCGTTTGGTTGTTAGTAGCTTATTGATCCCAGAATCTCATCAAGCAGCTTCTTGAAGGATCCTAGGGTGTCAGCTTCAACAACATTACTGGGGAGTTGGTTCCAGACCCTCACAATTCTCTGGGTATATTTGTTCTAAGGCTAACGCAACATATTGTTTGAGCACTATTGATAGTCAAGCCTGTGCATCGTTTCTGTGTAAAGGTTTTAAGCAAAGGGAAGACGTTTGGAAATTATTTTCTAAAACAGAAGACGGCAAGAAAATAAACTGCAGCCTATGCGACAAGTGTCTGTGATACTAATGAGATGGGACCCTACATAAAATTGATCAGAACAGTGACAATGCAAAGCAGATTACAGGTATGGTTGTGAATGTAGTGACGCAAGATGTATTGTAAGGCTTGTAAATATTGTTGAGGGAGCTGCATTTCGAAAACTGGTTACAAATCTTGCACCAGGCTACCAAATGTCTTGCAGAAAGGGTGTCCAAGTAAAATATAAGCCATGGGCAATTTACTGAACTGCTGTGGACAGGGTTTACTTTTTGTAAATGAGTTATGCTGTTCTCTGGATTGGTTGTTAAACCTACTGGATATAACAATGTATTTATTTATTTAAATCGATGACCCTCAACTGGCACAAATCAACACGGATAAGGTAAAAAATGAAAATCTTTTGTTTTTTGTTGTTACCATATGCACAAACTGGTGTAATTTAATCAGTATAATAGTTTTTAAACCTTTACTAACAATGTTGCACATTTAATCCACAGCTCCACATGCATTACTGCTATATTTCTTTTTTTACCCTTTCATAACATCAATCATTTAATGCATCAGCTTTTTTGGAAAACAAAATAAATCGATGGTGAAAAATTAGGCATTGCCAAGCCTTAATTCGTTCCATCAAAAGTTCAATTATAAATACAGTATTTTTAAATGTATAATTCCCACGATCAGCTAGTTTATGTACTTATTTGTTGAGTAATGGCAATTTAGACTCCTGTTTGTACCAAGATAAAGGCTGTTACCACTCAGAATAACAGTCAATGACGTTGTTTGAAAAGTATTGTCCCTTGTATAATCCTCATATGTTTCACATCTACAATTTAATCTGCAGAGTTTTTCATTTAGTTACTTTTTGTACACCTTATTGATTATGTTATCAGATTGTAACTACATTTGAAATATTTTGTGATTATAAATATATAAATGATTTGGTTGGGTTAAACAGCCATTAAAGTTTGCACTCCTGCCTGTCTTTGCAATGGAAAATGCTTTTAATTCATGCTATTGTTACTACCACTTGGGCAATGTGGATGGGAATGGGTACAACACAGAGAACTGTTTGAGAGCATGGACAAAGGCTTCTATCCTTTAACTCTCCACCGGCAACACAAAGAGAGGATACTGCTAGCACAACAGTCTCTGCTGGAAGTATAGAAGATACTTCTCATAAGCAAAGAAGAACTGTAAACTGAAGAAGAATCAGGCACAGCATGTAGTGTAGCTCAGAAAGAAGTAGAGAGACGGGGGGCTCCCGAGTGGCGCATCCAGTAAAAGCACTCACTAGAGTGCAGGATGCGCTCTATAGCCTGGACGTCGCCGGTTCGAGTCCAGGCTATTCCACAGCCGACCGTGGACAGGAGCTTCCAGGGGCGGCGCCACTGGCCGAGGCCGCCCAGGATGAGGGAGGGTTAGGTCGGCCAGGGTGTCCTCGCTCACCGCATCAGCACCCCTGTAGCCTGGCCGGGCGCCTGCGGGCTTGCCTGTAAGCTGCCCAGAGCTGCGTTGTCCTCCGACGCTGTAGCTCTGAGGCGGCTACACGGTGAGTCTGCAGAGTGTAAAGAAGCTGGCGGTTGACGGCACACGCTCGAGGACAGCGCGTGTTCGCTCTCGCCTCCCGAGTCAGCGCAGGGATGGTAGTGGTGAGCTGAGCCTAAAAATAATTGGGCATTTCAAATTGGGGAGAAAATAATAAAAACTAATTGGCAAAGACTAAATTAAAAAAAAAAAAGAAGTAGAGAGACAGTCAGTTGAAATAAGGCTTGAAGGTCTAGAAAGTAAGGTGGCTGGTATGTTAAAAAAAAAAAAAACTTGAAGATTTACAGGTAGTCAAAGCAAGTGCAGTTGCATTGCCAAAATCTAATGAAGGACCAGAAGACAAACAGGGTGATGACAGGATACTTCTTGCTCATACCATTAATGAGATTTTTGCCATTCATCCATTACAACTTTTCCACTGGAGTGGATTTCAGAAATTCTCAAATTCCTCCTGCATTTCGTTACTTAATGAAACGCATAAAATATCACATTTCAACAGCAGTGCACAAAGAAGCATGTACAGAACCGCAACGGTAGGATACTCAAGCTAGGAAACCGAGAAGCAGAAATGAAAAGGGCGGACTTCTGCTTGCTTCTGTTGCATGTAAATGGTACCTGGAAGCAAGATCATTTCTTGATTTTGAGACCGATAACCTTGCTTAATGCAAATGGGGGACATGTGGGAAACATTAACCATTCTAGAACCTTTGCACGTGAATTCTTGGAGAATGTATATGATCCTGTTTTTACTAAATTCAGGAATGTTTTGTTGGATATAGAACTTGCTTGCACTGGGAAACTGCATTTATTTGTTGTTTTTGTCGATAAGTATAATCACAAGCGCATCACAATGCAAGTCCCTGGCACCCGTTTCCTCCTTTTCGATGAAAAGCACATGCACCACCATCCATTTTTGAGCATGCCTGTTGCTGTACAACATGCTGGGCAACCGATTATGCAGTACATTTCAGAAGTACTGGAACAGAAGTTGCAAAAGATCAAATCAGATCCTGCTTTGCTGGTTTTGCAATGGATGGACAGTACTTCAACCTAAATGTACCCTCTCACTTTGTAAATGTACCGTCTCACTTTGTAAATGTACCGTCTCACTTTGTAAATGTACCGTCACACTTTGCTTCACAACATGGAATCCCTCCTGAATCTGTGGCAGAATCATAAATTCATGATTATGCTCATGTATTAAATTTGGCAGAGAAGGATGCAAGTCACAGCCTGACTAAATAAACTAAATGTAGAGATAGTTTCCATTATAGCAAATCACCCTTATGGCAAGGGATCCACAGGACTTTTGATTGCTACAGAGGTTCTGCAACAACCCCTCTACTTGCCTTTATTTTTCCAGGAAACCAGATCTGCACAGTACATTCACAGGTGCGACTTCAACTTTCTGAAAATGTGCAGTGTCAGTGTACTGTCAGATAATAGCTTTGTGATTGAGCTGCTGGAATTAATCCAATCTGGTTGCAGGCATTTCCTGCCTTTTGCAGGAAAGGAACCGTTTACCTTGGTTGGGCTTTGAGGTATTTAATTAATTCAAAAAACAAACTGTCATCAGCCAAAAACAGCCTTGCAACTGTAGAGCCACTTCCACCTGGCTGGGAGACTATGAAGGAACATTACATTGACATTTTATTAGAAGCAACTTTCTTTGGACAGCCATTAATGCTTTCAAAAGGACACCACAATGAGAAGAGGAAGGACGACAGCAGGTGTCTCAAATGAAGAGAAGACTTGTTTCCAGAAACTAGCTAGATATGCTGGAGACATACTGCAAAGGATTGAAAAAAAGAGACTGGATGACTAAACTGGCATTTGATTTCACCTGGCTGTTTGGTGAAGGCGATAGCCCAGCCTACAGCCGGTTAGTGTTTGGTTTGAATCTTTATTCTAGTGCGTTTTTCTTTGTGTCTTTTTGTTTATTAAACCGCAGCTTCTGCCTGTCTCTAATTCCTGCCGGTAACATCTTGGGCCGTGAGTGAAGTTCTCCAACAACAAACACCCCATCCCCAGTTGTACTGCTTTCTTAGAATACAGTAATCTTGAAATGCCAATACTAGTTTTCCTTACAATTTTGCGACTATCACAATCTAACCAGGATTGTTGCAGACACCTCTTATCCCAGATGATACGGATATGCACCCCATGGGGATAATATCCCATCTTAACATGTATCTTTACTTACATTATAAAACATGATGTTTTATTGATGCCCTTGGCATAAAGACAGAAGGGAAATAGTTGCATTTCAACAGCGATATATCAAGACACATGTAATGTACCGACATGACCATCAAGTTACTGTAAACGTTTCCTTAGAACGTGTGTGTTTTCACAGCCAGCTATCAGAGTTTTACGGTTTCCATAATACTGTAAGTCACTCAGGAAATCATTCCTCCAAAATAAGCAATTGTCTTGCCTATAGATCAGTGGATTGATGTTGATGTGATTGATCAATGAAAAAAAAAATATAATTGTGGGAAACTACTCTGCATTTTAAATGTTTCTAAATAAAAAGTGTGTTTAAACCATGTACTATCATGCAGTAAAGCTATACGACAAATATTAAAAGTTGCATGGTGTGAAGTCATATACTCTTAAGTACATTGGCAGACGAAACACTGCACCCTTTAAAACTCCATGTGACTGTAGGTAGTATTCTACTGCACCCTTTAAAACTCCATGTGACTCTGTAGGTAGTATTCGACTGCATCCTTTAAAACTCCATGTAACTCTGTAGGTAGTATTTGACTGCACCTTTTAAAACTCCATGTGACTCTGTAGGTAGTATTCGACTGCACCCTTTAAAACTCCATGTGACTCTGTAGGTAGTATTCGGTCACACACCAGCATGTGCACCCTTAGTGCCTGGCAAGGGAAACAATTCCCAGTGCATTACAATATGCTGCTTGTACAGTGTACTGGACGACACCTTAATGAAGTGATTAAAAAACAGCTAAAGTTTGTTGGTTGTGTAACAGTATGTCACAAGCAATACTCTAAAATCAAATGAGAAATAGTACTTGTCCAAAGCAATATTAATAAGTAGCAAGCTTATACATCATTTTCCTTTTTTTTTTTGTTCCTCGTTTTGTTACAGTTACCAGTAGAGGGAATGAAGAATGTGTTTGTAGTTTCCGAGAAATATCAACACAGAGCTCTTTTGATGAAGCAAATTGGGTCTGCTAAACTGCTGTATTAAAAAATGGACAGCTGCTGTTTTGTAATTTCATGAGTGACTTATTAAAGGCTTGTGAAAACATAACTTCAAAGGCTTTATAAGCCTATACCAATGAGAAGCCAGACCTCATGCATAAGTAGGTCACCATGACCTACATTTTCTGAAGCTTCAAAAAAAAGAGGACGGACCAAACCAAGTTTAATCATATTTGGATAAGCGGTTATCAAGACCTGAAACAAACACTCCTACCATCAATATATGGATCTCCCCTGGCAAAAGCCATTTACAGTTCACTCCAAACAATTACCCAGAGGAATAAAAGAAGAAATAATCCTACTAGACTGGAATGTGAGATGCTGCATTTGGCCTTTCACTCAAGAGCAACATGGGAAAAAGTGTTGTGCAAGGTCTTCTGTAGCATTGCTACTTTAGGTTTCTTCATTGAAAGATAAAATGACTCATGTTAGAAAGACAGAAAACAACATTCCAATATGGCCTTTAGGGAAGAAATTAGTCCTCAGCACGTAGAGGGCTGCTTCAGCATCTTTGCATTTTACCACATATAGCAATGATTAAGATAATTTGACACACCATAGTTTATGGTCCATTTATCTGCCTTAGTCTATCTCCCTTGCTCTTTCTCTTACGAAAAAGGGCTTTTCTTCAAGAATCAGTTGAGAATTAAATTCATTGGATAGGAACATCCTCAAAACAAGTTGTTTAAGAAACACTCATTACTTACATGTTGCATACTGTAGTCTTGCTCACATTAAAAAGCTGTCTTGGACCAGTCATCACATATGAAATTCCACCACACAGTCCATTAAGCAAAGTGAATAGGAACTATATAACCCCAATCCCATTGAAGCAGAGAGCTCATTAAATGCTGGACGTGTATGAGGCATTTTTGTTATTTCTTTCTTATGACCGATGGCTGTGTTTTAATGTTTTTTGATGAGCTGACGAACATTTCCGTTTTTGTTTTTGTTTTTATTCCATATTATTCTCCAACAAAAAAGTGGGTGTGGTAAGGTAGTGCTTCCCTCAAACATTTTTTTTTCCTTTCTAAATGACCAACAAAGCAATTCAGAATTCAGGAACTGTTCTCCAATCTACACCTTCTGTATCAAAGCATAACTGTACCGCTGTGCTGTATGTCTTTACACACATCAGCGCTTTGTGAACTTGCGGTTAATGCAGTTCAGTGCTGTGCAGTCAGTTCTAAAATTGGATAATAGCAAGGACAAACTAATTGATTTGCAATAGCAGAGGTCATCATGGAAGGGGATGTAGCACATATAAAATGACAAGCATGATGTGCTTGCAATGCTTTCAATTTGTAACACTCAACTCTAGAGGAAAATCAAATAATTTTTAATTACCTGATCAAAATTATATTCCCACCCGCAATAAGCCACATATTACCCGTAGGAGAGCAGAGTGCCAGATCCAAAGAATAAACGTGGGGCAAGACAGTATTCATTACAATAAATATGCATGGAGGCAATCAAAACAAAACACAAAGTAAGAATAGAAATATTGGATAACAATAAATACTGGCAGACCAATAATAAAGATAAGTGAAAAAAATAAATCACATCCAACAATTGCAGAACAATAAATCTGATCAACTGACCCAAGAAACAGACCAATTTGAGTTCCAAAAATTAAAAATAATAAACAGAAACCAAAATGTCCAAATCATGTCCCCTGGCTTAAACTGTACAGGGCATAATAAAGAAAATAAACCAAAAAAACTGGGGCTTCTGTCCTGAGGCGCTAGTTGAACCCCAATGAAAAAAAAAAAAAAAAAAAAAAATGTCACCATAACAAATGTATATAACCAATCCAGGTGATTAAGGAAAAACCACAAAAAATATATATATAAAGTTGATTTTCAAAAAAGTAATCCAACAGCAGGAATAAAGTAAATTGGTTTGATCTCACCCAGCGTTCAGGAAATGATAGAGAAGCAAAATCACCCTGGTTTGGAAATGTCCATCCAACAAACCATTTCCCAATGGAGAGGTAGCTCTCAAACTTCAAATGCTGCAGGGGTGTATTATTTTATATTTGAAATGTGTGTCTTGATTACTGTAGTCTTTTTTTATTAATTACTACAGCATTTATGCATACAATACATATGTACAATATTCATGGGTATATGGGTAAGACTTAATAAATTCTAAATAAAAAGTACCACTCTATAAACCCACTAAGGATACAATTTAAGACCGCAACATACATATTTTTGACAACAGTGAAGCAGAATTCTAGTTCTAGTTAATACAAAGGCTAACACCACCTATTCCCCATATTTACAGTATTCATTATTTTATTCTAATGTCAAATTCACTACAAGAATACTCCATCTCTTATTTACACCAAACTCGGTCTTGGTGCTCAGGGTTGTTTGTGGCAAAGACTATATACTGTATGTATATATATATATATATATATATATATATATATATATATATATATATATATATATATATATATATATATATATATATATATATATACTGTGTGTGTGTTTTCAGCCTGATCGGGTCAAAAGCTATAGGGGTCAGAATGTGGTTGATTTTGGACCCCCAACCTTCAAATCTTTAAATCGATCTTTAACTCAATTTGTTTTTAGCTAGAGACTTGTGTTAGGTGTCTTTTTGCATTGATAAGGGGAGGGGGAGGGGGTGCATTGAACCTGCTCTGAACATTAGAACAAATTGTAATTCTTTTTTAAAATAAATAATAAAAAAAACAGTGGTAACCTTTGCTTTTATGTGAAAGTGGTTGATTTCAGAACATATTCTCCCCAATATACTGTACAAACAGTAAGAGTCAGAAGGGAGCATAGAAGAGACAGTTGTTGGGCCGCAGGTCATAATCACACAACGATTTAATGTTTAAATGACTGTATAAACACTGGACACCAGGCAAAACTGGAATTACTGCATATGCTGGGTCATAGAATACAGCTTTGTAAAGACCATGTCTGAAAGTGAGTAGTCTGTATCAGTAATATTGTCATAGGTTAATAGAATCATAAAACACAACTGCCCATCTACATGCTCCCTTTGGGTCACCTCATCCGCCAACCTAGCCTCATGTCAAAGCATCTGATCTGTATCACTGATATGGCCAGAAGATAAATCAATGTGGCAGTGAAACGGTTAACTTTGTAATGATTAACACTGGTAATGGGACTTAAGTAAGAAAATCCAAGAATACAGCTGTGTACCAAACAATAAGATATAAACTGTAAGTGTGGTGCCTTTATGCAGCTGTACCTTAACCTTACCTCAATATGGCATCCATATTAGGTCTGAGAGTGTCAGAGTGTCATAGTGTTGCATGACTTGTTTGTATAATTGAAAATATGAATTCACTAACTCATATGATTTTGAGATACAATGCTTTGACATTGGCAGGGGAATCTTTACAAAAAAAAAGGGGGGGGTTCATTTTTCAAACTTGGCCTTTAGAATCACAGAATACATATGTGTACTGAGTATGAAGCCAGTATCTCGAAGTATTCGGTCTTCATCACTCAGAAACCAAAATGTCACATGACATATTGGCCATCTTAGGTCACAGGTCAAAGGGAAGGGTGCCATTAGATTTTGCCCGAGCAGTTTACTGAAAATAAATTGAAAATCTGAAGTTGCAAGCTTAAATGGTTTATGAGATATAACAGTAGTAGGTATCAGAGGCAGGTTTGCAAACTCAAATTAGCTACTCTTGCGGAGATGCATTATTAGAAAACTAACAGTGTACTGTTTGAGTGTACTTTTGGTGAGAGCTCAAGACAGAATCTATGTATGTTCAAGCGAGTGCTGAACACATAATACTTACAGCTTAATGCAAAATTAAAAATGTAAGCACTGCATCCAATGAACTGTTAAGTGGATAATTAAGTTGTTGAAAATATTTGTAAAAAGAAAATATCTGCTTTGTAATCAGCCTTATCTGAATATTCTGCAAAAGGTCATTGTTCAGTATCTATTTAGAACTGTCTTAGATAGTTTGGTAAATTGGAACTTTAACCACAATTTATCCTACACCATTAACCACAGAAAGATCTATAGCACTTTAAATTTAAATGTATTCAGAAGTCAAATGTATAATGCAAAACTTTAATAAAAAGTAGTTTAATTACAGTTTTTAAAGACTTTAAATATGGAAGTTGTATTTCTTTTTTCACCATAATATTTACAGTATAACTTAACATACCGTACAATTGTACCTTACTTTACCCACCACTCCTGTGTATTTAAAGCAGTTCCAGCTCTTTAAATTCAAATTACAGACCCCCTCCTCCACCTCTACCAGCCAGCATATCAATGATAAGGGCTAAATGAACAAACAAAACAATTACAAAGAAAACTAGAAAAGCTCAACTACCCGAACAATGAAAAATAGGTTCCAGAAAATCAAATGAGGTACTTGAAAGGAGCTTTTGCTGTTTGTCTAAGGGTACATATGTGCAGTACTTCTTAGCTTATTTTTTTCCACAAATTAAGAATATATATATATATGTGTGTGTGTGTGTGTGCATGCGTGCGTGCGAGCATGCGTGTGCGTGTGCGTGTGCGTGTGTGTGTTGTAAAATGTATGCGATTCTACAAATATACCTGTTCAAAAGCCATCATGTACTACTTCAACTTTAACAACTCTGATCTTGCCTGGCTGAGTTTGGAACAAAGTATTTTAAAAAAACTACAAGATAATATTAAGCACCACATATCCATTCTTGCTTTATATAACACACAAGTATTTTAGCTTTCAAAACACCATTTAACAAAGGCACCTAACACCCTCTTAAGATCTGTAACTTGCTGCATTCCAGCAATTGAAAGGGCAGTTCAAAATCTTATTACATGCTTTGCTTATAAATTAACTACAACTAATGCTATCCAAGCATCAAAAACACCTGCTTAGCATTGAATGTATAACAGGCTAGGATTCAAGTTTTGTTTTTTGTCTACTCACCCTACTGTGTGTACCATCCTGTGTTCAATCCCTTATAACTGTGAAATGTTGTACAAGTGTATCCTTCTTTTTGAACAAATAATCAAAACATTAGTCCGGTGCCTGGGGGCAAAAGAATAAAGTAAAAGAGCAAGACAACAAGGCACAGTTGGAAGAGGCAGGCAGGGATCTGAATTTAGACACTGGCTCCTGTCAGCACACAATGTCTATCTTTAACTTGGGATTGGGTTCCACATTCCACTCCAGCCCTGCTGGCAGATGCTTGTGTGGAGAACTTCCAATCACAGCCCTTCTCAATCAGCTGCCCTCCCCCTGGTCTCTGGCCTCTTCCCAAAATCCAGCAATCACTTCAGCTGTAAACATACAATATCTGCCCTCCCCCAGGATGAAAATAAGTGATTTTTCTTGATCATTACATCTGATTTCAAATTGTAAAAAAACATTAGTAATAATTATAAAAATGAAATAAAATATAAGACCATGGCCTACAAGTGTTAACATGTTTGCCCCTGAGATCTGCACCAAAATAAGAACTTGACCAAGTTTCATCACAGGAATGCAGTGCTTATTGATATTCATTCTAGGGGAATGGTCAAGGACCAGTTTATATGTTACGGTCATACTGTATATTACTGACTGGTATAGGTGAAAGAGAAAAGAGGGGGGTTATAATTGTAAGATGCAGTAGGATTCACAAGGACTGTATAGTGGGTCCCTCCACTGCATTCTTTATATTATCCTAATATATTCTTGAACTATATCGAAACATTTGCTTAATGTTAAAATTGGGCATTTGTCAATATCAACATGTTGGTATTTTCTCATTAAAAAACAATCAGTTTACAATTGCAAACCCTTTTCTGTGTTTGTTATTTTGTTCTTTCTTTTATGCAACACTACTGCATACATTTTGGCCAATGTGCAGATCACAGGGAAATTGCCTGCTCAATAGTAAATGCATTACATGGGCAATTTGCCCACAGTGGAAAATCAGGCCCCATGTCTATGCTAGACTTCATGTCATTTGAAGTAACCAGTGTCATGCTATCCAGATTGCAAGAGCCAGTGTCTCTGTACTGTATGCCATTCCCTTCATTTGCATAAGACACCTTGGCTTATATTTTTTCCCCTTAGTGTATTATTTTATTTGAGATAGATAGATTAGATGGACAATGATTGTAAATTTGGAATCCACTCCCATTTTCTCTAAATACACTTCTCAAGTCCTAATGTACCACTTAGATATGTGATCAAAGCTGAATACTGTCCTGTGTGGGCTTTTCATTTTGGAAGCTCTGGGTAGGCTGCTATCTGTTGTTGCTTAAAAACAGCTACACCCACATGAACTATTTGTTTTAAATTAAAGTATTTTATTTGACAGTTAGTGTAGATAAGAAATGGGCGACAATTTAACAGCATGTATCAGTATTTCATTAAAAGGGTAGGTGTACATATTTGATTTTTATCTGCTTGTTCCAGATAGGATACATAAATAAATAAAAAAAATAGGACAAGGCCAATATATTGGTCAAAGTTTAATTTTAGACCTATTTGATTCAGTCTGAGTTGTTCAAATGCTCCAAACCCCCTCGCTGTGCAGATCAAAGACAAATGACATGCAAGCAAAAATGGTTTTTCCGCTCGCTATTTTCATGACTGCAAAAAGGTATGTTGAAAAACTCTGGATCAGACAAAAACTTAATTAACTCTCAGTAGTTAATTAGGCTACACATAATTCTGACTATTGATTAGTATACTTTTATATTATACAATAAAAAGGTTTTAGGAGGTTTTGAGAACATCAGTTCTTAGAGTCACATAAATTGCCCCCATATTAATGTAATGCAGTGCAAGGTTTTTTAGCGGATCTCCTTGTGCCAAACAGGTCCTGCCAAAGGGTTGAATTTAATATATTTTAAAATTTGGTATACACTACAGGTGGTGTCTTTCAAGCAAGTGTAAGATTAACATAAATGCTGAGAGTCGACTTGTTGCATGCAATAAATGAAATATCACTCAGCATCGACTTAAACTGGAAGTCCAGAATTACATCTTGTCAGTCAGCACATTCATATTATTTTTAATTTGACAATATTTATATAAAAAAAAATAGTACACACAGTATCTAAAAGAAAAAACAAGCAATGTGTAAATACTGTGGAAATCATGGAATCTGGATTTTCATTTGTAATAACAAATAAAAGCAACCTCTGACTTATGCTGCCAAGAAGCAGCCATTTAAAAAAATGTAATGGGCAAACAACTAAGAGAACATTCTTTAGACTCGTCCACACAAGTCACAGGGAGCATTGACATTTTACCTGTATACTTCACACCTGTTACAGTATTTGTTCTATTTTCCATTGTATAGGGTTTACTCTCATGCCAGCTGAAATGATTAATGAGATATTAGGAGCTGAATAACATCAATCTTTTAATGTGCCTGTGGGACCAGATTTTACAACATCGTAATCTGCTGTTCAGTGGCACAAAAAAAAGAAAAACATAACAGCTACACTAAATGTATTGCTAGTTAAACTGAGCTGTTAAAACAATTAAGTTCTCAGTAAAGGCAAGTAACTCATAAATGTGAAAGTAGGTACATATACATAAAAATGTAGGTACAATAAAAAATATGTTGACAGTATTCCTGGCTTACCTAAAGTTGTGTTAAAGGACTCCTTGTACTAATTAAACTAATAAGTGTCAATTGAATAATCAGTCTTTTTAATAGGCGTGTATGTAATAGCAATGGCTTGAAAAAGGGGAACGCTGCAGCAAGGCAAGAGATGGTAAAAATAAAAGGAAGGCTTTAGCCAGAGAGAATATATTTTTTAAATGATTTATCAGAACTATATATAAAAAAGGATATATATATATATATATATATATATATATATATATATATATATATATATATATATATATATATATATAGTTTGGTGGTGTGGAATATTTGGAAATGTTTAACATACTACAATTTTAAAGTGGTTAACTGGGCATTTAATTATATTCTTCTACAGATCGAGAGTTCCCTAGACATTACATAGTCATGACTTCTGATGTTTAAACAACAAAAATAGCTTCCAACAATTATTTTCTACAACCCAATAGAAGCCATCTGTTCAGTACAATAAGAAGCCTTTTTTTACAGTAAAGTGTATTTCAGTGGTATAATGCTGCCAGAAGAACAATTTAAAATAATTTTTTAGGATAAACATTTATCCTAAAAATGAATGTATAGTAGCATGCACGGGGGAAGGCAGCAGCAGGGCTGGTAGGTGACGTAATCACACACAAAGACATAAGCCCGATATACGCTCCTTGCAAAGGAGACGGCTCTTTGTACAGCGGTATCGGCGCTATGCTTTTTTATTATTATTATTATTATTATTATTTATTTCTTAGCAGACACCCTTATCCAGGGCGACTTACAATTGTTACAAGTTATCACATTATTTTTACATACAATTACCCATTTATACAGTTGGGTTTTTACTGGAGCAATCTAGGTAAAGTACCTTGCTCAAGGGTACAGCAGCAGTGTCCCAACCTGGGATTGAACCCATGACCCTTCTGTCAAGAGTCCAGAGCCCTAACCACTACTCCACACTGTTTTAGTGCGAGAGGTCCTGGGTTCGCGCCCGCCCTGTGTGTTGCACCTGCCTGCGTTGACCTATTTCGCTACAGTATTAAAACGCAATTATCATGCCCCCTGTTGTTTTTTTTTTACTGTTTTTAGATTTGTGCCTAGAACTCTTTAACTATAAAGGTTACAGGTACATGTCATACATGAAATGAATGCGCACACACTAGGCCTCCATTAAAAAAAAGTTAAATAGTCTGAGACTCACCCTGTTTAGTACAGATAATAAAAACTACAGAAAGATCGACTTTTTTAGAAAAAGCATTATTTATTGTTTATAACATTTATTTTAGCATGGCCAGCTCAAATCTGACATTGTACAATGAAACTTCAATATGGAGGGAACATGGAAACTTTTTTTTTTTTTTATAATAAATAAAGGAATTATGGCCATATATACAAAAAAAAAGCTGAACAATTGAAAAATGTGCAAAAGAAAAAGAAAAAAAAAACAAAAAAAAAACAAATTCAAATTATTCGTGCCAGGGACCCTGACCATGTGGTGCAAGATGGAGCTATTCACTGTGGCTAAAAGCACTGCAAGGTGTCAATCAAGGCATCTGATCCACAAACAAATTTATATTTATCGGAAAATAGGTCGATGTCGCTATTTCTCTTAATTTGTAAAGATTTTGTCTGAAAACGTTTGTTTACTGCATGTATTGTTTAATGTTTGTCTCTCTCCTGACACAGTCCAATGCCGGAAATACAGAAATAGGACCTCGTTCTGAAGCTCCGAGTCTCCTCTTTACAACAGTGCCCTGCCAGCAGGTCTGTCTCTTACAGTGTCGGAGTAAAAAGATTTAAAGTGCCAGGTCGCCGGCAGGATTTTTAACATTAGGTGGACCCTAAAGTTTTAAGAAAACTCCACATAGAACTGCCCTTATAAAAGTTTACTGTGGTAAAGGCCACCACACACCAGACGCAATGCGATTTTTCATTGGGCGACAAGATACTTTTGCAGGGGCATGACATGACAGCAAATGTATTTAAAGAAAAAGTATACTGATCTGTGTTTACTTTTCTTTCTACACAGCTTGACACTTTTATTAGTCTTTATTAGGGGGCTTGACACTTTAATTAGTCTTTATTAGGGGGCATGCCTGATAATCAAGCTGCGTTTAGCCTCATTATTTAAACGTTATAAGATACAGAGACAAGTTCATATTGTCATCGGAATGTTTTACCTGAGAAATTTGTTCAATAAAGTGTACAGTTCCACAGCGAGCTAGTAGTATGAGCGCCATGGTATGTCCTAAAACAGGATCTGCGATGAAAACTGCTACTTGCGGCTGCTGTCTGGCACCCCCAGGTTTCTGGTGATAATCTGCGATGTCACAGCCCTGCAAAAGTTTTATGAAAAGCAGTTTTTTATTTGCAAGGTGCTTGCGATTGCGAATCATTGCAAATCGCTTTTTTGAAACGGGCCCCAGTATGTTTTCTAAAATACCACTGCTTTCCAATTCAATCTAAATAACTTTCAAGTACATTTACTTAAACAGTAAGTCAACTAAAAGCTAAAAGTCACACACACACACACAAATTATTGTTATTTCAAACAGTTGCTAATACTGTACATAGGTGCAGAGAGTACTAGATTTCTGAAAGGACACAGAAATAGCTATCAGAAAGCCTCAACAGTGCCTTGTCCCTTAAGAGCTGACAAGATGTTCAGAGAAAAACAGCACCTGACAGTCTTAAAGTTAGTATGACAGGGGTGTGCAATTTTTGAAAAAAACTTGTTGTCCAAGGGACAAAATGCTAGAAAAATCTACTTGTTCTTCTTAAAAATCTACTTGCCCCCTCCCCGTAGCACAAAACACACACAAAAAGAGTAGAATATAAATTTAGAATTTTGGTTTTATTTAACAGTGAACACAATCAATCAATTAGTGATTAACAGGGCCGGATCTAGCCCTGTAGCTTGACTGGTTCACTAAATTCTTCACGATACACAAAAGGTTCCCTTTGACCCCACCTCACCTCAACAAATATATAACATACTTTAAGGAAATGTTCCTTTCAGTGCAGTATGGAACACATTTCTTCATAAATTTAAGTAACACACTAAGAGTACAACTATAATAAGAAATAATAAGAAATAATTGGTTAAAAATAGGATCTGCCTGTTTTTTCCACTCTTTCTCTATAGCTGAATTCAACTCCTGATGTACAGGTGTCTTAGTTTGTTGCATCACAGATATGAAATCATTGCCAACTATGACTACTGCTTTGTGGAATTCTAATTTTTCTTGGCGTTCTTTCAGTTTTCTAACTGCTGAACCCCAGATTTTGAAAGGCCTTGTGTATAACCTATCAGGTTTCTCTGCACTTTGTACTGTTTTTTTTACCAAAACAGTATCAATATTTACAGTAGGCTCCATCAAATTCTGCAGACAAAATATGTTCTTTTTTTTGTATTTGTATTATGTACTTGTATTTTTTTAAACAGTGTACAACTTGTCCCATGATGGCTAACTGGAACACTGCTGCAGCAGGGTGATCTTGGTTTCATACAATAAATACATAAATGAATTACTACATAAACACATTGCCATGAGGTTTACAGTCTATATTTTTATTTTAAAATATTTTTTTCATTTCTATCATTATAAACATATTTGTCACTCTATGTTTTTCACAAATTGATGGATTGTGCATGTCCAATAAATACTTAATCACTTCTGTTCAAATCTAGTAAAAAAATAAACGTTTTTTCTTATTTATTTATTTCTGTATTTATTTATTTATTTATTTATTTATTTATTTTTAAATGCAGCGTTTAAATCTAAACTAGGCAATAAATGGCAAACTAGGTTAGCAGCATCAAAAGGTGCATGCATGAGCCTGTAGGGGGTTTGGACACCCCGTGTATTCTCACACTGTCAGGCAATGTCTTGTTGACAGGAGTCAGCTGTGAAGAAATCGGCTGAGGCTCTGTCATTGGCTGGGGGGTGGGACTATACTGGGGGAATGACTGAATAAAAGGGCACTGTTTTGTATCCTCTCTGGCTCACACAGGAAGTATAGTGGAGCGTGACTTCACGGCAGAATCCTGAGACTCTGAAGGGAAACTGGAAACTCTGGAGCAGCGAGTCGGGGAGACAGTGCGGCAACTCCAGCGCGAGACACACAGACCCGGTGGTGCAAGCAAGCCACGCACTGGTTATTTTCTTTATCACTATCGTAGATAGTTAGCTTAGCGGGACTGAGTCGTCCCACAGTGTGTAAGAGAGGATACTGAGCAGTGCCTGTCTCTCGGGGCTCCCACAGCTAGAAGGAGCAATGAGCCGCGGTTAAAAACCTGCACATTTTATTTTGTAGTTTTTCCTTAAAGTATTTTGTTTTCCTTTTTCCTTTCGCCTTTCACTTATTTGTTTTTGTTTTACACACCTGTGTGTGTGTTGTATGAAGATGGGGCACAATACCATTGCTGGTAGAGTGCCCCGAACTGTCACAGAAGCACCTGCCAACAGAGCACAGACTAATAAATCTGGGCGCCTGTGCCGGCGTTTCATATTTGAGCTTGGTGTCTGCTTTGTGCTTTCCCACACCCTTCCACAGATTATTATTATTAGTATTATTATTATTATTATTTATTTCTTAGCAGACGCCCTTATCCAGGGCGACTTACAATTGTTACAAGATATCATATTATTTCACATTATACAGATATCACATTATTTTTTATTTTTTTTTACATACAATTACCCATTTATACAGTTGGGTTTTTACTGGAGCAATCTAGGTAAAGTACCTTGCTCAAGGGTACAGCAGCAGTGTCCCCCACCTGGGATTGAACCCACAACCCTCTGGTCAAGAGTCCAGAGCCCTAACCACTACTCCACACTGTTGCCACTGATGCATTACAGGCTCCCTAACTCAGCTGTGTATCACAATCAATGTAATGTAATTAATATACTGTTGTAGAAGGACAATGTCAGAAAGGAGTCTCAGAGCGGGGAAAGCTGAAGTTTAAGCACTGTTTGCGCACGTTTAATAAACACAAATAGACCAGTAAACACACAAAGAGGGACGGTGGCCAAAATAAAAGGTTAAAGCTGTTAAAAAGCCTACTTTAAAAGTTGCCCAATTATAGAATTATGTGAGAATTTTGGGGTGAAGGGGAGGATCAAGGTGTGTAGCTGTTTTACTCTGAAGAACCAGCGCACACAAGTATTCAAATTCATTGAGAGATGTTTTCTTTCCTCAAGTACTAAATGTGCCTAAAAGCTTAGTAACTTGGATGGTAAAGCTGACATGAAAAGGACGCTAAATTTTCCTTCCAATCTTTGCACAGTGCACATTTTTTGTAAAACCAGCCCTATTTCTTCAAAATTATTTTAAAATACACTGATGGTTACTTTAATTTCTACCAGGGAACATGAAAATGGCTTTCTGGCTATAGTGAAGTGGAGACGCTTTATGTGCGCACTACAATTAAATAATATAATATGTAGCCAGAATCTAATTCTAACAAGTGTATATAAACATGTGTCTTTTTTTGTTTGTTTTAAATAAAATGATCTTGATCTTTAAATGATCTTGTTAAACAAATGTAAAAGCACTGTGGTTTACAATATATATATTTATAAAGACACAACTATTGTTTATAACAGCTACACCATATAAAAATATTAATAATAAAAAAAAAGTTCTACAATTTTAAAGTACCTTGGTAAAAAATGAGAAGCCATTTCTCTGTGGTGTGATCTTGGGAAAATACCCATGGTAAGCACATGGCAAACTCTGAATCAACTACTGTACATTGCACTATAAACTATAAACATCAAGTGGGAGTCCTATGGCCTATTAAAACAAGAAACAAGTCTGTATGTCTTTCCCACAACAAGAACGATCTTCCTCCTATGTGCTGTAAGCTTTATTGGACCTTTGAGCCGTATTTTACTAAGCTTAGCCATAGCCACAAGTAAAACATAACATGAGCTAAATAAACTTTGATTCAGTGAAATCAAGACAGACAGCGAGACTTCAATGCTTATTTTATTAAGAAAAAAGAAGTGATGAAAAGGAAATTGCGTTAATTTGCTGATCTGGCATACCGATTTACAGTTGTAGTCAAAAGTTTACAAACCCAATTGGAAATTCATCATTTTTAGGAATTTCTCGAAAACAAAGAATTTTAGGAAAAATCTTTTGTACCAAAAGTTAAGCTCTATCTGAAGACCTTAGGCAGAAAATTATTTATTATTATAAAGCTGGAGAAGGATACAAGAAGATTTTCAAGAAGTACAAGACTCATGGTACTGTCACAACGCTCCCTCGGTTTGGAACAAAGAAGGTTCTTTCACCAAGAACAAGTAAAAGAATTGTGAGGAAGGTTAATAACAATCAGAGACGGACTGCCAAAGATATTCAAAGTGAACTGGCTGCAAGTGGGGTTTCCCTTTCAACCATAGGTCGAAGGTCTTAATGCTCGCAGGCCAAGGAAAAAGCCACTCTTAGGAAAACATCATAAGGACAATCGCTTAAAGTTTGCAAAACAGCATTTGAATGATGGATATGAGTTCTGGTCAAAGGTTTTGGTTACGCTGATATTCGTTACGTTTGGAGAAAGTCTGGTGAGGCGTACAAAGAAAAGAATACAATTCCTAATGTCAACCATAGAGGTGGTAATATCCTTCTATGGGGCTGGTTTTCCTCTAATGGCACAGGAAATTTAGTTCTAATACACTGTAAAATGGATTCCAGAGCATACCAAAAGATATTGGCCAATCATCTGAAACCCTCCACTAAAAAACTTGGTTTAAAGTGCCACTGAACATTCCAACACGACAACGATCCAAAGCACACATCAAAATATAATTCAGAATGGTTAAAGAAGAATACAATCAAGGTTCTGAAATGGCCTAGTCAAAGTCCTGATCTAAATCCGATTGAGAATCTTTGGTATGAGTTGAAGAAGGCTGTGCACAAGAGACGTCCTCGGAATTTGAATGAACAGAAACAATTTTGCATTGAAGAATGAGGGTATTATTGCTCAAGGTGCCTCAACTAGCTATTAATTTAATTTTCCTTGTCAGGGTATGAATACTTCTGAATTAGCATTTTTGGAGTTTTGAAATAAATAATTGTAGACATTTCTTGTAACTTTTTTTCCTCATCCACAAAAGCAAAACTTTTGCTACAAAAGGTTTTTCCCATAATTATTTGTTTTCGAGAAATTACTAGAAATTATAACATTTCCATTGGGGTAATGAAAACTTTCGACTACAACTGTATATAAAATAACAACATGCTTCACTTTCCTATTATTATTATTATTATTATTTATTTCTTAGCAGACGCCTTTATCTAGGGCAACATACAATTGTTACAAGATATCACTTTTTTTTTTTTTTTTTTTTTACATACAATTACATTGTTTTTTACACATTATTTTTTCATACAATTACCCATTTATACAGTTGGGTTTTTACTGGAGCAATCTAGGTAAAGTACCTTGCTCAGGGGTACAGCAGCAGTGTCCCCCACCCGGGATTGAACCCACGACCCTCCGGTCAAGAGTCCAGAGCCCTAACCACTACTCCACACTGCTGCCCCGTGTATTTTTTCATTGGGAGATGAGTTAATAATGCATATGCTTCCCTGTGACTGAGTGCAAGCAGGCCATGGCCGTGCAGTGGAAATGCTACCAGACCAGCCCACTTGGGATTGGCCCAGTTGTGATGGAGTTGTGATGGGGTGAAAAACCCTCCTTTGTAAAGAGTGTTATTTTTGTTATTTATTGTGTTAACCTATTTTTGTACTGGTACTTGTTTTTCAGTCCCATATTCTGGGGTATAAATGTGTATAATTCCACCAGCTACATCAACAACAGTATTTTCATTATTTTCATTTGTTTACTTTTGGTATAAATGTTCAATAGTGTTAGTTGCTACAAGGGTGCAAATTGTTTGGTGCTAAATTTGCACCCCTGTGTTAAATGTGTATCTTAACTGGACCCAGCAAAGGGTTAAGTTTGGGCCTTGCTGTAAACCTGTGAGAATGTGGCTGGAATTGAAGAACCTGTGGACCTTGGATTTGTTTTAAATGACGTAGGTGTATAAAAGGCTGCACTTGGCCTGTATGATGTTGGTGTATAAAAGGCTGCACTTGGCCTGTATGTTGCTGCCAAAAGCATCCAAAAGTGTGACTGTATATGGTTATTATTTGTTTAAAAAACATGTGCTCTTTTATTTTGTGAAATAAAAGTGCTTAGTAGCATTATTATTTCAACGGCTGCCTGATTTCCTGCCCTTTTGACTGATCGCTTGCTCCCCACCTCACAGGAGTGTTTGAATGAGAGATGTTTGTGTCATAAATGCTGAATCAAATTTACCAGCCTTAACTGTTTTAAATACCAGAAATATCATGAATTAGTTTCTTCTTGTATTGAAAAAGTAGGGAGCTCAGTGCTTGCACTCAGTCACAGGGAAGGAGATGCATTATTAACTCATCTCCCAATGAAAAACTGCAGATGAAACTGACGGCTTCCCCTAAATTTGAGATGCAGCATCTAGGTTCCACTGCCGTCATTCTGCTTTTATATAGTTTTACAGCTGGGTGGGAGAGAGGTACAAGAAAGTCAAATGGCTTGCCCAAGGTCACACTACGAGTGAGCGGAGTTGGATTTCTTTGTAAGAAGCAAGTGTATTAATGAAACTATAAAAACTCTTCACCTCTCGGTTATAAATAACAGAGTCAGACCACTTTCAAAGCTGTACTTTCACTATCACATCTCCCCATGTTTTTATAATAAATATTTTTTATAATAATATGGCCTTTTTAACAGCCTTTCTGCTACTTGTGATGTTGGACTGTAAAAACCTGTTGTAACACATATGGTACTGTGGTTCTGACATAGATTACTAGTAGGTATTGGTTTATAACACTCCATTACTCCCTGAAATACAGTGCTTTTTACACATTTCTGACCACCCCCACCAAACCTGTGAACATCTTACAGTATATGTGGTTATCAGTTCTACAACATAGGCAAGACTGAGCTTTCAGAGTCAAAAAGTTGAAAAAAAAATACTGGTATTCTAGAATAATGCTTCAATGCACACACAAATCTAACTAAAAAGAATCCGGAGAAAATTTGAAGAATAACAAAGCCCAAACTGCTGAAGCTGCACTCCCACTATAAACAACAAGTGGGAGTCCCAAGGCCTGTTCAACCAGGTTTATTTAGCACATGGCCAGCAGGCTCTGTAATTAAACTGTGAGCTTTTTACAGCCCATTCATCTTAATGAGCTGAGGGTACTGTCCACAAAAAAAAAAAAATCAGATACTACAAATTCTACAAATAATTATTTATTGTGGGGGTATGCTACTAGGTTCAGTAACCTTAGAAAACTTGTATATTGCAATAAGAACAACAATTTGTATCGGTTGCCGTGTTTCTCAGATATTCTTTCCCCTTATATGCAAATGGGAAGCCACTAACAATGAATGCCTATAGGGCAGAGTACAATAGGAGTATCTGTGAAGCTGCTCTTGCTTTATAAACACGGCTCCTGTCACCACACTGTCCAGAGAATAATTCGATCTGCAAAGATAAAGCCTGTGTTTTTGTCAGCATTCTTTAACCTGGTTTAATCTTATGACAGAGCTACCTATGTCAGTAGACAAATCTTATAATGTACCTGGCACTAAATCCTTGGTGTCAAATAATGCCTACTGTTTGGTTTTTACTGTAAATGAGGGTGGTTCTGGTCTGATTTATGTAAAAAGAAATTCATCTTGTGAAACAGGAAAAAAGGTTCCACCTTTATTCTAGTTCTATGGTCTGCAAAAGATAAAGATAAAATATTTAGTGGTATGTTTTTTTTTTCTTCAAGAAAGCTGTGGGACCACAGGTTGACAAACTCATATTAGCTCATCTTATGAGAATGCTTTTTGAGACTTCAAATCAGGTGCTGTAAGATTCATAGAATTATCTCATTAGCATTGCTAAAACCCCTACAAAGCATTACCTAAGCATTATAAAATTATTTCACAATGTTCCAATGCTAACATGAATACAACATGCTTCTTGTATTTTCTTTAATGTTCCTTTTTTCTTTAATTGCTAATGTATACTGTTTGGCAGCCAACATCTGCTTTACTGTTTGATCTTCTTTCTAGCTGTTAATGAAATCATTTTTAAATGCACAAACAACAAATTACAGCAAATATTACGGTGACTGCAAACATGCAAAAATAGCTTTCTGTTAAAAAACGTTGCTTCAATAACGGTAACTTAAAGCACTCAGGAAAAGTGAAGTACTTGAACTAGTAGAAACTTCAGAAAATATACACACGTTTCGACGTCTTCAGCATAAGACTAAAGTCAAAGTGTTTGTTGTTTTATGGAGTTTCTACTACCTCTACAGACATGGATAGGACATCAGATGATGTGACCTAATCGCAAAAGACAAATTAATTAGGCAAGATAATTCATTCATCGGCATCCTGCCTGCATTAAAACAACAACAAAAACCCACTAGAGAGCAGTGAATTTATGTACAGCATTTTATTGTATTAATTAGGCTACAGTTGCATGTTATTTTTTTTACAATTGTCTGTCTGCCGGTCATGGCTCATTTTCATTAACTGCCAGTTTGTGTGAAGTCAGTTTGGGTCTGGGAGTAACTTACCCTCTAATTATAACACTGAGAGAGTAAAACGTATTTTCAGGGGGTAAAATGCAACATTACCTTGAAGTCATGAGTAATCTCGAGAAATACTGTTCATGCTACTTGCATTCTGTTTCCTAATACTGCTTCTGTGTCTGTTAGCTGCATTGTATAATCACTGCATGTTGATTGGTCAAGCTTTCATTCTGATCAGATTTCATTTTGGCATGCGTCACAAATCTCTAACCTTTCCGCTTTGTGGCGCTCACTGGTTGATCAACGAGAGGATACTTTAGCAGTGCGACGTGAAAACAGCGGCATGGAGTAATTATTATTTTATTAATTATCACAGCGCGTTTTGCCTTGCACCAATTTCCTTGCCAGAATTTGCGCAACAAATTTTTAAAATGGCAAGTGACGTGTGGGACAGTAGGGATTAACATTAAAAAGAGAGGATTAACAAAGTGCTACTTTAGATGCAGATGTGCTTCACTCTTTCCAAACACTGGCCCAGCTTGCAAGGTAAATGTTAAGTACAGTGATCAAAGTTTTGTTTTGTTGTGATCTTAGTATTTTCCTCAACTAGTAGTTGAGGACTGTAATAAACGGAAACCAAAACGGTGAGATGTTTTTTCTTTTCTACATTTTTTGAAGATAATATTTAAGTTAAATTTTACTTTTCATTTACGTGTAAATCTAAAAAAAAGGCATAAGTAAACCACAGTAATGATATTACTTTCCTAATTGTGTAGGAACCATAATGTCAGAGATTTTTTTTTAAAAAAGACAATGCTGCCTGAAATACACTCATCTTTTTCTGGATCATGGTAATTAATCTACACATAATCAACACAACAGAAAAGAACGCAGAATATATTATTGTAGAAAAATAATAAAAAAAGAAATAACAGGGATATACATTCTAATCCAAGCTACCGTTGCATTATGACCAGGTCCTGCTGTAGGTGAGTACCCAGGGTGTGGAAAGACAGGGGGTGATTTCAAAGAATACTATGGAGATCAAAATGGCCAATTCAAGTACTGTACATCATTTTTTTGAAGATAATGCCTGTTACATTAAAAATTAGAGGGGCATTTTAGCCCCTATTGTGCATTGTTAATAACAAATAACAAATTAACATCCAAAATAGCACTATAGCATTAAAATGTTCAATATAGCAAATGGTGACTGAGTTACAAGTTCTTGCACTGTATAAAAAAAAATAAAATAAAATAAAAAAAAATAATAATAAATAAAAAATATGGATTGTAGCATAACAACTGGAAAACTTAATCAATCAGACTGCAGAGTCTCTATCATCTGACCAGAACCCGCCGAACTCCACGTCTTCATTATCTGAACCAAAGATAACCCGAACCCTAACCCTGAATCATTTAATGCACAGTGCAACTACCTGTAGACAGTTTTGCACATGGTTATTAATAAACAGAAATTAATGGTGAAAATTTGACTTTCAACTAAAAGTTGGGGTGGGGCGATCATTCAAATCAGGGCGTTACTCTGTAGAATCCGGTATTCTAAAAGTGTCATCTTTTGTAATGAACAGGTTGTGTGTATCAGATACCTCTTCAATCGATGAAGAAACTGGGTTTGATAATATGTCTGCTTCTGGGGATAATAGTGATGTGGATTGAATTAGATTTTCCCAGATGTAGAAAATATGACAATACAGTTGTAAGCGTGGGTCTCTGGTCGGTGTAATAAAGACAATGTTAAAACAAGCTTTTGCATGAAGCCTTTTCTAACTGACAGGAGATCAATGTTTTACAGGAAACAATAACACAGCGAGCGCCAAGTACACCTCAATAATAACTGCAGCGACTATTCTTCTCAGGAACTAAATCAACATAACAGTGTGACTAATTTGGTCGCATATGTGACAAAAAATGTGCTTGTGCGAACATACATTTTAATTTAGGCGCACGTATGCCACTAGAAATTCCTAAAGGTTGACCATAGAAAATTATAGTGAAACAAATCTAAACTCTTAGGCTCAATCGTAATGTACTCTGGGAATGTAGTTTATTGGTTTCCACTGCCCACTGTTAATTACACATTAAAAACTACAAATCCCATACCCTGCCAATTTCACTGATTTATCAGTGCGATGGCTACTTGTTTCCAGACAGTTTGAAAACTTGTCAAACCAAGATGAGGAAAATAACAAATTATTTTCATGTGATGTATGCCCTATAGTCAATTTTGATATAAATTAAAATCAGGAATGTGGACAAAACATTAATATATGGTCTCTGCAAAATACATACATTATTATTATTAGGCTTCCAAGCTGGCTTGGGAAGACTATTGTTATTGTAAAGATTTTATTTATTGATTTATTTATTTTATTATTATTGTAGTTTTTACTCCCAAAACTTTAAACTGCTCCCGTTCGCACGAGGTGTAACCAATCAACATGAAACTTGGCAGGTATCACCCCGTGTAGATTACAGTTCCTGCGTCAACCAAGATTGCGGCCTGACGCATTTTTTGGAAAAACCTTTCAAAATCTTCTTCTTGGGAACCGGTGAAGCGATTGATCTGAAACTCGGCATATGTCATCAACAACCAAACCTGTTACAAATTTGCGAAGCAGAAGTTGCTGTGATAAATTTTACTATCAAAATGGCTGCCACCAAATTCACCAAAACACACCCAAACATCAAACTGCTTCTGTTTACAAACCGTTTAACTAACTCTTTCGTAAAACAAGATGGCGGCCAGACCTATGTTTCGTTCTTAAATTTAAAACCGCTTCGGTTGAATACAGTTTAGTTGATTAACTCCAAAGATGACAAGCATCATCCCTGTGTCAATACAATTGACTTTTTCAAAAATGGTGTTTGTGCGTAAACCAATAAGGCCACCTGACGCATTTCTTTAAAAACCTTTCAAAATCTTCGGTCAAATGTAAAACTATCTTATAACTCCTTACAAAGTGCAGATATATTTATGGTTTCTATGGAACACATATAGGAAACCATATGTGCTCTATTCAAAAATTACCTTGCCTATATATATTATATGTATGTTACAGTTCATGTAAGATCTGTTATATATAAACAAGTAGCTTTCGAGTTAAGGGGAATGAAAGCAATGAATAGAGAACAATGGATAATCGGGAAATATGCAACTTTCAGCATTACAAAAGACAATCAAATCAATCAAATTGTTTTTCCTTACTCTCCTGAGTTTTTCAGAAGCCAAGGTACAGTTGCGCTGCACTGATGAGCCCCAAACAGGATGAAACATGTCTGCAGATACTGTACTCTGAAATCATAACTATGGGACACGGTAAACCTTTCTCTTTAAGACCATTGACCAAATCCTACATCCTGCCACCGACAGTTCATCCTCCTCTCTTACCTGTCATGATTTCAACTCTTTCTTTTGGAACAAAATTGACAACATACTGTATATTCTACGCTCTCCCACCACAAACACAGTTGCCTACTTGACCACCTTGATTCTCCTCCGGTTGCCCTTCTTGCCCTCTCCTCCTTCTCTCCTCTCTCCATTGCTGACGTCTCCAGCCTACTGTTGAAATCATTTACTGCCACATGCCCTCTGGACCCCTGGCCGACTAACCTTGTCCGCCTCTGTGCTTCTGATCTTGCTCCTTCCATTATGCTCTGGCTCGGTTCCTACTGCCCTTAAGCTTGCCTGAGTTACGCCGGTACTCAAAAAACCCTCCCTTGACCCAGTTGACTTATTTAATTTCCGTCCCATCTCCAATCTCCCTTTTCTCTCCAAAACCCTCAAAAGGGCTGTAACCAGTCAGCTGATGAAACATCGCACAGATAACAATCTGCTTGAATCTCTACAGTATGGCTTCCGGCCTCATCACAGTACTGAAACTGCTCTGCTCCGAATTGTGAATGATCTCCTGCTCAATGCTGATGCTGGTGCTCCCTCTGTGCTTGTCCTCCTTGATCTAACAGCCGCTTTTGACACCATAGATCATGGCATTCTTCTTGACCACCTTCAGAAGTATGCTGGGATCTCTGGAACCTGTTTCTCCTGGATGTCTTCTTTCCAATCCGCATGCATGCAGTCTGTTTTCTATGCTGGATGCAGTTGTGTCGCAAACCCAGTCACTTGTGGTGTCCCCCAAGGATCTGTTCTTGGGCCCCTTCTCTTCAATATCTACATGCTTCCCTTGGGTCATCTTATCCACCAACACAGCTTCATGTTTCACTCCTATGCTGACAACACCCAGCTCTACTTAAAACTCAACCCTGGAAGCCCCTCTGCCATGATCCAACTCTCAGCTTGCATTCAAGACATCGAGGCCTGGATGTCTGCCAATTTTCTTCAGCTGAACACAAGCAAATCTGAACTCCTTCTAGTAGGATTTAAAACTCAACTTTAAAATCTCACTATAGCTGCCCTGAACCTCGGAAACTGTATGCTGCTGCCTTCCCCCACAGTACGAAGCCTTGGTGTACTTCTTGACAGTAACCTCTCCTTTGATGCCCACATCTCCTCCATGGTCAAATCCTCCTTTTACCATCTTCGAAACATCTCCAAAGTCCGTCCCTACCTTCCCCTCCCGGATGCGGAGATACTTTGTCATGCATTTGTCTCCTCTCGACTCGACTACTGCAACTCTCTATATGGTGGACTCCCGGCACGCACCATAAACCGACTAAAGCTAGTTCAGAATGCCGCTGCCAGGATCCTTACCAGATGTAAATAGCATGATCACATCACCCCCCGTCTTGCCCAGCTGCACTGGCTACCTGTAAGTTCAGGATTACTTTCAAAACTCTCCTGCTCACCTACAATGCCCTTCATCCTGAGTACCTCCTCAACTTGCTGACCAGCTATGTTCCTGCACGCAAAAGTGCACCACACTTGGAGAACTCTTTTGAACTCTCTCCCAGCTTTGGTGCGTGATGCTTCCACCTTCGCTCACTTTAAATCAACTCTCAAGACCCACCTGTTCTCTCTTGCTTTCCATGCTCTTTAAACCTGATATCTGCTATTAGCTGCTGTGTTGTTGCTATTATGCATTTTTCACTGTATTTAATGAATTATGCATTGTTTGTTTTCACTATATATCATGTATTATGCATTTCTCTGTATTTAAAGTATTATGGATTTTCTTGTTACTGCATCTTGTAAAGCGCTTTGTGATGGTGGTCCACTATGAAAGGCGCAATATAAAATAAAGATTGATTGACTTTCACATGATTTTATTTGCTCTTGTAATGCTGAAATTTGCATATTTCCGAATTACCCATTGTTTTATAAATTTATAAAACAATGAAATAAATAGTGGCAGATTGTTTGGTTCCAATTGTTTTGTTCTAATCAGTAAATGGACGATTTTAGTTCGGGACCGAAAGAAATGTTTAGCAAGTACTCCATGTGTGAGTTAGGTTTTTGTTTTGTTTTCAGTTCTTTTATTTCTGTAATTAACAAAAATTGGACGAAAGTGATTTATAAACCTCAATTCTTGTGTCTAGGTCTGTTAAAAGGGGCTATGAACCTTCAAAATAAGTGATAATATATATAGTAAAATATTTCATTACATATATATATATATATATATACTGTAGCACAGCCTTGTGACCGAGGTTCGTATCGCCCTTTAAAACCACAAACTCAGACACCAGAATTGCAGGTTTAGCACTTGAGTGTACTTTTATTATTTACAATAAATAAAATAAGCAAAAACAAAACAAAATCTAACTCCCACTTGGAGTACTAACTACAGTTTCTGAACCACGTAGGTTTCTTCACAGTGACTGCCTCGCTTCACAGACTGGATACTGTCTAGAACAAACTCTTCTGATCATTATAGATTGGAGCTAGATGGTTCTCATCCTGGCTCACTCCTGTGGCATTCTGGGGGATGTAGTCTTTTGACCCCTCCTGGACTACATTTTTTTTTATATAGATAACAGCAATTCGAATAAATGTAGAAATTGTGAAGAGGATGTTCCAGGCAAGGGAATGAGTGAAAAGGATTCAGAGTTTTCGTCGGGTGCCTCCTGCAGCGGTATGGGGGGCTCAGATCGGCGGGAAGAATTGACATTAAACCAGCCAAGCATTGTCTCCTCCAATGACATTGAAATGCAACTAAATCCTGTATGTACACTAGTGTTGATTTTGATATCCCAGCTGCGCTAGCGATTTGGCGGTTGCGCAGTAGGAAAATGTGAAACATGTTCGTTAGACTTGCTTTACGCTGGCTATGGGAAAAAATCGATCTTCTTCTCTCACAAATAATTTATGTGTTGGCCTGAACAATTTCTCGTGAGGGTTTGGGCAATTTATTTTGGGGAGGCTTAGCCTCCCCAAGCCTCTTATACGCACTGCCAATGTTCCTAAACTATTTTTGATTAAAGACAGCAGCATGAATACTTCCTCACCATATATTATTTGTTTATTTAGCAGACGCCTTTATCCAAGGCGACTTACAGAGACTAGGGTGTGTGAACTATGCATCAGCTGCAGAGTCACTTACAACTACGTCTCACCCGAAAGACGGAGCACAAGGAGGTTAAGTGACTTGCTCAGGGTCACACAATGAGTCAGTGGCTGAGGTGGGATTTGAACAGGGGACCTCCTGGTTACAAGCCCTTTTCTTTAACCACTGAACCACACAGCCTCCTATATACTGTACAGTGTCTGCATAGGGCTCCTCTATAGATACTGTGCTTTACAAAAACACAGGTTTTTAAAAAATAATCCCGATCACAGTTTCAACCAGAATAAACGGTTTACTTTTAGTAACATTAAAGCAAAAAATAAAAATGAAAATACATTTCTGGCTGTCATTTGTAATGAAAGCAATGCACAGTCGATTCTGAGCATGCTACAGTATATTCCTCGGTGGACTGTATAGTTAATATTTTGGTCACGTACAAGAGCAGAGCCAGTTTCATATAGTATGTGCTTCTCACACCCTGTGACTACAGATGGCAGGCAATAAAACAGAATCAATCCATCTTTGTGTAGAGCTGTTAAATTTAATAGCCCTATAACTGTCAGCTTAGCAAGAAACAGAGCACTATGAAATAGGTTTGGATGCATGCTCATTTGAAAAATAAATTATTGTTACTGTGGCAGAGCAGAGGCTCTGCACATGGGGTGCGATGCATGCGTGTGTGCGTGTGTGTGTATGAGTTTGGTGGCTGGTGGCCATCTTGGTGAAGGGGCAGTCTAGGACCAAGATGGCCCATGTTTGCTGGTTAATTGTTAATAAATGAGAAGAGTGTGGTATGTGGCCAGGTGGTGATTGATTGAATGATTAATTAATTGTCAATCAACCCCTGGCCACATGGTATACAATGTACAAACAATGTTTTTTGAGAGTGTGTTGGAGAGTGCAGTGCAGTGGAGTGGAGTGGAGAGGAGAGGAGAGAAGAGGAGAGGAGAGAGTGTTTTGGAGAGAGAGAGAGAGAGAGAGAGAGAGAGAGCGCACACCGGATAGCCGAAGCTTGGGTGTTTTGGGGTTTGTTCGTTCTGAAGAGTTTAATAGTGTCTGTAGGTATTTTGTTCAAACCTTTTGTTTTGTTCCTGTGTTTTGTTTGTTTTGATTTGTGATCTATTAAAAGTGCACGAAAAGCACTTGACTTGCAGTTTCCGTGTCTGGGTCTACTGTTTCAAAGGGCGCAGGTCAGCCTTGCCCGGGATGTTACGCCACAGTTACTATCTTAATTAAAAGTCTGTTTCTCACACTAAAGAATAATAATAATAATAATAATAATAATAATAATAATAATAATAATAATAATAATAATAATAATGAGACAGTGCTCCTGCTTCATGGTGGGAATACAGTTTGGGATGAATGCAATAACTACAGGAGAATTGATAATCTAAAAGTGTCACCACAGATACCACACCTTTAAAATCGAGTGATGTGAGCTATTTCACTCTATGGTTTTCCTTCTTTATGCAAGTCAAGGTTGTTATAATTGTAGAAAACACTAGTGGAGGCTTTGAATAAATTGTTGATGCTCATAATGCATCAGAGTAGAAAAATGCAACATGTCTAAGACCGCTACCACACCTGCGTTGACTCGGGAGGGCGAAGACGAAACACACGCTGTCCTCCAAAGCGTGTGCCATCAGCCGACTGCTTTTTTCACACTGCTGACTCACCATGTAGCCACCCAAGAGCTACAGCGTCGGAGGACAACACAGCTCTCGGGCAGCTTACAGGCAAGCCCGCAGGCGCCCGGCCAGACTACAGGGGTCGCTGGTGCGCGGTGAGCCGAGGACACCTTGGCCGACCTAACCCTCCCTCCCGTCCTCGGTTGGCAAAGGAATAGCCTGAACTCGAACTCGTGACGTCCAGACTATAGAGCGCATCCTGCACTCCACGTGGAGCGCCTTTACTGGATGCGCCACTTGGGAGCCCCTGTCTAAGACTTTTTCACAGCAGTGTATATAATCTAATTTTATAGTTATACATTTATGTATTTGTTCTTTCAGATCTATAATATAATAACTGGCATGGTGTTTGCAGTGATGAGAAAGTTTAACAAGAGTAACTGTATTCGGATTCCTGGGCAGGTGTATGACCAACCAACCCCAGACACTGAATATTCTATAGAACCAGCAGTGGTCCTGAGGAATCTGGAGACAGAGTTGATGAGGGGTCTGCCACTGTTACACATACATAAGACCAGACAGAATGCATAAACAACACAGGTAAAATACAGGAAGAGCCTTTACACTGTTATATGGACATAAACAGAATCCCTATTACTGTATAGCTTGATGTACAAACATTTGGCAGTATTACACAACGTTTCATATTGTTATGCAACCTGTTGATGCTTTCATTGCAGTTATTTACTATTTTACCATGTGGTGAAGTTGGTTATGTTGAGTACAATAACTACAGGTTCCATAAATAATGTTAAATTGTGAAAAAAAAACATTTAGTTTACCCCAGGTAACATACTTTATTTTAAGAAATTGTTGAAAAAAATATCTCCAAAAGGTAGAAAACACTGGCATTTTCTTTTCTTTGACTGTTTTTTGTATATTTTGAGATCTTACAAAACAAAATGAGTTCTGAAAAAAGTTTTTTTTACACAGCACTTTAAACACTGTGTGGCAAAAACACTTGGCTCTACCAACTCATCAGTTAACTGGTACACATGAACAAACTCTTCCCACGTTTAAAGAAAAGAAAAAAAACAGTTTTATATTAAGAGCCAAAGAGCTGGAATGTGGTATTTGAAAGTAGGCTGAGAACAGCCTGGAAACCGATAACAGATCCTATTAACTCCAAACATCTCATCCCTACTATGGTAACATGGTTACCTCATTCTGATTCCAAGAATAGTATACCTAATAGGGAAATGTTAATACTAACTGTGGTAAATCATTTCAGCAGCCTGTATTCAGTCAGTCACACATTCTGGGTGACTCAGTAGATTAGCCAGTAGATATGAGGGGATTTCATTTCCAGTCCAGGCCAGTATTGATCAGTATTGCTTGTTGGGCACCATGTGATCAAAATCATGGGCCCAATTCTGGACACAATTCAAAGTATTAACACTCAGGCTTATCTCATGCGATAGTGCCAAAATGTACAGATATGTTTTCATTCAAAATAAGAAGAAATGTAGAAAGAAGCTGACACACATTGAAGTAAGTCATTTTTGCCATCAATACTTATAGCAAATTATTAAAATAGTTGCTTCTTTAAAAGCCGGCTGACCAACTAAACCATAAGTAAGCACCATCAGCCAGTGTTTTTGTAAACTTTTAAAGAGTATAGCGTTCCACGTCCCCACGTGCTGCTACTGTTTAAACTGTTTAAATAACGTACCTGTCATTTTTCATTGTTAACATCCTGACAAGTTTTTACAACTTTAAAGTCTGTTTTCAAAATGGCTGCTTTAGTTCACTGATAAATGTAAGAATTATTGCCCACATTGTCAAACAGGTAATACATCAATAACGATCCATGATGTGCTACGGAAAAGAAAAGCCATAGCACTTTTTTTTATGGTTTTTTTTTTTTTTTTTAAATGCTCTTCCTGCATTGGTTTAGAGGACAGATCTCAAACCCCAGTGCACTAGCGCAGCCATTTTGAAAAAAGCTTTGAAACAGACTTTAAAGTTCTAAGTGTAAAGAGTTGTCAGGATGTTAACAATGAAAAGAAAAATGACAGGTACATTGTTGCCAAAATAGCCTGGTGTTTATCTTGCATGTTCACAGTATCATAAAGTATAGGCATGTCTGCAATACAGCTTTTGCTGCGTCCCGCATCTGCAGGCTAGTAACCTAGTACTGTACAGGCAAGGCTCTGTTATGTGACGAACTGGCCTGATAAACAGCGTTGCTCTGAAAATAATGACTTCTAGTAATTATGAAGTATGAGGTGTATTTATTTCTATAATAAATCTATATTTTTTTCACAGCAGCAAAGTTTTTGAAGTCATATTCCTAATACATAAATAGAGTTTCTGTACTCCATCACAAGAATACCAGCGTGACAACAGATGGACAAATATATGGACATACAGACACCCCCATATATCTTCAGAATCTAATACTCTCAAAAACGTATGCTAAATTATATTAAAACTAAGTTTCATCACAGCTGGATAAGTGTTTTTCCATATACATTAAAAAAACAAACAAAAAAAAAACACTTCCACTCTATTCACTCCATTAGTTATATGGACATCTCTGCTACAGATGGCATTAGAGGATTCATTACATTGAGCATCATCATTGACAGGGCTATTGACCAGCTTTGTCCTTTCTGTGGTTGACCTTTTGTAATCCTTAAGGTTGAGTCTGGTTGTAAAGCTACTAGGTTGTGCTTATCCTGCCTCTAATACATACGGTAGTGTTAATTTTTCTAGACAAATATCTGTCCTTTTAGATTTGTATTTGTGTTATTTAATATCCTTGTGATCTATTCTCTGCATCTGAGATATTTTTGGAATAGCCTTTGACACAGTAAGCAGGAATGTAAAGTCAACAGCTGCAATTGCACCACGACATCGTCTTAAAGCACTCCTCCAAACCCTCATCAGTAACTTTATTGTAATGTGCAGAGCAATAAACTGCCCAGCAGTAACTCAGATGCAACAGGACGTGAAGAACACTGACAAAATGAAGGAGATTTCTCTTGTGTACCTGCATTTTGTGCCGCTGTTGCATTAATTGGCACCTGTTAGGCATGATGAGATTGGGGTTTCAATAATGTAACAATACAACCCCTGTGGGTACGAATGAGGTTCAAGCCCAGGAACTGGGAGTAAATAAAAGACTAAGGCAGTTAATTAACAAAGTTATTCATAAACACCTGGCAGCCAATAAACAGCACAATCACACTCCACACAGTCCTGGCTGGAACAATTCACTAAAAATCGATTTTTACAGTTGCATCTTGGAATTGGTGTATTTTTTCAGAACACTAGGGAACATTATGAAGTACTTCAGAAGCCTACATTGTTTTGTTGAAAAATATTGATGTTTGGGCAAATTAAAAGACATAGTTTCACCTGAGTTATTATAATGATGTAATACACGTTTATTCACAGGATCTTTATAAGCAATAATGGACACTCTCAATTACTTTCTCAAAATAAATATTTATAAATAAAATAATAGTTCATTCATTCCATTATCAGTAATAAGAAAAGAAAAAAAAACATACCTGACAAATTTGGTTCATGAAACAATATCTGCTTATATCCACTCATTTCTTGATTTTATAAATGTTATAAAAACATATATATTAAACACATGAGACAGAATAAATGTTCTAATATAACTATAAGTCAAATACATTGGATTTACAGTGTTGTTTTCCCATTTTTTTTCTTAGCTGTAAACAAGTTCTTGTGTCATGTTTTGTTTCTCTGTGCTGCTGAAAATGTCTCCACCCTTTAAAAATGAAATGCCCATCTCAGTGATGTCACACGAAAAAAAACAAGCAGACAGTGAAATTCAATTCCTCCTCTATCCAATGAGGCGTTAACAAGCTGTACTGCAAATTATGGGGGCCCAGCAAGTCAAAGAAACAAAAAGTGCGTTTTTTATCGCGTTTCCCCGATCACCGGCCCAGAATGGCACTTCAGTATGATTGTGTTTCACGATCACAAGCTGTCTGTTGTGTTGCTTAAAACTACACAACCAAATTTTGGGAGTTGTTTGCAGACCACTTGGAGTTTACTCACAGACCTGGGAACGCGGACCACAGGCTGGGAACCACTGTACTATTGGGTTGTCTGGGTTCATGTTATACACATTCTTATTTGTTGTCTTTAAAAAAGTTTCTCAGTTACTTTCAACTTTGTATTTTATTTCTACCCTCCTCCTGTTACATTAGTAATTGTGCTCTAACGGTGTATGGCTACAGTGTAATTATTGGAAACTACAAAATATGGCGAAAACAGAGGTCATTGCCATTTTAATCAAATTAAATAAAAAGATACAATGAAATAAAACAATCTTTACCAAAAATGTAGTATTTACTAAAGTACATGTTATATAATTTCCAATCAATACTTTTAACAAATGCTGATAGCTATTTGTGATTTCATCTACTGATATTTACTGAGCAAAACATTAATATTAATGTAAACACACATCTTAAAAGAGTGTTTCTATATATGTTTTTTTTTATTGGCTTGTTACTATACATGTTAAGAAAACTGTAAAAATGACACATACGCAATTCAGAACGTTTCAGACTGACAGCTATTACAGTGAATAGTGCGGTTCTCAGTCTGCCCCCGAAACAGTCTGTGTCATTCTAACTCTGGTTATGATAGGAGTTGCTCGCACAGTCTATTATTAATAACTGAAGTGTAACATTCATAACACTGCTCCAGGTGCACATCAACAACACTAGCTTGTTGAAGTGAACGATCAACAATTTCGACGTGTTTACACAGTCCACATCTTAAAGAACACACACTTTTTTAAAAAATCTTATAATATATATATATATATATATATATATATATATATATATATATATATATATATATATATATATATATATATATATATACATCTAGTAATAGGGACGAATTGTCGCGGGGGACACATTGTCGCAAGACGAATTATTGTGCACCCATTTTCAAGCCATATTTTATTGTTTGATTTGACATACTGTACCCTTCTCTACCATAAAAAAAAACAGGTACAGCACTAAGGTGGTTTAAAACCATACCAAAGAAAAACTGCACAGTAGCCTACAGTTCAATTACAGGAGCCTCACAATGACGAATAATAATGCAATATTACTACTACTACCACTCGTGTAGTCAAGTCGGAACAACGTTCCAGTATTGTTTTCTATAGGCGGAAGATGGACTTAAGAATTAAGAATCTTTACCAATTTGTTATGATAATGCTTATATGGTGCCCGACTGCTCAAATTTCAGTGCCTGGGCAACAAAGAAGCGATCTCTTTTCCATGGGGAAATCAAAGTGAGTCTTTCTCCGAAAAAAAAAAAAAAAAAATCAGTGTCCAATTCCCTAAATGCCAGTTTGATGGTACACTCCGAATCAGAGTCTCTGATTACTGACGTGTATTTTAAATGTGAAGTGTCACACACATCTCCCCCACAATTGTCTGGTTCAGTCAGTCGTCCTTGTGATGAAAACTACAGTACTACTTTAAGAAGGCTGACAATTGTTTTAGTAAAAATGCTGACAAAGAAGACAGCAAAAGTTCATCCTAGACAAGCTGCTTTGTATATCGGTCAGTGCAGAGACTCAGTGATTGGAATGAACAACTGTCCTTACACTGCCACATTGTTTTTGCAACACCCCACCAAAGTTTGGAAGAAGTCAGCCAAAAAGTAGCTTAAACCAGCCAAAAAACGCACTTGCATTTAAGATTTCATATATATTACAAAAGCATAAATAAGTGCTACACATTTATTTAAAATAAAAAAAAAAACACATGTAAGTAATGTTATAAACTATTTATTTACTGTATCTGCTTTGCTAGTTTTTCCCTCAGTTTACAGTATTAGAAATGCTGTTTTTATATGATGAATGTATTTATGTAGTGTAACATTAAATTTTCCAGAACTTTCGGCAGATAGTGTTTAAAAATACATTGAAAAGCAAAAACAGTTCTAATTGTACTGATGCTGTTCTTAAATTGGTGAGGAATAAAAAATAACTGAGATTTTGTGTGATTTGGAATTTTATTGGATGCAGAGCTACAGAAAAAAGAAGATGGAGGTGACATGATATACTAATAGTATAAAGGGCATCATGGAAGTTATGGCTGGTGATGACCTCATAAATCAAAAGGAATAGGAAAATACCATAAAATAACCAAACCACCAAAAACAACATTTACCTGCTAGATGCTTTCAAAACAAGCCAAATTTGGCTGGAAAAACACCAATCTGGAAGCACTGATCAAGAGGGAGTAGCCTAAAAGTAGCTGAGAAACATGCATTACTTTTTAAATGTTACCTCACGTTTAATGTAGAAATAAAACGTTAGGTTATTATCATAACCCTGGTTCCCTGAAATAGAAATGTAACCATTACCATATAAGTGTTTATCTCCTAAAGACCCCAAACCTGAATAGATTATACCAAAGCTGCGCATCAGCGCCTGTGACGCAGTCATGTCCGCATCCCGAGGGCATAAGAAGTCTGTATGCACAGATACCAGCATCATTTTTCCTTCAAGCATGCTGCAATCATGGACACAGAAAACTTGAAGGTTAATGGTTACATCTGTATTTCAGGGAAGCAGGGTTATGATAATAACCTAACGTTCCCTTTCAAGTACGAAATGTAACCACTACAGTGTAGAGTGTACCAAAGCTGTCACAAGGGAATATTGTATAATGACTGGAATGCTACAAGACTAAGCTGAAGGCTACCTTGTGCGGTACCATATAGAACCCCAGTAACCAGGGCTAAAAAATTGAGGGAGAAACACACCTCTATGTCAATTTCTAAGGGTTGACCCAGAAGCCGCACTTAATACTCTAGTTTCAAAGCCAGGGTTTTGTGGATCCACAACCTAAGTCTGCACAACCTATTAAAGGTATGGGGAGTAGACCACACCGCTGCATTGCAAATGCCCTTGACAGATGCACCCTGGAATAAAGCCCACGAAGTTGCCATGCCCCTGAAGGAACGGACAGTGAGCTTTTGTGGAGGTGGCAAATTGGCCAGCTCATAGGCAGTCCTGCATGTGTCTGCTATCCATTTGGACAGCTTCTGCTTAGACAGGGCTTGACCATGGGACTTCGTCCCAGAGCAGACAACACATCGTCCGGACTTCCTCCAACTTTTTATTCTGTCAACATAGCACGACAAGGCCAACTCTGTACAGAGTGTAACCCTTGTCCTGGCCTCTGTAAAAATTAAGCAGGTTCTCACTAAGGAGAAACCCTGCATCTCACTCACCCACTTTGCGAAGGTGATAACAAGCAAACAGTCGCTTGTGCGATAATATTTCAGCTCAGCTGAATGAGTGAGCTCGAATGGAGCTGAGCTCCAGGGGAGACCTAGCCAATTTTACATGGCAAGCCGAATGGCTGCCAGATAGACTTTTAATATAGAGGGGAATTCCTCTCATCAAACAGGTCCTGCAAAACTGTGGTATTACTGCCATGGGACAAGTCGTAGGGTTGAACCCACGAGGCAGACACCATGTCTGTAAGACGCTCCACTGGAGGCACAAGATATATCTCTGCTTTCCCGAACCTCTCTCAAATGAGGCTACAACCGCGGTGTTTGCCTCCACTCTGAGGCGCTAGGACCCTCCTTGAGAGGAGGCCCGCAGCGAGAAGAGGTTCTCATGTGCCCAGATCAAAGCTTAAGGGCCACATGATACATACTGGGCAACCTGAGGCAACCGTAGTGGTTGATGCATGGCTATTTAAACTGCCTACAGTCTCAAAACATTTATGTGGGGACCACGCCAAGGGGGTCACACACCCCGTGCGTCCTCTGCCATTCTACACAGCGCCCCAGCCCAGTCCATGGTGACGACCACCCTTCTGGTGCCACCGCCCAACGCTACAGACTGTTTGCACCAAGAGAGTGCCTTTAGACAGATGAAACACCGTCAATAGACGGTCATAGTTCAATGCGGGCTGGAAAAGCTCTGCTGTTGAACCAGGCTTGCAGAGGGCGCATGCGCAGGAGACCCAAAGGTAGGGTCTGAGAAGCTGCTGCCATAAAGCCCAGAAGTTCTGAAACGTCATTACCGTGAGCGCTCTGTTGAGCTGAATAGCTCTAAACAGATGGCAATTCTCTGCACTCTGCCGTCCGACAGAGTGGACAGCATGGACCTGGAGTCCAAGCACACTCCAAGATAGGAGGCTGTCTGAGTAGGCGTGAGCTGGCATGATTCACCATAGGACCCACCATTGAAGGTGGCCGCTGACCAGTTACGTGTGAGCGTCTGAGCGAGCTGGAGACTGGGCACAAATGAGCCACAGTGGGTCCATGACTGATGCTGCAGTCACATCCCGAAAGGGAGGGGAGCCATCCTTGAACCTGCATGAGTAGCCAGTCTGAATGGTAGTAAGCACCCAGATGTCTCTGTTCCATGGATGCCAATATTCCAGATTGGCAACAATAAAAGGGTCCCTGGGCTTCTGGCAGCAAAACCCTAGGGCCACTGCTCACCTTGTGGCTTGGCCTGAGGATCTTGCCTCTGTGCCAATTGGTGGAACTTATTATAGCCTCCGCGGTGAACGGCCGCTGGCCGTTTCTGAATAACATCACTGGCCGCAGGCACAACCGGCTGTGCCGGTCCCCAAGGCTGCTGGCACAAGGATAAAACCCAGGCATTATGCAAATAGCAAGCAATGTACAGTAAGAATGTACAGTTGCTGCCTCAGCTTGCTAAAGACAGCAACTGGGCTGTTAACAAGGCCTGCTTGATACCAGATTGGTGACGTAAACCCCAGTCGGTAGCAGGTCGGAACTGGGACGGTACCGGAATGGTACGGGTTCGGTTTGGTACTGGTTCAGTGCCTGTAGCACCGGGTCGGTACGGTAGTGCGGAATGGAGGTTACATATCTCCTGCGCCCCCCCTGTCATTCTACACAGGGCCCCCGCCTAGGCTGTAACAGGCCAGGTGCTGTGTACAATACTGTAAAAACTGCTGCCTCAGTCTGCTCAAGAAGCAATGCCACTGTACGGTAATGTAACATGGCAGACACAGTGTACAGTGCTGTAGAAAACTTTAACAGGGCGGGTCAAGACCCAATCCAAGTCCTCTGGTACTGGACCTGACTTGCACCGAGTCGCAATGGTACTGTATCGAGATAGAACCGGGTGGTACCCTCGATACGGTACGGTACGGTACCGGACGGTATGGTGTCCTTGTTACGGTACACGTGCGGTGACTTGCACTGGGTCAGTATGGTACTGGTGCGGTAACCTCGATCCCTGTTCAGTACGGGTACTGGGCCAGACCGGAGCGGGTCGGTGACCTACAGGTCTACTCGGTTCACGTTACTGCAGGAAGCAGTATACAGGGATGCCCACCTATATAGCTCCTGGCAAACCCAAACAGTCTGAATGTATACAAGACTGGGGGAAGCCTGCTGTTAGAGCCCTAACAGCCTTCATAATGATGCTGCAAACAGTCACCAAGACGGCAGCTAGATACTGCGGCAGAGACTGCAAGCAATCTCAGCCAAAGTGCGTATCTCAGTCAACACACCTTGTGTTTCTGCTAAAAAAATTTTTTAAAAAATCAGAAAAAATACACAAGAGAAAACTCACAGAACACAGTAATAACAATATTACAGTACAAATAATAATTTATTTATTTAGCAGATGCCTTTATCAAAGGCGGCTGACAGAGACTAGGGTGTGTGAACTATGCATCAGCTGCAGAGTCACTTACAACAACGTCTCACCCGAAAGACGGAGCACAAGGAGGTTAAGTGACTTGCTCAAGGTCACACAATGAGTCAGTGGCTGAGGTGGGATTTGAACCGGGGGACCTCCTGGTTACAAGCCCTTTTCTTTAACCACTGGACCACACAGCCTCCTAATAATAAAATCGTTTACAAAAACAAAACTTTTATTTTTAACTCCAGACGGAGCTAACAGCCTATAACGAGAGCAGCTGACTCAAGTTGCTTGGTCCCTGCGAGGGGTGACAGGAGCCGCCGGCTTCACACGGGGCACAAGGCCGCTGCAGGACATAACAAACAACAAGCTATGTGCAAAAAATGACATGTAATTAGTAAAACTAAAACAATGGAAATAATTATCGCATTAATCAGTATAATACACAATCAGTGAAGAACAGATGCAGATAAAAAGTAACGAGCACTCATCTGTCTATGGCTCTCTTCGTGATGGGCATGACTCTGTCCCAGGTGCTGGCATGCAGCTTTGGTATAATCTATTCAGGTTCAGGGTCTTTAGGAGGTAAACACCCATATGTTAATGGTTACATTTCATACCTGACAGGGAACGTGAATTCATATAATTTCTTTGAGAAAAATCTATATTTTATTTGCTGTTCGGGAACTTTAAGATTTAGGACTACACCACTGACTACTACTACTACAGCAGCACATACTGTATACTAAAATTGGAACGATGCAGAGAAGATTAGCATGGCTCCCTGGCGCAAGGTTGACACGCGAATTCGTGAAGCGTTCCTTATTTTTACCGGTGCACCGGCTGCCAGTGGGCAGCTGGTGTAGTCCGCCCACTGGGCATTAAATAGGACTACTATGACTACTACTACTATTAATAATAATAATAATAATAATAATAATAATAATAATAATAATAATAATAATAATAATAAAGAAATTCCTTGGAATATATTTTAAGTTTTTATATAACTGACATTTAATATGCCCCTTTGGGTTGAAATGAACAAAATGGTCAATCCAGTCTGAATAAATCATACATGTAATAAGTTAGTTTACATTAGGTACATTATTTGGTCACTTACAGTTTCAGCATGGCATATTTATCTATCCCATTTCATTTTTGGGGGATGCTATCTTGCTGATTCTGTGGCACAATTAATATGGACACATTTCATATACAGCAGTCGGGTTATTTAGTTCTATAATCACCGTTATTTATAAACGCTTATTCAGATTTCCTATTACTGAAACTTCACAAAATAAATTCGAATTACTATACTGCACTAATTCAATAACATGAAAAACAGAATGTTAATTAAATGAAATATAAACATTACAAATTAGGGGTTTTTTTTTTTATAAACAATCGATATTTAAATCGATTATATTTGGCAGTGCATGGCTAGGTAATTTAAATAATGAATGTTATCTGTACGCTGAAACACATACAATAGCAGCCCAAGTCAAGACCATAATGAATAATATTGACCGCTGTTTTACATGTCCATTGTATTCCTAACATTGTTTGTTATTAGAATTGGTAATATTATTAGTTATATTGCATTGTTAATATTATGTAGCCAGGATCTATACTGCATTCATTATTATTATTATTATTATTATTATTATTATTATTATTATTATTATTATTGTTGTTGTTTTTATATAAGAAAACCAATAATAAAATCGCAAACATCACGTCATAATATACTGTAGCTGGACATTCAGAATTTTTGTCAACTGGCCTCTCCCGTTCTCCAAGATTCACGTCAAAGAACTGACCCTTACTATGTATCCCGAGCACCACACAAATACATAAATTAACAAATAAATGAATAAAATCATCATCATCACGGAAACAGGACGAGAATCAAACAGGCAACAGGCTGTCAAAATTGTCATTATTTACACCGCAGTGCACTGCAACACACAAGTAGCACTGTACTGTCAAACATTTTTATACGATTCAACAAAAAGCATGCAAACAAAGGTACATTTGTCAGCACAGTCGTTGACACATAGAATGACAAAAGCAAATCCCGAGATAGACAGTAGGAAACAAAAAAGCAAATAACGGAACATCGCACATTGTGACATCTTCTTGTAATGAGCTGTCAGTCGGATCAGCTGATATTTACCTGCGAGGTAATGCACTGTGCGGTCATTTAACCCCACGTTGCACTGCACTGCACTACTCACCACAACGGTTCTCGCAAGGTAACGTCAACGTTTGCTCCTCGCTCATGCTTCAAGTCGGGTTTTTTTTTCCTGTCGAAATCCACGTACAATGTTGTAAAAGATTAGTTGTTCAAGGTTTTATTTCTCCTTTTGCATTGCTCTGCCTTTTGCTTGGTTCTGGCTCTGCGTCTCCCGGCGCAGCTGTGTGTACGTAATACTAATAAGCACGGCCGCACCTTTCCATTCACCGGGGTGCCTACGCTATGACGTAGCGTGGAATCTCTCTTGTGCTGCGCTGAGCGGTGGGTGATTTAACATGCAGCTGTTTGTAGGTGGTATAGATGGATGCTCGAAGCTTTTAGGGTATTCAAGACCTGGTTTAGAAACTCTGAAGAGGACAGCAGTGCATTTCATTCAGCCATCATAATTGTAACTGGGAACCAATGTGATTCTGCATCAACTACAAGCACACAATGCGTGGATGGTATTACAGAACTTGCAACTTGCCATCCAAGTTCTGTAATTGCCTATGCAAAAACACATCTGGAGTATTGTATTCTACAGTGTTTTAAATTCATAGGACAAAATAAATACAAAATCCCTGCAAAAACGTACAGCACACTGTGGGTGCTGCAGTTACTTGACTGGTGGTTTTGAGATTTGGACAAATGTCCAACTTGTATTTCACTTGTTACCTTTGAATGCTACTTTTTTTAATGCCTGGGCTGCAATTATTTTTTGACACAGCCTACCAGAAAAGAAAAAAAGTTACACCTTGGATGAAGTAGTTTTCAGTTTGTCTGAAAAATGTAGTTCATTTCTATAGTGCGCGACATTTCCTGTGCAGGTACGTACTGTTCAAAGGTCTGGGGGACACTTCCCGTCACACGTTTTTGCTTTATATCAATAATACAGCTTTTATGGAAAAATGTCGAAATACACATGTGAATAATTCACTAATCGCAAATCACCCCCTGGTTTATTCCAACCACAAGACCACAACCATGAATTTGCCATTAGAAACATTAAGGTAACTTATGCTGCGAAAAGTATTTATTTATGGAAAAAAATAAATTGTCCGTCCATCTTGTTACTGCTTTGGAATCTCTGCTCAGCTAATAAGGAACATTACAAGTGCAGTCACAGCAGAAAGCCCATTGACCTATATAAACATTTCATTATCCACTGTTGTAATAAACGAGTTTGCTGTTTGTATCTACTCTGCCATACGGCGTCAGTTTAAAGATTTTCTTTTTGACATTTAATGCAAGTTCTTAATGTATTTTTGGCACAGAACAAACTTCTAACTACACCGTAGCATAGAAATACAGTGTAATAATAGCAAGAGAAAGAAAAAAGAACAAATTACAAAAAGTAAACAAACAAACAAAAGGGGTTTTAATGGAACACAAACACAGTGCAATACTCTTAATCCATTATTCAACATTTCACGAAGTGCATAGTTTTACGGTTGGGCCATATTGAAGGTACATTTTAATTGTACATTACAGCATAATGTCCCTTCACAAGTCGACTGACCACATGCTTTTATAAAAGATTTTGTCCTAATAGCGCTAAGTTTCCTCTTGCAAAAGCAAAAGGGCTGGTAATCAGAGTGCCTTACAAGAACGTCATGTGTCAATTCTCCGGCTTGACGGCTGTGTTGACTTTGTTAATACAGACTGAGTGACTCTAAGCTCACACACCACCAGAAAGTATCTTCGGCAATGTTTCCCAACCAATTTTATGTACAGTAGCCTTGGTCTCTGTCTCTGTCTCTGTCTCTCTCTCTCAATTCAATTTTTCAATTTCAAGTGCTTTATTGGCATGACTGATTTTTCACAAGTATTGCCAAAGCAATGATGGGTAAATTCCATCTTTACAATGAACATTTAAAACTTTCAAACTTTTAAAAATAAAACAAAAACAACACAGTACTTCAAACACATCACAACAATAATAATAACAATAATGATATACATTCATTTATGTATTCTATAACATGTATTTATTAATTTATTTTTCTTTTCCTCCCTGTGTGAGGAGCCTCAGTGTCACTCCCTGTCCCTCAGGCTGTGGCAGGCGCTTGTGTGCTGGGCTGCCACTTCTATACAGCTTGTGTGCTCTCCGAGGAGGATTGCGAGTTTTTCTGGGTCTGGCAAGTCTGAGAAGTCTATGCAGAGATTTTGTATTTTTGGGAAGAAGGCTTCCCTTATATTCTTATATTTTGTGCACTGCAGTAAAAAGTGTATCTCTGTCTCGACCTGATTGAGCTGACAGTGATCACACAGCCTGCCCTCTTTGGGCAGCCATGTCTGCCTGTGTCGGCCCTTCTCGATGGCCAGGCTGTGTTCACTGAGCCTGTACTTTGTTAAGGTCTGTCTGTTTACTGTTTTTCACCCTGGTCAGGTATTCAGCTGGGGTGTTGTGTCTTTTTAGGGCCCGATAGCATTCCAGTTTGCTTTGCGTTTTAGTGTATGTGTCCCAATGAATAAGATATTCTTGTTTGTTTTTTGCTATAATTTGGTTTACTCTGATTGTATGTGTTAGAGTGGAGCTGCCCTGAAGCTGGTTGGTGTTAGTGTGTGTTAGTGCAGTGAGCTTGGGCTCTGCTCTTGGTATTGCAGGGCTTTATGGTGGTAAGAGTTTATGTTACTATTTTTTAGATGGAGCCAAAATTTAATGCTCTTTTTTGGATATTAATCAATAGTGAGTGGGTATGTGGTGACCAGAAAGGTGTCTATTAATGATTGTATTTCTGGGTTTCCAATTGCTTTCTGGTATTCTTCTGCATTGTTTGGAGCCCATCTGTATGAATGACTGAGGTTGTACAGCTTGCTGGGCTGCGTCTGCATGTTGCTGCTTTGCTCTGTTCTTTTAAGGAACACAGTGGTTTGACTGTGATCTGACAGAGGGGATTGAGGCCTGACAGTGAATGCACGAATACAGGAGGGGTCTAAGTCAGTAATGGTGTAATCTACTACACTGTTACCAAGAGCCAAGCTGTAGGTGTATCTTCCTAAAGAGTCCCCTCGGAACCTACCATTATCAATGTACAGGCCCAGGCCTTGACAGAGCTGCAGTATCTTTCTCCTATTTTTATTTGTCTCCCGGTCATAACTGTTTCTGTGGGAGCTGATGGGTGTGGAGTATAGAGAGTTTTGACCAAATATGTGGTTGTCTCCCTGTGTGCTGATACAGTCAGGCAGTGTGCCTGTCCTGGCGTTCAGATCTCCACAGATCACCACATTCCCCTGGGCCTGGAAATGGCATATCTCTTTTTGGAGACTGGAAAAGATTTCCTCATCGAAGTATGGGGATTCTGAGGGGGGAATATATATTGCACACAGGTAGATGTCATTCTGATTTGAGACTATAGTTTTGCTAATTTTTAACCACATATGTGACTCTGCTTTTTTTATGGACTGAATAGATTTGGTGAGCTCTGCTTTATACCAGATGATAATTCCCCCAGAGTCTCTGCCATGCCGAATTGTGCTGTGTTTCAGCACAATTCTCTCTCTCTCTCTCTCCACACAGACTGCAGACTGCCCTGAATAAACTTGTTACAGGCGGTTGACACTAACTGAACTAAAAACAATGAAACAGGTAATCAATTAGAATAAATCATTACACCTGTAGCTTTGCAAACACAGCCACACCCATATTTCTCTGGCAGGGACAGAAATTAACCCTATCCCTGCCAAACACATTCCTTCCAGGGAAGGATCCACCCCGCCTCAATACGTAGTGTGTCCTTTTAAACATTCTGTAAATGAGTACTAACCAATATCCTTGCATCTTAAACCCTTTTACTGCTGAATCTTTTGGTTTCTCACTTTTTTGTTACGTTTAATTTAGGATGTGCAAACTCTGGTACCTTTGCTGTAGATCACATGGTCTTATTTCAGCTAGACCATTGGAACTACAGCAAGTAGGTAATTAGGTACCAGGAAGCATCAGCAACTTTTATAATGCTGTCTTTGAAATATCTGAATCTTCCAAATACAAGGAAAGAACACAATGATCTTCAACATAAAGGGGGGCCTGTGAATTTTGCAAGTGGTAAGAAAAAAATAAGAAAATGAATTGTGAAAAGTGGTTCAGATCCCTAACATTTAAATCACGTAAAATAATATACAAAGAACACGCGTTTCAACATTGGGATGTAGAATGTTTTGCTAACATCTAGCTCCCCTTTTAAAAGTGTAACATATTAAAATCAAAGTGTAATAGAGTATAGTGAATGCATGGTAAAGCATTGTTAAGCCCAGAGATATAGCACAAAGCATAGCAATCCAAAACTGCAGAATTTACTGTCCTTATTTACTGTGGTAAATGTTTAGTGTGTAAAAAAAAGGGGTTTGGGGTTTGTATAGGGCTTATAACCATGCTTATTATTTTACCCTCGGTGTTGTGGAAGTATAAATATGTTAATATTTTTTTCTTTCTTTCTTGGTTTACCACTTTAATTTAGAAAAGCTATATCAGTAACATGAATAGACCTTTTTAGCTGCTGGCACGTGATTACTTTTTATAGTGGCATGAACATATGATTTTTATAATTAACCTTCACCCCAGAGAAGCAGGTGCAACAATAGAAACTCAATCTGTTTAAGGATCGAGAACAACCAAGCCCCATCACAGACTTCTGTCAAGCTGTCCAGTGTTGTAATTGCAGGTTTACCTGGAAATTGTGAAAGTCATGCCTTCCCTCCACTCTCCGTCCTCCCGTGCCTGCTCATTCTCTTCCCTAGCTCCTCTGTGGTGGAACCAGCTACCAGAGAACTTCAGGACTGCTCCACCTCTCACTGCCTTCTGCCACCTCCTCAAGACTCACCTGTTTTAGACTGCACTTGTAGATCTACCCCTCCTACTATGCACTGGACTTCACTGGCCGACACACCATGTTACTGGATCCTCAGCTGATGCACTATCCTTGCACAACTGCACTTCTATTATGTCATTATAGATATAGCTTGTTGTAATCCTAACTTACTGCATCCTAGTTCCTATTATATTTTAGTGGTATTATTTGCACTTACTGTAAAGGATACTGTATGATATATTAAACTTGTATTGTAACCCTGTAATACCTACAATTTGTCTTGGATGTGGTGTTGACAGTCCTCAAAGGAAGATACTGATATTTATTGGAATGTGCCATTCACTAGTGAATTAAAAACATACCATTGCAGATAGACAAAACAAATGAGATGTGTTGTATACAATAATTAACATAAAAAGTGGAATAAAAGTGGTTTCAAGCTAAGTAGGATTGTCCAAACCACTGCTGCACTGCAAGAGAGTGACAATCCTTCTGGCAGAACTGAGACTACTACTAACAGCTTCCACATCCAAACGTTCACTAATATTGTGTTGAGTAACAGCACTGGTAGAACTAAACTAGCTTCACTTATTGAAACCTTCTTAGACAGAGCCAGGTTTATGAAAGTGGTTGTAGCTAACCAAATCCTTTTTTTTTCTTTTTTTTTCTCTTATTGTGCTCTTTCATTTGCTATATAGGTCTGAAAATGTGCCGTTTTAAAAGAAAACATGCTGTAACAAACCTACGATATTTGTAAGTCATAGTATCTGGGACTGTACTAGTTAAATGAACGTTTTCAGTTGCTTTGCCTTCCGGGAAATCTGTGACACCTTTACTTCCAAGGTTATTTCCCCTCAGCAGTGTCAAGCATTTCACTGGCTGCACAGCATGTCAGTCATTAGGGAAACAGCTGGTTAGTTACTAGCAGGAAAGAAGACCCAGAAGGGGTGTGGTCAATTTCACTCTCCATGAAAAACCATGAAAGTGCAAGAGTATCAGAAGGCCTGTAAAAAATGCTGAAACATTTGAGACCTAATTAGTGAGTGGATGAGCATGGCATGAAAATGTATGACATCATTTTGTTGCTACAATCACTTCAATCTTATGTTCCAGTGCAAAAGCAAAATAACAATGTATCTGTTTGAATCCAGCAGGCACAGACACTGTAGCCCCACAGCTTGCATCATCAGGAATTCTGGGCTTCAAGGCATATGTCAAATGAGGAAACACGTTGTAAATTAAGCATCTCTCTGATATACTTTCAAAAGCTGTGTGTGTGTGTTTATTTCATAAACATCTCAGATTAATCGCAGAGTGATTTTCCATTGCTGCCACTGCCATCTTTATTTTGTGTCTTTTCATTGTAGCTGGTGTACATGACAGATGCTGCCTAACATATTCCTCGGAGACTCCTTTTATTGAGATGGACGCACCAACAAGCTGCAGTCAGTAGGCTGATGGGAACTTTCAAATTCATGTGTGATCAAAACAAAAATCTTCAGATGGATTGGGGAGTCAAGAGCATTTAAGAGCATTTTGTATTGTAATGAAGTCTCTGGTAGGTAGTTCACTTCCTTTGCAGCAGGACCCCACCTGAGACATTCATTTTCAGTGCTGTGCATTCACATAAATAAGAATTGGTGTAGCAGTATGGTATGAGCTGTATTATTGTGTCCCTGTCACAGGAACATGTCTATACCTCCTACTGGTACAATACTACATACAGCTGCCCAGCAGGAATGACTGCAACTGTTTTGAAATTGTATTTGTGACCTGAAGGTAGGAGATTCAAAAGTGAAAGCACTGACACACAGCCAGAGACAAATGCGTATAAAAGAATGCAGAACATATCCCTGAATTCGTTTTCTTCAGTATTGTACCATGGCCCAGGCAATCTGGTAATATTTTTTTCAGTGAGGATATCTGTCATTAGAGTCCTGTCTGGTTCAATGCTGGAGACAGAGGGACACTGTTTCTTTTCTCTGGGCCTGGCTCCTGCTGTTTCATGCTATTGTGCTGAAAGACAGTTCATAACAGGAAAGAAGTCGGCCTCCTATACAGAACCAATGCTATTATTACAGGGTAAGGGCCGCACGCACACAAGAATAACTGAAAAAATGACCTGGTCCTGCATTGATCCTGTTTAAATAAATACATTAAAACAATAAAGACACAATGAAGGAAAACATCACATTTCCAGCCACCAAACAAAGCAGGTCTGCAGAAAACAGGTAGCCATGGAAACCATTATACACCAGCATCATCATATAAAGGGCAAAGGTTGAAGAAGTTATCTTCAGATGTCATCTTCCAGTCCACATAACAGCAGAAACTTGAATAGAAAATGGAAAACTAATTATTGAAAAAAATGCATTCCAAAAGAAAATCCTCAAATTACACTGAGAACACCCCTGTGGAGAAATGGTTAGGTTCATCAGTGATTGGATTTCATCTGTCCTGTTCTAGGTACCAGTTTAGAAAACAGCACATTATATGAAGATCACATTATTTTTATTTTTAAATATCCAACATATACAATTTTGTCACAAGAATGTTGATATAAAGATGCAATCCTTGAAAATATAGGCCGAATCAGGTACTGTACCTTAACAGCTTACAATTTCCATAAAGGAAGGGCAGAGACTACATGTTGCTAAGGTGACCAATAGGAACAGAGGGAAAAGCCATATGGGACTGTCATGTGGATCTTATGATGTCTTTTGGGGGTTCTGGTGAACCATGACAACCACACCAGGCAAGAAAACCTATTGGGAATTCAAGAGGTTTCTAACCAATGAGGGTTGATGAGGTCTATGTGATAAAAACATTCCATGAGGTGGTAATGCTCACTGAAGACTCACTAATTGTATCCTATAAGTAGCATTGATGGTTCCTTAGCACCACCAACTGGGCTGTACTGTGCGGAGTATCTCACGCCTGCAGTGGAGAGCTGTGCAGATGTGCCTTGGGTGTATCTGGAGTGAGTTAAATATGCAGCATTTGACTACATAATAAATGTGTTCTGTGTATGTCCCTGCAACCTGTGTCTGGACTTTCTTTGCTGCCTTCTGGCCGGGATTAACAACATTATCAGCTTCCCTATCATTACAAGATGTAATGATCAATCTTGCAGACAACACAGCTGACACATTGGAGGGCTTCCTCATTGTTCTCTTCAGCAGTTCAGTGGTGTGCTAACAAGTGGGACACATACTTTTTAAAGGGACTCTACACCTATGGCCAAAAGTTTTGCATCACCTAGAATTTTAGGATTGAGACATAATTTAGCAAATAAAAGTATATGAACATAATTTATATATTTTATTTAACATAATGTAATGAAAGAAACTCCAATATTATATCGCAAAAGTCTACCGGAATCCATAATAGTAGTACAGCATTTCATGTTAGATTTCACATTTTTTAATTTTTGTCAGTTTTTCCTTAGGTATATAGAAAACTACAAATTGTTATGTAATTCAATATGTTAGAGGAACATTATTCAGCAGGTTTCATTCGACTTTATGAATCAAAATGTGTTAATTCTATAGGATGATGCAAAACTTTTGGCCATAGCTGTGGCTCTATTTATTACAGAGGGTTGTTATTTAGAAGCCTTGTTGTAGTGGTACTGTATAAAAAGCACTTCTTAGTGCACTATAGATTAGTCCTGTCCTACAAGGGCACTGCCAATGCATCGTTACAGCAACTTTATGACTTTATTATCACCCTGTAAATACAAAGAAATGCTTGGCAACATTAAAGTGACAAATCCCTCATTAATGTTGTTTTGAGAAAATTAGACTTTTCTTTTGCAATTTGTTGCTACATAATCATCGTTCACCTGGTGTGTTGGTCTGAGTTGGTGTTGGGCTACATTTTGTAGACAGCGCATAACAACGCATAGCATAAATTATTATTGTTTGATAAGGTGCAGTACACATAACGCTAAACTCAGGAAGAATGTCTTAAAAGCGAACAATTATTTATATTGAACAGAATTCAAACAAATACAAACAAAATGTCTGTAGTGTAATCAAAATATTATTTTAAAAAGGCACACTTTTTTACTTCCCTGAGCCACTGTTGCTGCGGACAGAGTGGCAGAGAGTAAATTAAACATGCATCCCTGCTAAGATTAAACTTTAAGTAAATGTGTTAAATCAACACCAATGCATCTTAATTTAATAAACTGAGCATGACTGTGGCTCATGTGGAGCACTGCGACTGAGCCCTTTACTGACATTTTTGCATGGGAACATATGCCACCTAGTGACTGAATGTTGTAATGTATTTTTTTTTTCTTTTTTCTTTTTGCCAAGGAATGTTTTAATCAGTTTTCTGCAAACCCTTATGCTTTACCTTTAACATACTTTGCTCTGTTGATATATTTGTTTCCCAGATAATTGTATCTTTTACCAAACTACTACTTTCCATTTTGTGTTACAGGTAAGATCCCCACCTGAAACATACACTTGCATTACATGCTGCGTATATAATGCCATACTATATATTACACAGGGAATGAATGGGGAGAGGAAGCCAAGTATATCTATTGAACTTAATTTATAGTGTGGGCTGCATCTAACTGAAAGTGAAGTCTTAAAAACAGAAAGATCAACACAAGCAATAAGGAACATATGAGAATGCGAGTTTTACAGCCTGCAGCTTAAACAGCTGGCCAATCAGCACTGGTGAATGTTTCAACCACAAATGAAACAATTAACCACATATCGCGCGTTTTACCCACATATGTAACAACTCCTAAATTTGGAGGATGTTAGCTGCATCTCTCATGAGAAGAAAGGTATTTCCTTCTCTCTTACCAGGACCCTGGGATGCAAATGTAATTCACTACATCCCATCTAATATTGTCAATTATATTCTTTACGAGGGTATATGCGGAACAGGGTAGGAGTCAGTACAAGACTGACCCCTGCAACGTAAATTAGGTAACTTAGGTAATTATTACCAGGTTCATAACTGCTTGTGAACACGAGCCTGGCTCTTTTGTAGAGTGGTTAGGGTCTGTGGCTAAAGAGCGCACAATAGTGGAATCACCTATCTGTGTGTTGGATCTGCTTAGGAACTGCCAACCCAAACCAGAAACCTGCTACAAATGCATGACTTCTTCATCTAGAAGGATATTTCGGTACAACCTTTGACTTGCCTTTGATGAAAAAGTAGTTATATGTTGGTAATCAAAACATGAGCAACAGAGTAGAGCACAGAGGTGTTGGACACATCATTTTAAAATTATTGATCAGTTATTGGCTAAAAATGATCATCGTAATCAAGATTATCATCATATTTTGACTCCCATTAATTGCGACTTTCTCCCCAGTTGGTTGTCATTTCTTAATCTTCCACACCCTTTTTCTTTTTTCTGTCTTCTTTTCGCACACTGGATTTTAAAATAAAGCCACTGCTCTCTGTATTTCCCCTACAACAGACAGGGGACTGAATTAAAGTCTTAATTTTTCCCTGGGCCTAATTAAATCATGTGGAACTTGTTTAACTACCACCAGAATCTATTTATGGACAAATCTGGGACAAGTAGATAATGTACAGGAAGAGAGAACAACAGGTAGAAATAGTGCTTATGTTTTTTAGCTTTACATGACAGAAACAATAACCATTTTTCAGCACAGACACAAAACATTAACAAGAGCATAGTGCAGAACCCCATGATTCCTTTGTTGCCCCATGCAAATCCTCCAGGTTCCTGTGTCTCAAACACCAAGGGATCCCATGGAATATGATGGAGGATTCCCCATATAATTCTCAAGATGACCCATGAGAAGTCCGTGGCTCCTTTGATAATGCCATGTGGGATATTGGGTAAGGTGGTTAAAGAAAAGGGTTTATAACCTGGAGGTCCCCGGTTCAAATCCTTGCTCACTCACCGACCCTGAGCAAGTCACTTAACCTTCTTGTACTTCGTCAGGCGAGATGTTGCTGTAAGTGACTCTGCATGCATAGTTCACACACCTGCCTCTGTAAGTCACCTTGGATAAAGGCGCCTACTAAATAAACATCTTAACAGTGTACTTTAATATTGCTACATAAACCAAAATAAACAAACAAAAAAAAAAACAGCCGAAAATGAGAACTGCAGTGTTTCATTTAAATTGTTAAAAGAAGTGAAAAATAGTAACAGTAAATTGTACCAAAATGTTAAACAAAATGGTAATATTATAAAAGATTGTGTTCAAGTGGGGAAAAATGATTTACAGCATTGGCCAAATTCCCAACAGAACCATGCTTGTAGAATTTATAAAATGTATAACATAATTGCTAATTACTCACAGGTAATGTAGTAATGGCATTCTGAAATGAATGCTTCATGATCAGCTAATTATATCCTATCACACTAATGCATGTAAGATTAGTTATTTCAACCTAGACCTACATATTCCCCTGGGAAGTCAAAATACCATAAATTATTTTTCAAACACTGCTTTTCAATACACACATTTGTATTTTAAAGAAAAATAAATGTATTCCATGGATTCATTCTGAAAAACTGTATTTTAAACTATGCAATAACTTACGTGTAAGTGTTGAATGAAGATCTTGTTTAACAAAAACTACAAAGCACATTATTATAAAATTCACAAATAGCTGGTTGAAAACTTTCCAGTTAAAATTGCCCATAAATTGCATTCTGTTTCATTGGCTTCAGGTGTGTTTTCTATAAGCGATTGATAACAACTTTGATCAGCAGATCTCAGGATAATCTAGTAAGGTACAAAATAGGAGCAAGAAGACAGCCACAGCACGCTTTTAAGCCAACTATCAAAGCCTGGTAGTGATGTTGCATGCATTGTTGGTGCGGCCTGGAGGGTATAGTCAGTGCCCACGCATATCTGAACATCGTAGCCGATGAGGGGTATTCCCCAAATCACATTTACTCTGATGGACATTGTGTGTTCTCAAATTACAACTATACACTGTGTACAAATAGTCTGTGAATGGAAACATGAACTCACAACCCTGCCATATTCTGCAGTCTCCAGATTCCCATCCAGTTGAGCATTTCAGCACTTGTACACATCAGCATCCACAAATTCATTCAAATACACAAATGGCACAAATTCACCGATGGATGAATGGCATGTCACTGCAGTGCAAGTCGACAGGAACTTGGTGAAACCTATACCTTTCTGTGTTGCAGCTCTATAATTTGTTTGAATGGGAAAAACAACTAAAGTGGTTCTGTAAAACCTGTCCAGGTTATGTTATATGGCTTTTGTCTTTTCTGCTCCAGTATGAATCGTGAAAGTGTAGTATATGTAAACAATGCACGCGCAAATACAGTTGACTGGCATTAAAATACATTACAAAACCTTATGCCTGCCTAATAATATGCCATTTGAGAGGTTTTTGATTATACAGTTAAACTATAATAAGAAAAACAAGAAACTAAGTAGACAAAGTGTTTGCTTTCTATTTTTTATTTTGTTAGAAGCAGGTAGAGTTATGGTGAATGATTATGGATTGCACTCCAAAAGGCCCCTTTCACACAGTTTTAACATACTTTTTTTTCTTTTTTTTCTTTTTAAAAATTGTTATAACCACCTACGCACCTTATCAAATTATTACTTATTCATACTTACTGGATGCATATTGCAGTTTTGGACTCCCCTCATTTTGTTCGTAGATCACAGCATAATCAGATATTCCTGTTTGATTCTGTCATGAATCTAGAAAGCTGAGCTGATCACTTCTTGGATAGAACTTTCAAAAAACAGGTGTGTAGTTAGTGGTATTCATGGCTCAATAGGGTTGTATGATTACATCAAATGTAACCCCCTTTGATCTATCATAACTATTTTATTCAAGATTGTTTGTCATCATTTTTTTTTAAATGGTAAGTCACACGACACAATAAAGATTAAACAAATAATAATAATGAATTGCCCCAGAGTCCCTAAATAGGACTTGAATTTTTCATCCCTGTCCAGACAGGTGTCAGCTTTAAAGAATTACAATTACAGAATTGTCAAATTGTCCTATCTCTCTAAAGACTTCCCCTTGATTAGCCCAGGTGCACATTCTTCAGTCTATCTGGGTTATAAGTAAGTGCAGCAAGGAGGCATAACATCCAACACAGTCATGTTCAGTGCTTAATTTGTACAGAAAGAGGTGCCAAGGCACAAGAAATGGCAATAATACCGTTCTTAAGAATGGCACATTCAAAATCCTAACAGGATTATTTGAAAGAGTACTGTGTCGAGACACATCTCGTCAGTGTTATAATTAGAGAATATTATCCTAGCCCTTCCCTCGCTTCCTGCCCTCCCATACCTTTTCCCCCCCTTGCTTCCCTCTCTTTATTCTTCACAACCATTCTCTGTTCAGTTCGAATAAATGATAACTACCCCCCTCCCCCCTCCCCATTTTGTATCTAGTTGGTTTTGGAAGCAAACTGCACTTTCAACAAGAAGAATGAATCAAAGGCTAAACTATTAAGGAATTCATAGAAACCAACAAATTCTATTTTAGTGTGGGCCCATAACTGAAGTGTCATAGTGCATTAAGACACACATAATGCCACAATGTAGCCACACATTTGGTGTACAATACTGAAAAATTGTAACCAAACTTTTGTTGTCACTTCAATACCATCCCGGAGTGCTTAGGAGAGGTGAGGGTCATTGGTGCTGCACACAGTCTTGTGCTCTACTTCTCCAGAAAAGCCCAGAAAATCTCCATATCTGACTGGCTATACTTGTGTTTTCTCTGTTTACTTCCTGTGTCATCGGCTGCTCCGCGTCCTTTGCAAGCGAACAAACGAACGGAAGGGATGGGGTTGAATTACTTCAATGGTGGGCCGACCAGATTCAGGAATAGTAAGAAAGAAATGTTTAAAATAAGCATGGATGCTCGCGCTGACGTGAATATGAAATTCATTTGTGAAAAGTCTTGCTCACACTCAGCACTGGAGATAGCAATAGTGTTCACAGCTATCAACAGGTCCTTACACTGCTTCCGAACTTCCTTCCCACCCGATCCTTACAGGTTACCAATGTCAAACCTTTGGCAAAGAGACTCAGTCTTGCTTTCTACGTACAGTGTAGGTAGCGAGTCGCGCTAGCGCTGCTTATATAAGAGTTTCAATTCGGCGATTCGTTTCTCGCATCCATTATCAATTTTAAAAAAGTTACAACTTTTGAATGTCTTCATTTATCTTGTATCGAAGAAAAGAGCACAGCCAGTGTGATACGGAGTTCCTCCCACATCTTAAAGAACTGTGCCCAGTTGCCGTCAGAATTCCCACCCATTATGTCACCCAGTTACACTGCATTTGAGCAACTGAGCAGAGCTCCAGTACATACTGTCTGTCTATACAGACTGGACACATGGACATGCACTTCTAGTATGAGGATGAATTGTAACAGGACTTGTTTCGTGTAACCAGGTTTAGCAATGAAGAAAAGCTCTTATTTGTCTAATCAGCCACCCAGCAACAGAGATAAAATCTTTCATGTATAACTTTGGATAATAAATTAAATGTGCTGGTTTAAATGTGCCCGATTCAAACTCATCTGACCTTGCACTTCAGTGTTTTTACTAGGTGAGACACTGGGAACCCACTTGGCCTTTTTTTAAACTTTTTTTTTTTTTACTTGGCCCTTTATTATTTTTCTTTTTTTGGTACTTGATTCTTCAATGTTGACATAATATGTTTAAATGGCTGACTGAAACTTTCATTCTTTTATCTTGGTGAGAGCCAAGTTGAAATCAGAATGAAGTTTTAACATCTACTCTCATGTAATGGAAATCATGAAGATCTGGATACGTCCAGTGACTGCTGTGAATAGTGCAGCTGGCAACAAGGGAAAGACCTCGTGACAGCTTGGAGAGACAGCTGACTGGAGGAAAGAGACCCCATTGGGGCTGGCAAGGGTTAGCTACCCTTGTCGGCAGTATCCAGCTCTGTGTTTACAGGATGCTGGAGACACCCGCCCAAGGCTTCTAAGAAATTAAAGAGAAAAATACCCCTAGAGTTCTGCGAGAGCGGGGCGGAAGATGACTCAACGTTGGACAACACGGTTAAGGACTTAGGAACGGAAACGGATATGAGTATGGAGAGTACTTCACAAAAGACTAGTTCAAGATCTGCAGTTAGCAAAGACATGGAACTCCAGGTTTGTGTCTGCGGCTGGAGCAAGGCGACAACGGTCAGGGGTTTGAAGATTCATCAAGGGAGAATGAAATGCTTGAAGGAGAAGGGACAAGGGCCTCGCATTGATCAGTACTTCTTACGAAGTCAGTCAAGTCAGTCGAATGAAATCCAGCGACAGGAAGCAAACCACAGTTCGCAGGATATCAGCACCCCTGTCATAGCTGTGAGGAGGACTTGCATGGACAGTTAGTGATGAACCTAATGATCCTTGTGAACCCGGTCAGACAAACCAGCGTAAGAGAGAAAAGAACCTCAACGGGCACAAGCCTGGAGTTAAATAGCCAAGAGCTTGTGAGAAAACTGCATGGGACACAGTAAACACAGATCTCTGCTTTGCATTGGAAAGGTTAAGTGGAACAGTTGAAAAGAAACTGGATACATTTGGGGACATCATTTACGCATATGGAAGTGAGAGGTTTGGAGTTGAAAAAAGGAAGGAAAAAGAACAAACTATTCCTGGAAAGTCTAGACGGCAGCAGGAGATTGAACGCTTAGTTAGAGAAAGGAGACAGCTGAGGAAGCAATGGAGAAGAGCAGAAGAAAGTCAGAAGGAGGGACTCAATCTCTTACAAAGGGTCATAAAAGATAAGCTTGCAACATTGCGCAGAGCTGAGCGCCTACGGAAATGCTACAAAAAGAAGGAGCGTGCGAGAACTAACTTTTATAAAGACCCATTCACCAGTGAGAAGAATGGCACACTAAAAGCATCTAAGTTTGAGCTGGAGAGATATTTGGAGGAAACACATACAGATTCAAAAAGGCAGGAGCCTATGTCAATTCCGTCAGACATCCCACCTATCAATCCACCAGAATACCAAATGGAGGACTGTGCACCTAAGTGGAAAGAAGTAGAGCAAGCTGTGAAAAAAGCAAGGGCTTCATCATCTCCAGGGCCTAATGGAGTTCCGTACAGAGTGTACAAGAGTGCTTCAGGAGTTCTATGAATCCTGTGGAAATTGATGAAAGTAGCATGGGAAAAACAGGTTGTACCAAGAGCATGGCGCCGAGCAGGTGGAGTCTTTATACCAAAAGAAAAAGATTCTAGCAGCATCAGTCAGTTTCGCCCTATTTCCCTATTAAATATAGAAGGCAAGATTTTCTTCAGCATTCTTGCTCAGAGATTGTCAACTTACCTATTAAAGAACTGCTTCATTCACACTTCAATACAAAAAGCGGGCATTCCAGGTTTCCCAGGATGCTTAGAACACATCAATGTGATCTGGCAACAAATTCAATCAGCTAAAAAGGAGAGGAAGGAGCTCCATGTGACATTCCTGGATTTGGCTAATGCATTTGGTTCAGTGCCACATGAACTTCTGTGGGCAGCATTTGATTTTTTCAGTGTACCGATGACAATAACAAATCTAGTGAAAGCCTACTTTGGAGATTTGCAATTTAGTTTTTCAACTTCAGAATTCAGCACTACATGGCAATGCCTAGAAGTTGGAATAATGGCAGGATGCACCATTTCTCCACTGGCTTTACCATGGCAATGGAAGTAATCATTAGGGCATCAAAATGGGTAGTGGGAGGAGAGCGCTTGGCTTCTGGAATGCGACTACCACCAATTCGAGCATACATGGATGACATGACAACCATGACTACAACAGTAGCCTGCACTAATCGGTTATTGGGCAAATTAAGCAATAACATTGAATGGGCACGAATGCAATTCAAGCCCACTAAATCAAGGAGCATCTCTATAATTAAAGGTAAAGTAGTAGATAAAACGTTCTTCATTAATGGTGAGGCAATACCAACAGTGTCTGAACCAGGCAAACTAAAACTCTGGTGCTTTCAGTTTGGTCTACTGCCAAGGTTGCTGTGGCCACTGACTGTGTACGAGGTTTCTTTGACAACAGTAGAGAAGCTGGAAGCTTTAATCAGTTCACACATCAGGAAATGGTTGGGAGTTCCACGCTGCCTCATCAGAGTGGGACTTTACGGTAAAGGAATACTGCAGCTACCTGTCTCTGCTCTAACCGAGGAGTTTAAGTGTGCCAAGGTCCGACTGGAAATGACATTAGTAGAGCCACGCGACAAATGCGTAAGGGAGGCAGCACCTGTGTTGAAAACTGGAAGAAAGTGGGCGGCAAAGAAAGCTGTGGAGGATGCAAAGGCTGCCCTTCGAATTGGTGATATCATGGGGCAAGTTCAGCATGGAAGAGGGGGTCTTGGTCTCAGTTCAGCTCCTCCTACATGGCACAAGGCAGCCCCAGCTCAACGGAGGAAGCTGGTAGTCAACGAGGTGCAAAAGCAGGAGGAGAGGATGAGGTGTATAAAGGCCATTTCCCAGGCCAAGCAGGGAGAATGGATGAGATGGGAGAGTGTGGAACAACGCAAGATTGACTGGCAAGACCTATGGTCAATGGAACAGAGCAGGATTAGTTTCCTTATAAGGTCAACATATGATGTTCTCCCATCACCACAGAACCTAAACCTCTGGGTAGAAGAGGATCCCTCATGTCCGTTGTGTTCATCACCTGCAACATTAAGGCACATTTTGACAGGATGTAAGGTGGCACTTAGCCAAGGATGGTTTACTTGACGCCATGACCAGGTGCTGCGATGTTTGGCCTTAGCATTGGAAGACAAGCGTAACATGACCAATAAGTTGCCACCTGTTAAATCAAAACATTACACACAAAAGACAACATTCCTCCGCCCAGGAGAGCAACCACCAAGAAAAGGTGTTAAAACCAATCCTCGCCCAGGACAACTGGAAGCTGCTAGAGACTGGAAAATGCTGGCAGATGTTGGTCAACGGCTTATTTTTCCACCTGAGATTGCCACCACTAACCTTCGACCAGATATTGTCTTGTGGTCTGGATCAGCACGCCTTGTTCCCCTGGTAGAGTTAACAGTGCCATGGGAGGATGCTGTAGATGAGGCGTACGAGAGGAAGAAACTGCGGTATGCTCAACTAGCCACTGAAGCGGAACAGCAAGGATGGAGAGTCTGGGTTTACCCAGTGGAAGTGGGTTGTCGAGGATTTGTGGCACACTCTACAACCCGGTTTCTCAGAGGTGTCGGATTCAATGGCCAAGAGTTGCGTCGCACAGTGAAGAACTTATCTGAAGCAGCAGAGAGGAGCAGCAACTAGCTGTGGTTGAGACGGAAAGATTCTGGCTGGGGATCTCAAGCACAATAGAAAGAAAGAAACGCTGATGTACAGGTAAGTAAGCTGGGCTGAGTTGAGTGGGGGACGGAGGGGTGATGCTGGGACGCCAGAATCACCGTCGAGCCCTCTTGAGGTGTCGTGGGCTAGTCGACGAAACACCGAGGATGGAAGGTGCCCACTTGAAGACCCCAGAGATGTACCCTACTTAGCTCAATCCAGACGGTTGTCATGCTGATGCGCTGGGGAGACCGCACTATGGTTGATCCCCGGAGCCAGCATCGCAGTCGTTGTGTGTGCTGATGCGCTAGGGAGGCAATAAGCTGATCCCTGGAGCCAGCACTACACTTCAGCCATCAACACCAGACAGAAGGATATCTACATCATCATATGGAAGGAAGCGCAAATGGATGTAGACACATATGGATCACATTAGTTTACTGTGAAGCTACGTCTTAGTTGGTGCTTATCTTGGTGAGAGCCAAGTTCAAATCAGCATGAAGTTTTAACATCTACTCTCATGTAATGGAAATCAATCTTGGCTGTCTTTTATATGTTAAAATGTATTGGTCGGATTCGTATTCAAAGATTGGATTCCATTATTTGTTACTTTTTTATTAGAATCTTTGGCTTTATATTGGACTCATATACTGTATCACAAATAATGAACTTTGGCTTGAACCAACCAACAAATGTACAAGTTAGCTTGCACTGCTTTCAGTAATGGGCTTTCCAATTACTGGCCTCAGTGCAATAAAGTCTAAAATAAAATATATGTCTTTTAAAATGTATGTTATTTACTGAGATCGAAACACACACACACAGGGTAACCCTGTAATGACATTTAAAATGTACAGCAACATAACCTGCGTGCAAAATAAATAACACAAGGAAGATCAGTAATAGAAACCCGATGCTATATAAAATAAATACAGCTGTATGTCAATCATTCTCCAGCAATGCTTGCACCGCTGAAAGCACCGAGACAGTTTGGTTTCAAGACGAATGGGTAGCCTACAGTAAATCAACCTGTGACTCGTGAAAAATGACAACGCGGACCACGGAGTATCTGCTACAGGCTACATTGAGGTGGGATGGAGCCACCAGAATTTAAATGCGATTCGTATTCATATTGTCTGCATTAAAACAAATAATCATGTTGCTATAAAATGTGCCTATTTTCTCTAAACCGACGTCGAATGTATTGTACTAATAATTACACGTTTAGCATTTGCCAGTTCCTATATATATCCGAAAGTATCCATCTCTCGGCTCTTTCCTGAAGCCTATCTGTACAATACTGTAGTGGTTTCTTGTATAGTTCTGGTCCTCCAGATCAAAACGTGACATAGTGTACGTAATACAAAGTCCCATTAGACCCTTGTCGATAAATGTCCTGAATTGAAATAATATGTTGTTGAATATTTGCGTAGTTGTTCTGCAGGAAAAAGACAAGTCAAGTGACTATTTAAGACGCGCATTGCATTAACCAGTGGTACCTGCGTATATTCTTTTCCCCCTTTCATTCTACAAGAAGATCTCCATGGAAACCACATGGAAAGTGTGTCTACTCCTTTCCGCCACCTTGTTGTTATGCCATCACCCTGCTTTGCTATCAAGCTCTCACACAGCACTGCTCCAACCTGCTAAGTGAAGCATGCGCACTTCCTCGGATCCCTAAATGGGACAATTCTTTCTGTGACGTCACGGCGCTGCCGTCTCCACAGAAACTTTTGTCCCGGCAGCCAATCAGATGATTAGAACTCGGGGAGAGAGGTTTCTGTGCAGTGCTCTCACTCAGCCCGTGCTGTCAGTCCCGGTTGGAGCCGCCAACAGACCGAATAATATAGTATAAAAAACGGAGATTGTTAGGGAAGGTTCTATACTGCCGTTACAACTGCTGTAAAGGGGGATAAAGCTACCGACAGATACTAAGACAGGAGCAATGTCGCCTCGCTTTCTTTAATTACATAATTAGTTTGAAACCGAAGATTCTGAAGACTTCTGAAGGCACAGACATTTGAGGGTACTGTGAGCAAGCTATGCATATTTATTACTAAGAGAGATCTGAGGAGACATATCGGTGTATAGTGTTGGGACTACAGTGTCTGGGCATACAGTGCCTGAAAAGGGCTGACAATCGTGTTTTCAGTTCTTTAAACAGATTCTAGACGCGAAAATAGGAGCGTTAGTTGTGGCCGCTTTGGGAAACCGCCAGGTATCATTTCACTCACAAAGGAGGGGTTCTTCTGCCGCTGGGTTCAGCGGAGACACATCGAAAAGGGGGGAGCGTTAAATGAATGTTATAAAATGCGTTTTAATTTGAATATAATCGTTACAAATTAGACACAGGGTAGGTAATCAATGCATTGTTTATTCAGACCACCGGACAGAATACTTTTTTTTTTTTTTTTTTCTAGAGTCTATACAACCGATGGGGGAGAAATAACTCGATTTGCTATAGATATTTTGGATACGTCGGTGTTTATGCACAGCAATACAATCAAAAACATACAATACAAATAAAAAACAGGATTTTTTTTTTGTAAGAGCACATTGTGGTAAGCCACAAAGTAAAAATAGACAAGCGCAGTCCTGCATTCAGAAATTGAGGAAGTGGACATTTTTAGTGGGTACTGCCGAACATTACCGTAGTAATTGGGAAATACACACTCGGTCAGAGAACATTATAAAGGACTGGGAGATTTGATTTAATTACATTGTTGGGATAAATAGCAGAACTGCAGTTAAAAACAAAAAGCTGCCAAAAGCATTACAAGACAGGGTATTGCCTGGCTCACATTTCACATCCTGCACGGGGACTAGAGAGAGGGGAGAGCCACAGCCTAGGACAAAACAGCATAGCGCAGCCAATAAGTAATTTGTCGATATCAGGTAGGTAAAGAGGGTCCTGGGATCCAAATGTAATAAAGAACGAGAAGGATACATAAATAATCTGTTTCTTTTTCTTGTGGAGTGGAATGACGGGGACAGCCCTGGCTCTGGGATATTGGAAGTGATCACGTAGAGAGGACGAGGGACTGATTATAAGCGGCCGAGATCCGACTGTCTTCCATGGTTGAGAGCCAGATCAATTGAAAACCAACTGGGGTTTAGATGCGGTGTCCCCCTTTCCTTGCTAGTGCGGTAATTCTAAAATCGGCACCTCTCTTTTTAAGGTATCGAGCTCGGTAGAGATTGTTCATGATCAATAATAGGCGAACAGGTGCAAAGTAGCCTACAGCAAACAAGCGAGAAGAAAAAAACAAAACGTCGAGGAACACATTGGTCCCCTGTTTATAATGGAGGGCGATCGGGACATGTACCGCCAGTTTCAGGACTGGTGTCTCAGGACATATGGGGATTCCGGGAAGACGAAGACAGTGACTCGTAGAAAATACGACCGGATAGTGCAGCTCCTAAATGGATCAGACTCCAGCTCCACAGACAATGCTAAGTTTAAATTTTGGGTCAAGTCGAAAGGTTTCCAGCTCGGGGCTCCAGATGAGATCAGCGGAGAGAAACAAGTGCTGTACGTGCCGGTGAAAACTACGGTAAGTGATGTTTATTGTTGTTAGCCGATTGCCTGTAAAACGTGTGATTGTTAAAGCAAAGTATGGCCCTCATAAGTCTGTACGTAGGCTGGCATGGTCACACTGTTAAATCATAGCGATTCATTTAAAACCTGCAGTGCCCATCCTTCAGGATAATGTGACACCAAATAGTTTGTCATTACTTAATTACCGGTGTAACATCAATGTTTGTTACCTCAAAATGTGCTACCGGTAGCAAAATATGACTTGTATAAGCGTCACATTTAGCTACCGTATCAGTCTGCTACATGGACTAGGGGGGAATTGTGTATGCGCATTACGTAAAGTACGAACATTTGACAGGTAGCATAAGTTGACGTGACAGACACCGGTATATGATGCGTTAAAAAAAAAAATCCTACTAATTCACTTAAAAAAAACATGTGGTTTTTGATGGGACTGATAGAAAGCACCATTTAATTTGTTTCATTTAATAAAATCTATTCAAAATGGGTATTTTTTGTTTACCGATGTGAGTATGATGTAGCCTACATGACGTGCAGATCACTAAAGAATCAGGGTAGACTGCTTGATGTCATGACAAATGTGGCGCTTGTTAGGGGCTTTCCTAAGGTCAACGAATATCTTCACATTTGGTCAACTTCTGTTAAATAGTAGTGGTTCTAAGAGTTATTTTATATGGAATATAATTTTACAAATCTTCTGGCGGTTCTTGCCAACAGGCATTATGCATTAAACCTGTACGCAGAAGTAAAACCCACACACTATTCCACTTGATGCAATGATCATTTAAAACCCTCCTTACGATTCATAGTAGCCATGCTGAAAAAGCACTTCTTTCCTGTGATAACAAGAAAAACAATGTACTTACTAGTTTGGGCACACTTTCTAATGCGCATCCAAAGTTGAAAATATGAATTGACATGTTTAACAAACGTATTAACTATGTGATATGTATTAATTATATAACATGTAAGCAATACAAGGTAAATATAGGCCGTTTAAAAAAATACTGGTAGGATGAGAGCATATTTTTACAAATTGATTTTTTTAGGCATGTTTTTTTAATTTTTTTTTTTTTTTATTTGTAGATCAATAGCCCCGCTTAGCTTACAGATGTTTTACGCAGTGAATATCTAGCAACACGTTTATTACCACAATCTTCACCTTTTCCGTGTCAATATGCCAATATATGTCAATATTATATTGAAGAATTTCGCAAAGGAACAACATTGCAAGACCCGGATACATATTTCGTATTTGTTTTGGGTTTTCATACCCTGGTGACTTAATAATTAATCGATGTATTATAATTTAGTCTAACATAAAGTGTATCCCTTTAAAACGGTACAGTCTTGGGCTTGTGATGAATGGTGTGGTATAGATCCTCAAATGTGCCACTTGAAATAGCATAACCTGGTGCGTGCAAGCTGAATTATTTTATCTCAGACTTCACACAAAAAGCATACTACATTTCCGAAAACACTATTGTAAATTGTAGCGAGACTATAGTAAATTATAGAAAGAGTCGTTAATACTTTGCTAGTCATCTTTGATTTGAACTAGTAGGGTATAGATGGGTCTTCAAATGCACGGCAGCAGCAGCATCTCCTGAACTATAACGAGGCGTCCCATTACGGACACACACATTTTCTGTCCTGCCAAAATGAACGACCTCAAGAGAAAATGCTGTTGAGGTTCTTATTTTTTGCCCAACCCTACAGTAGCCTGAGACAAGATTTTTTTTTTCTTCTGGGGCTGTAATCCGTTGCTGCAGATAATTCGCTATCATTACTGCTTCGTTGAAAGAAAAATACAATCGGACTGTGCCTAATTAGGTAGCTACCTATCTAGGAAAAGGGACAAAGAGCGAGTCGGGCGCTAACCGTGAAGTGCAGTCGACATCCTATCAGACTGTAAACAATACAAACGGCCTTTTTAATATCCTTTTGTGGAAACAATAATATACTCTTTAAAAACAAACACAGAGCACCGCAGCAAATCAATCAAAATCAAGATAAAAAGCCGACTACATGAAACTGGTTTGTGAATTTCGTTATCAAAAACCACAAAGGGAAACTAATTAATTCCTTCTGCTGTACATCTCTTTACCCCCACCGACCACCATGTTAAAAATACTATGCATTTAATGATTTTAATGAGGTATGAGAGACATGCTCCTCAATACCCACAGGTACATGGCCTTGCTTACTTCTGGCTCTGTGGTAGGTGGTGAATTTAAACCGATCAATATTTGTAGCTTAGATCTTTCTGTGGTCTCTTAGATGTGCTTCAGGTCACCAGGCAACGCATAACAAGCTAAGAGTCCATTTCAGGACCTGTACAGGACAGCAGCAACAGCAGCACATTATAAAGGACGACATAAACCTTAATTGGTTTCATTTACTGTGATGTAGCTTTCAATATTCAGTTCATAGGAGAATGTGTGGGGGCCTGGCAGGCACTGGCTGTTTAAATAATATACAATAACCTAAATAATTATAGTTCCGAAACAGTAGCTCAGATGTACTGTGTGTATTGTTGTATTTATTTTTATTTCATTGTTGTCATGTATTTTGCTAACCAAAGAACAAATTACATTTCCAGTGTTATTGTTAATTATTGTGTAAAACTCACATCCCTGTTTATTCCCTTTTGCTATAAATGTGATGAACTAATAAAGGGGCTGATTGCTTTGTTATGCTTAAAATAATGCCCTTCTCTTTTTGGGGGCATTGGTATTGACTCTGCAGTTCCTTGGCATGTTATTATTTTATCCAGATTCTACAGTAGACTGGTCTAACTCTTAAGCTGCTGACCTACTGTAACTGTTATTTCCCTTATGGCGGTACAGCGTCACATGCTCTGTTGCATCCATCTCCCTTGAGGGAAAGAGGGTGCACTTCTCCTACCTCCATCTGTCCAGACATGACAAGGGTTTTAGATGGGCCCTGTTTATATCAAGCAGTTTCTCTTTGTATAGGATTCCCAGTCACAAATCAGGGAGTTACAGCAAACCACCTGTAACTACTAGAGTATGATATTCACTTTTCAGACTGCCTATTACATCTTGTGCTGTCTTTCTTGCATATACAAGAAACCACTTTACACAAAAAAGGTTATTATTTATTTCACAAAAGGCTGTTCTTCTATATAAAAACATATACAGTATGTCAACATAATTGCATTATTTCTGTAATCTGAAGAAAATTTTAAGCACCAACAAAAGAAAATGCCCTTAAATACACTTAGAAGGGTTCCTGTGCATTCTATACAGATACTGTTCTAAGAGTGCAGATTGTGCAGTTCTGCAGCTCCCAGAATCCTATCTAGATTAAGTCTAAAGAATCCACACAAGGAAGTGTTACAGAGCAGACCATGCCTTAGGCTTGTGCACTCATTCCGGATGGGACCGTTGCTTGCACTGGAGCAGGGGCAGGGAATTCTTTCCAGGTTGCTATGGAGACAGTCTATTATACCTGCTTGCAGTGTGCTGTTCCAAACCAGCAGCTCCACAAGGGAAGAGAAACACCAAAGCTGATAAGCTGTTCACACAGTCATTACAGCCAGTGTTGCAACATTGTAGACTGTACAGTGTTTTTTTAAAATACTGTAATAGCTGTAAGGTTGTAGTACTGTAGCGAGAAACATTACTATCATCGTCATGCTTGTAACTATTAACATACAGGTGGCATTGTTTTATTTTTTAATGTTTTTGCTGCAGTACAGTTTAAGATTGTGGAAGAATGTATGCCTCTTTGTCCTGGTATTTTCTTGTAAAAAATGTTCTTGTAGTTTCGTACTACAATTCCATATCATATAGGACTGATCTAATATATGATCAATTTTCAGTATGCTCTGATTGTATATGCTTTAGTGCCAGGTTCTCAAATATGTTTACTTCAAATTGTCATGAGCAAGATGATTTTCTGGAAGAAATAAAAACACAGATTACAAGTCTAAAATTAAATAAACTAGAAGAGTGTGTGCCTAACACAAATCACAGTTGCAAATGTTTATACTCATAGATCTATCATTAGTCAGCTGGTGTAATACAGAAGCAACAGGGAGATTAAACTTTTATAAGTGACAGAATGTATCCTAGGGATGCTATTTGCATATGATGGAGAGCCCATGCGCTCCACGTGCGTGTGTTCCAAAAGGTTAAAAACTACTTTTCATTCCTGCAAACATTAATTCTTTGGTAAATCATAATGGATTTGTTTTTCTCTTGATGTAACATCAGTTGCAACCTCTTAGCGCTCTATCACGGGTGGTCACATCAGATGTCTTGTCCATCATGACTGAAATTGACTTGGAGATGCTGCTGATATAAAGTAATAGAATACACAAATGTAATTCGCATATGAAATGAACCACTCCTGTGATGGAGTGTGTGCTAGATTGGTAAGGTATGCAGATTCTGCGATTGTTTGTTTGCAGGGTTTTCTGGATCGTCTTACTTTCACTTTTTTTCTACTATTAGACCTCAGTTCTTTAGGACACTTCAAATACTAGGTGGTTCACTTAAATACTTTTTTATATTTCTTCTAAAAAATGTGGACCCTTATGCCTTGATCAGGTCTGTCTTGTCCAAACTTATTTGCTGGCCTCTTATAGACTTTTTGGATTGCCTTCCAATATAGCCTGATAAAATGCTGATTTTATATGTTGCACAAAACATTACAATATTACCTTCCGTGCATATGTGGACACACTAAATTTTTTAATTCTCTTGCTTCAGATTTTTTTTCACACACTATGAATACAGTATCATGCATATATGTTGACCCTGTAGATTCCTGGTTGTTTATTGATGTCTCACAAGTGCAGTGGAACACCAAAATGCTATCCATTTACAAGGAATTAGGGAAGGTGCATTTATTTTGTTCTTATTATTTAAAGATTCCTTTATAAAACACTACTGTAAAAGCCTATTTAGTAAAAGTGAAAATAAATAAAACACTTGTGAATGAAAGATAAGTGTGGTAAAGAATTTTAAATACATGGCATATGCATTGCAACATGTTAAACATGACCAGTTTTATTGTGGTAACGTTAGCGAGTGGTACAATCAATCCTGTAGATGGTTTTTAATTCAACTGGTCTTTTGACTCGATTCTAATTGTTTCTTGACCTACATAATTCCTAGCATCTATCAGTTCAGTACTTGACTAGCTGCATGTCCCAAGTAGACATGAACGTATTCATAATCTTGTTTAATGCTCTTTGGGACACTTTAGTCCATCATACAGTTCATAATATCTTGTTTTAAGAAGCTACCCTTGAACAGCAACCTCCCACCCCATTACTATTTGCAGGTGACCTTGCTGTATTCAGCTGTACTATAGATGTGCAGATGTGCTGGTGGTCTATTTGAAGGCCAGTCAACTTCGAAAATGTCATCTGTTTGACCTTAATAGCACCAAGATGTTTGAAATGAAAGTCATTTTTAAAAGGAGAATGTTTAAAATATGAATTGTCCACAATACAGTTTTGCTAGATATTTGTCATTTTTACAGGATATTTTCTAGTACATTGGCAGTAGCTTTCAGGTGCGTCTGTATGATTTTATGTGAGGATAAATTCAAATAAACTAAAAAAATCACCCAATACCAAAAAGAAGATGTTGAATGTTCGTGCTCATCCCATTTTACCAAAGTTCAGACTTCTGTGCGTCCTATTTCATTATTATACAAAAGTTAAATGGCTGCCTGTTCTGTTGTAATTCTCCAAATGTGGTTACAGCTTTGTGGAAAACAACCCCCCCCCCCCCCCTTTTTAATTTTTTAATTTTATAAAAATGTCGATTCTTAAGATTTTTGTGCTCATGGCAATTGGTGGGCAGTGGCACAGACTACAGCCAACCACAGTGATTATTGTTTAGATCTTTATTACCTTTGAAGGGGTCCTTTGGGAGAATTGTATTTTCTCCAAAGTTATCACCAGTGCCTCTGGAGAAGTTGGCTACCTATTCATTTTTGATAAGAAAGGTCCAGTAGACAAATGTTTTGGCTAGTGCCTTCTTCAATGTAAATCGTATAGTTTCTTTTAGTTTTACCTTGTAATTCCGAAGCATTTTTGAAGTTATGGATAATTCATTTTCTCCTGTCTCCAGTTACAGTGCCGAAAAAAAGTTTGTGAACCCCTTAGGATTTTCACATATTTCACATATTTCAAACTAAAATGTTATTAGATCTTAGATCTAATAACATCTAAGTCCTAATAATAGATAAAGATTACCTGATTAAACAAATGACACAAAACATAATACTTTTTCAACATTTATTTATCCACAAATGATTCAACATTCACTATCCATGTGTGAAAAAGTATGTGAACCTTTAGATTCAGTAACTGGTGGCACCCCCTTGATCAGCAATGACTTCACCTAAGCGTTTCCTGTAACTGTTAGTCAGTCTCTCACATCGGTTTTGAGGAATTTTGGCCCATTCCTCCTTACAGAACTGCTTCAACTCGGTGACATTTGAGGGCTTCCTTGCATGGACAGCTTGCTTCAGGTCCTGCCACAACATTTCGATGGGGTTTAGGTCCGGACTTTGACTAGGCCATTCTAAAACGTGGAATTTCTTCTTCTGCAGCCATTCTTTTGTAGATTTGCTTGTATGTTTAGGATCATTGTTTTGCTGCATGACCCACTTTTGGTTCTCATTGAGGCCAAAAAGTTCTACCTTTGACTCGTCTATCCAGAGAACATTGTTCCAGAAGTCTTGTGGATCATCTATGTGCTCTTTGGCGAACTTCAGACGGGCAGCAATGTTCTTTTTAGAGGGCAGTGGTTTCCTCCTGGCTATTCTTCCATGAACACCACTCTTGTTAGTCTTTTTCTGATAGTTGAGTCATGAACACTCACATTAGCCAAAGCGAGAGTGGCCTGCAGATCCTTGGATGTTACTCTGGGGTTCTTTGTGACTTCCTTGATGATTTTCCGGTTTGTTCTTGGAGAGATTTTGGTAGGACGACTGCTCCTGGGTAGAGTGACTGTGGTCTTGAACTTTCTCCATTTGTAGACTATCTGTCTGACAGTGGATTGGTGGAGCCCCAAATCCTTAGAAATTGTTTTGTAACCTTTTCTAGACTGATGAGCATCAATAACTGTTTTTCTGTCCTCAGAGATTTCTTTTGATGTGGCATGACGTGTTTCCACACACCTGTATGGTGAAGACCAAACACACAAAGTTACTGATCTTTATATAGGGAGGGGCCTCCCAAACTCACCCCTGAAGATCCCCTTAATTGAGCTGATAAAACCAGGGGTTCACTTACTTTTTCATATACCCTGAATCTTTACTCATTGTTTGTCTAATTCATACATCATTTTGTTTAAAAAAAGACATGGACTTGGTTAATATAAACCCTATTGGATATTTAAGAAAAGACTGGTTTTGATTCAAGAAGGCTATCATGGTAAAACTATGGAATTAATGATTTCCATTACATGAGAGTAGATGTTAAAACTTCATGCTGATTTGAACTTGGCTCTCGCCAAGATAAGCACCAACTAAGACGTAGCTTCACAGTAAACTAATGTGATCCATATGTGTCTCCATCCATTTGCGCTTCCTTCCATATGATGATGTAGATATCCTTCTGTCTGGTGTTGATGGCTGAAGTGTAATGCTGGCTCCAGGGATCAGCTTATTTTGCCTCCTAGCGATCAGCACACACAACGGCTCGCGATGCTGGCTCTGGGATCAACCATAGTGCGTCTCCCAGCGCATCAGCATGACAACCGTCTGGATTGAGCTAAGTAGGGTACATCTCTGGGGTCTTCAAGTGGGCACCTTCCATCCTCGGGGTTCACAAACTTTTTCTCGGCACTGTACCTCCTGGCAGTGAATGCTGCAAGTTCTGGTATATCTTTCAACCCAGGATAGTCTCATAGCAAACTTTGCAGCAAGTTTAGCCTTAAGCCTACCCTCAGAACCTCAGAGAGCAGCCTGCATGTCTTACTACACCATTGCTGTAGTCACAGGACCGTACCATGGAGTCTCTTTATATTCAATTGATCTAAACAACTGCTTAATAAATTGACTTGAATTTAGTGGTACTGTGAATAATAGAACCTACATTTAAACTGCAATTGTGCAGGTCTGAAACTTGAGCTAATTACAGTACAGCAATGATACTCAATTAGATCCACCTGCGGGCCAATTTGGGAATTTTATTATTATTATTATTATTATTATTATTATTATTATTATTATTATTATTATTATTATTATTATTATTTATTTCTTAGCAGACACCCTTATCCAGGGCGACTTACATGGGGGCGGGCCGTGCACAAAAGGTTGACAAAAAAATAGAAACTCACAACACGTATAATAACTTAAACTGCAAAGATATATATTAGTTGCAAACTAAGTACAGTATTAGTGTCTATAATTTAACTAAGTTTAATAAATTGTAAATAAAATTACATTCTTACCTGTGTTTGTGTCGATCTAATGGGAGAGGTGGCATCGTCGTTCTCTGGCAAGCTTTGTGAAGACTGGTTTGTGGGAGGTTAGGGCAAGGCGCATGCAGTGATGCAGATGCTCATCTGTGAGGCGATTGCAGTGTTGGTTTTTTATAATGTTCATAGAGGAAAACCCTGATTCGCACAGGTAAGTCGATCTAAACATCGTTAAAAGAAAGACGGCTAAGTTCTGGCTATTCTGAAATTGGTGAGCATATTGAGTCCAGAAATCACAAAGTCCCACTTCTCTGAATCTTGCTTTCAAGACGTCTGAAATCTGGAGCCATACAATTTCTAATTAAATCAAGAATATTCTTCGCTTCAGAAGGTCAAGGTCCATCAGCAGAGAAAACAGCCGGATCACGAACAAATAAAAGCACATCCTTTGGAATTCTAAAGTCCTCAAATCGCATTTGAAAGTTTTTGATGAGATTGTAGATGAATTATTGCATCATTTTCATCAAGGTGTCATCTGTAGCAACAACGCGCAATGTGGGAAAGTACAACATTTTTCCTGTTAAGTCAGTGTTCAAGATTTCAAGGTTCTTTTGAAACGCACACACTTTCTCAAACAGATCCCCGACACTGCTTGCCCGGCCTTGCATGCAGGTTGAGGGAATTCAAGTGACCAGTTATATCACACAGAAAAGCTACCCGGGACATTGTGGGAACATCGTTCATAAATTCCAGTAATTCACCAGCCTTGCTGGTCTTCTGATTTGAAAGAAATTCTATTATTTCTTTCTGAAGTGCACAAAACCTCTCTAACACACACCCCGACTTAACCAGTGAACGTCACTATGCAGCAACAGATCATTGTATTCGGCTGAAACGTCCCTCAAAAGTGCTTTAAAAAGACAATGTTGCAAGCTAGAAGTTGAGCGTATGCAGTTCACTAATCTCATCACATAACCCATAGTTTTTTTTCCAATTCACCAGACATCTTACTGCACAGGACAGTTTGGTGAATGATTTGTTTATTTGTTTATTTAGCAGATGCCTTTATCCAAGGCGACTTACAGAGACTAGGGTGTGTGAACTGTGCATCAGCTGCAGAGTCACTTACAATTACGTCTCACCTGAAAGACGGAGCACAAGGAGGTTAAGTGACTTGCTCAGGGTCACACAATGAGTCAGTGGCTGAGGTGGGATTTGAACCGGGGACTGTCTGGTTACAAGCCCTTTTCTTTAACCACTGGACCACACAGCCTCCCGAATGATGCAGTGAAGAGTGTTTAATGAAGGGTGTATCGCTGCCAATCGGGAAGCAAAGCCTTTCTCTTTCCCCGTCATGGAGGGGGCTCCATCTGTAACAAGCAGGTTTACTTTCTGCAGATCTAATCAATGCTGATCAAAAAAGCCTTTTACCTTTTCAAAAACAATCCTTGGAAGATTTCACCGTCATAAAATCTAACAAACAACGATAGCTGGGCAGTGTCAATAAAATCGCACGACTCGTCAAATGCAAGAGACATGTATGTGGTATTTTTTAATTCGGAAAGCAGTGCTGACAGACAATCCTCGCCAATAATCTCCACTCTTCGTGCTGCTGTGGAATCAGACAGTGGAACTTGCTTCATGCGATTCAGAATGTCGTCTTTGTTTTTACCTCCGGCCAAAAGCTCGTCCAGCAATTCCAACGTGCACTCCTTCACAAGCTCAGAATCCAGGAAAGGCTTTTTCTTTTTAGCTAGTGCCCACATTACCCGAAGACAAGCAGCTGTTGCTTTTTCCTGTACAGTCTCTGATGTTGTGAGAATCAAATTTGACGTGTGATATGAAGACTTCAGACTTTCAATTTTGTCATGTCTTAAGACACTGCCAGGAGGATAGGTCGTGTTGAAATTACTGTGCTTTAATTCAAAGTGGCGCCTCAAGTTGGCGACATTGCAGACCAGACCAAATCAGTTTCCCAGCCTAACAAGCTGAGTCATTGGAGGACTGGGAAACCACCACAATAATGTCATAAACTTTTGAAACCGAACCAGACTAGAGAGATCGTGTATTTTTTTTTTTTCTGGGGGGGGGGTTCTTTTCAGAAAACACCTACCATATGACCAAAACCTTCGAAGAGATTCCTGAAGACACATTATGTACATTCCAAACCCTGAGTGGAAGAATCATTTCTATTGCTGCTCAAGAAAGGTTTAATTTGTAGGCAAAGTGTTAAATTACAGTTCATTTATTCATCTATTTTTGTTTACCTTTTAGTACCTTCTTATGATGTTTGCAATTCTTATGACTCCTGTTGCTCCAATTAAGTTTGTTTTTCCATGTATCTCCAATATATAATGAGGTTTCAGCTACATTTACATATAAGCTCACTAAGGTATTGTCTATGATTCCTGCATTTCACAAAGTAATGTGGGCTGTATGGCCTTTCAGCTAGCTAGCTGGCTTCCCCTGCTCCATAGTATTGTATTGAATCAGTGACACAGAGTTTGAAGGTCACAGCTGCCTTCCATAGCTTTATCAGCCACATTATGTTTAAGCTGGAAGCCAGATATGAATAGATAAAAATATGCTAGATACATTTTCTATAGGAAGTATGCACAGATCAGATGAATCAGATATTATTCACACCAAACTGTTGCACTTACAATACTCCACAGTATCAGAGACAGGGACCTTTTCTGGGAATTAAAGGAATACTTTATACTTTTAGTTTTTAATTTTTAATTTTTGTTCTGATTATAAACCCATGATATGTGTTCATAACCATATTGTTTTAATCACTTTTTCAGCACTGTTTAAAGGTCTCATTACATAATCAGGCTTACAGAGACAGCCCCAGGTAAAATGTGCTGTTGTCTGTAAACATGCCAGATATCCATAAGTAGTACTCCAGATAAGGGTTTGGGTCTGGGAGTATCTTACCCTCTAATTTTAACACTGAGAGAGTAAAATGCATTTTCAGGGGGTAAAATGCAACATTACCTTGAAGTCATGAGTAATCTCGACAAGTACTGCACAATCTTTAATGGTAATGGAGTAGGCATTAAAAAAGAGCCTTCCATTTTAAGTGCAATGTTACTTTGAATTACTGTACAACCATGCGTGTGTTCTACAAGATTCTTTATCTGCTCAGCACATTTTTTTCGAAGTTTCACACTGACTGCAAATTAATTACATTACTTATATTTTAACTTAAACTCAGTGAACATGTTAAAACTTCAATATAAAGCCATACAGATAAATACAATAAGGAAATACATTAATAAGTTATAAAACAGTTTAATATTATAGGCACCCTTTTTTAGCTGGACTGGTTGTTTACGCTTCAACCTATGCAGCTTCAAATTTTTCTTATTCTTACTGTGATTGGCTGCAAAGACAACAGGGCTAGCCAGAGATTGGTTAATGTTTGTTGGGTTGGTTTTGCTTGTGTACAGTTTCCTAGTAAGCGAAGACATTGCAGTCTAGGAGATGTAGTTGTTAATGGAAGTTTTAGGGGAGGAGGGAGGGGAGGCAGACAAGCTGTGCAGCAAAATTGCTATGCGTATTTTTACGCATTACATTTTTATTATGTCGTATTTCTGATTTTTTAATTTGTAAAACGACAGGTACGCAGCTTATCTGGGCCACCGTCCAAATATGGGGTATTATGCATTTTCAGAGAGTATAGTGTTCCTTTAAGTAACCTGTCATTCAGTTTCCTAGACAGATTGACCCATTGACTTATATTGTTCTGTTCTATGTTCTTGTTCAAATGATCCATTCTGAATCTTTATGCGCTGAGAATAAAGCTTTGTTAAAAAAAGAATCCTTAATAAATGTTGATTTCTTTGATTTTGCAGGAAGGCATGGGAATAGATGAGAAAGTGTCTTTAAGACAAGTGGCTGTGGTAGAGGATTTCTTCGATATCATTTACGCCATGCATGTCGAGAATGGAACTAATGCAGAAAAAACACGGAAACATGCTGGACAAAAGAGGACTTACAAGGCGGTAAGTTAAACAAATATGTAAAACACAGGGGTAATGTCCCGCTTATGTTTATACCTTTGTATTGTTTAAATGTAATACTACATTGCATCCTGAGCCAGTCGTAAAAAGAGGCATAATACCAGAGTAGTGACGTCAAAAAGCGATAATTCCTCTAAAAATATACTTGAACTTTGATCCATTTGACTCCTCATGTTCAATTCAAACACAAAATGATGTCTCGTTTTCAATCACTCGACAACACCTACAGTACAGAAATGTTCATTAAGGATCAACAAAATGAGAATACATTAAAAAAAAAAATGTAAAGCTGCTACATTCGTATCTCAGAGAAACTGGAGAGGAACAGGAAATTAAAACAAGGTAAAGGCAATCATCCAAATAAAGCTGAAGCACCCATGGATAACGACATAGAACGTCTGTACAGCACTGAAACACTACGTAAAAACCCAACTGTACTGCTGAACCTCGTCTTCTTTAATATTAGTATAACAAGGGTATCCATGTATTATAAAAAATAATAGATGGGCCTCTTCAGTGAGTTACAGGAAAACAATTCTATCTCGTGTTTATGTGATAGTTTATAAATTACTCGACCTTCGGTCTAGTTTATAATGTCACAAAAACCCTAGATGGAATTATTTTCCTATAACTCACTGAAGCCCGTCTATATATATATATATATATATATATATATATATATATATATATATATATATATATATATATATATATAATAACCCACAACAACCTCAAATCCCCCAAAACAACATCATTCTAAAAGACAATCTCATCACACACCCAATCCGGGATCAAAAAACATCCACACCTAGACAATTCTATGCCGTAAAAAGTATTTGCCCCCTGTCTGATTTTCTGCATTTTTGCACATTGATTTTTGGTCAGATTTTTTGGTGGGTTGTCATAGTAGATAGAGGGAGTCTTAGAGAAAAAATGACACCAAAGTTTGGTGCTTCTTTCATTTGTTTGGTGTGCAAGGTAATCAAACATGCAATCTTCAGGTGTGAAAAAGTTATTGCCCCCCCTAGTTAACTTAACCCAATTAAAGGGATAATTAGGGTCAGCTCTTTGAGTACTTTGGTTAACAACCAGGCCTGATTTGGGCCAGCCCTGCCCAATATAAATCTGACTAACTTTGGCCCTTACCATCAGAGTGAAGTTGTCAGCACACAGGTTCTAGAGGCACATCATGCCACAAACAAAAGAAATTCCTGAAGACCTCCGGAAAAAAAGTTGTTGATGCCTATCAGTCTGGAAAGGGTTGCAAAGCCATTTCTAAGGCTCTGGGGCTCCACTGAACCACAGTCAGAGCCATATTGTCCAAATGGAGAAAGTTTGGGACAGTAGTGAATCTTCCCAGGAGTGGCCGTCCTGCCAAAATCTCTCCAAGAGCAAGGCGTAAAATCGTCCAGGAAGTCACAAAGAACCCTAGAACAACATCCAGGGATCTGCAGGCCTCTCTCGCCTCTACTAAGGTCAGTGTTCATGACTCCACCATCAGAAAGACACTGGGCAAAAACGGGATTCATGGCAGAGTAGCAAGGCAGAAACCATTGCTCACTAAGAAAAACATGAATGCTCTTCTCAAGTTTGCCAAAAAGCACCTGGATGATCCTCAAGAGTTCTGTAACAATGTTCTATGGACAGATTCCATAGGACAGAGTCAAAAGTGGAACTTTTTGGCCGACATGGGCCCCGTTATGTCTGGCGAAAACCAAACACTGCATTCCACAGTAAGAACCTCATACCAACGGTCAAGCATGGTGGTGGTAGTGTCATGGTTTGGGGATGCTTTGCTGCATCAGGACCTGGACGCCTTGCCATCATTGAAGGAACCATGAATTCTGCTCTGTATCAGAGAATTCTACAGGAGAATGTCAGGCCATCCGTCCGTGAGCTGAAGCTGAAGCGCAGCTGGGTCATGCAGCAAAACAATGATCCGAAACACACAAGCAAGTCTACATCAGAATGGTTGAAGAACAAGAAATTTAAAGTTTTGGAATGCCCTAGTCAAAGTCCAGACCTAAACCCCATTGAGATGTTGTGGCAGGACCTGAAACGAGCAGTTCATGCTCAAAAACCCACAAATGTCACTGAGTTGAAGCAGTTCTGCATGGAGGAGTGGACCAAAACTCCACGGCGCTGTGAGAGACTAATCAATAACTTCAGGAAGCGTTTAGTTGCAGTTATTGCTGCTAAAGGTGGCGTAACAAGTTATAGTCTAATACAACAAAGAATATATAATACGACAAAGAATTTGAATAATGTGTTGTCTTTCGTTGACTATATCTGGTTGCACTTTTTATGTTCTACATTTTCTTATTCATTACTGTTTTTTATTATGGTAAATTACCGTGCTTATTTAGGCACTCTATGATTTAACTGGGGAAAGATAACACAGGGATATTGGAGTTCACACAAAAACCATTTCACTTCCTTTTTAGCTTAATTATTGTGCTTATTGCTTCATTTAAATTGTTTTCTTTATGTTAAGTTTTCAGGGAATTTTGTTAATGCACGTCTATTTTTGTTTTTTGCTATTCTACATTTTTTGAATGCAACTTTTCATTTTAACCATTTTTTTTAACACCACAGTACTCACACACGTTTGGTCACCATCATAACTGTTGCATGAAACTGTAGTGTAATAATCCAGCACCTCTGCACTTAAGCATTTGTATGTCAGCTGACAACAGCTGATATCCCATCATGCCGTACAGCCTCTATACATGAACCCCCAATATCTCTCACAAGCACCTGGGTACATATTGTTACGGTATCACAACAAAACGAATATGCTTCTTTTTTTTTTTTGGTGCATATGTATAGCTATTATGTACTATATATGTATCACCTTACAGTACAATAATACAACAAAAAATTGACTTAATAATTATACCCGAAAATAATCTTAATATTTTTTTTAATAAAGTAGCCGGCACAAATATAGTATTAGGCTGTGGATTGCGCCGATCGCCGGATTATTTTGACACCCTGCATTCATTGTCACTGTTTTTGCTTTGAAAATAATTGCTTATTTTTTAGCAGTCATTTTAACGCTTTTAGCCTCTCGAAGTGCTTAACACAGAAAACCTGCCCCTTCAACTCTCTGATTGAATGTTGGGTCAAGATGTAACATAGCTGTCATGTGGTTCTAAGATTTTTTTTTTTCACCCAGCAATGTGCAAGTGAAGGGCTAGAAGGGCAATCAATCCTTACTGTTAAAGGCACAGTAGCATCTGCAAGACGGGCGGATCAGGTTTTTTCAGCCGGGCGGCGACACCTACTTTGCGGGCGGCGCCCTGCTGAAAAGGCCTGGGAGAATCCTGTGTATATATATATATATATATATATATATATATATATATATATATATATATATATATATATATCTCTCTTAGGGATGACACAGGGTAGTCTGGTATCCGGGCTACCCGGTTCTCAATATTACCCGAATCCGTTTTCAGGATTTGATTCCTCTTCAAATCCCTTTTTGCTAAAATCAAACGTCACGCAACCTGTTGTAGCGGAGCCACTCCACTTGACCAGCCCAGACCAGTGGTTTTCAACCTGTGGTACACGTACCTTTACTGGTATATGACAGGCTTGCCACTGGTGCGCGCCGACAGTTCTTTGTGATGATATGATTCCTCAAAACACAATGCTCCTTCAATCGCACCATTGTGTATCAATCTGTTTGTACCACTGAAGCACAGAGAAATGAGAAATTATAATGCAGAGCTCCAGACTGCGATTAAAATGGTTAGAAATGCAAGAAAAAAAAAAAAATGTTGACAACTTTTTCAGGGGTTAGGCACAAAAATGCCGCATCTCCCTTTACAAGCAAGTATTCAATATTTACAAATGCGAGATGACATCGGTCTGAGATATGTATATACACTTGCATTGCCGTAGACACAATGAAAGTCTCTACGGCAATGCGAGCGTTCAAATTTCTTTCAGCCAAACTATATATAAATGGCTTACCAAACAAAATTCATCATTTTGCTTCAAAGAGGTTTAAATACTTGACTACCGCTCGTTTATATTTTTTCATCAAAATCTCCATATTGATTAAAAAAAGGGCATAGTTGTAAAACAAACAACACGTTTCAACACTAATGTGTCTTCATCAGGTATATCAACACCAGCAGAATACAAGCACCCCAGTTTCTTGCCACCGTTATGATGGTGACTAAACGTGTGAGTACTGTTGTGTAAAAAAAGTAGCTTAAAATTAACAGTTGTTTAGGAAATGTAGAACAAGAACAGCAACAAATAAAAATACACTTAAGGTTTGAGTCTTGCACACGTGCCATTAACAAAATGCCCTGAAAACTTCACGTAATTAATGAAGGGCTGTAATGCAGCAAAAAGAGCAAGAATTAAACAAACAAGGATGTGAAAAGGTTACCGTACCAAGCTGAAAAAAGTTGTCTTTGTGAACTCCAATAAACCAATGTTATCTTTCACCAGTCAAATCGTAGCGTGCCTAAATAAAGTTTTGAGTAAGCACAAAAAGATTTTTTTCATCTCTTGTGTCTTGCATCCCATTAGATTTTGCTACATTGTTTACCGTCAGGAGTTTAAGTGATTTAATTGCACAAGATTCCATGGTTAGATGATGAGCTGATAATATCTCTTCAGCCAAAGAATCAACCATAGCAATGTTAGCTTTATACTAAAGCAGGGTCAGCTGTTGAACAAAGTTTATTTCTCAAAATGACCATTTCATTTGGCACCTACAAGGGCTTGAGAGTAAAGGAAAGCGTGAGGGGCAGCGAGCTTGAAGCATGCGAATGCTTGAGTGACAATAGTGTCATAGGACAGGCTGGACAGATCCCTGTTACTCAAAGGACCGGGTCAGACAGCATCCTCTGGGTGCTGGGCGGCTTGAGATGAGATGGGCCAGGACAAGACATACAAACAAGACACTCTGAACTTTCACCGTGGAGGATGAGACACAGAACATACGAAAGACAAAGCTCTGAAGCCCAGGCCGGGTCAGGCAACATCGGCTGGCAGCTGCGTGGCGTGGAGAGTTAGGGAAAAGTGTCTCGGGTCCGTATAGGAGAGACGAAGGAAGGGAACCCCCTCCCGCGCTGGGGCCCAACTCGACGGGCGGGTACTCCGGGCATACTAACGAGGGACTGGTGAGCTGCTGAAATGTCCATGGGAGATGACCCGGTATATGGTTTTAATCAGGTGCTGGTTGCTTCTGGCACGTGTTGCAGAAGTGGCTGCTCCGATTTGGAAGGAGTGGGGAGAATAAAACTGAGGGGAGAGCCTGGACAGAAGGGTGTTGAGATAGGAAGCAAACCAACGTCTTGTAGTGACGATTCTTGAAGAGTCGATGAAGAGAGGATCTGAAAGGAGACACGAGTTCCTTGATGTAACAGGACAAAGTGATTTCCAGCGACTTGAGTGACGTTGGAGCGCCGCAGGCCGATGGCTGGGAAACTGGAGATTGATGGGACTGAAAACTCTGAGCAGTGCAGGAACCCGAAGAAGGCGACTAGGCACAGAGCTTCCATGATGATGTCATCGAAAGGGGTGAAGCAGCCGCTAAGGAGGGAGGAGATGAGGCGAAGGAGGATATCTGATGAGATTGGTTGTCTTGATGGAGAGGCGGGAGGGAGGCTCTTCTCCATGCCCCGGATCGTCAGGCGAACCTTCAGGATAGAAAGGAGCCGGGGGTGGACTGGAGGCGGAACTGGTGCTGGATACCTGAGAGGTAATTCCTGATGGAAGAAGGGGCCAGGTTAAGGGATAGCCTGAGGTATGTGATAGAGACAAGGAGGTACTGAAGGTTATAGGTGGTGAGAGAGATCCGATTCTGGGCACAGAATGTGGTGGAGGACCAAAAGGTAGAATAAGAATAGTGAGTGGGAGGGGCTAAGGCATTCTTCCTGAAGCTGCGGGCCAACTGGAGGAGGCCGGAGAGTGTGGAGTTTAGTGGAACACAAGTTGATTGAAAGGAGGAACTTGGTACGGGTTGGGGTCTGCTTCTGGGACCAGGCTGTGAAACTTGTGGACCATCACACAACCTCCACCATGTTTAATACTGGGCATGGTTAACTTTTTTTGGTTTTTTTTACTGCAAGGTATAGTATTCTGTAGTAAAATTACTACAGCTGGCCAAAGTCCAGTATCTGGGTCACAGTATGCTTCACAAGACCTCATGGCGTTACGCTCCAAGTCTATCCGTTGTATTCCCCTTGATGTCCTGGTAACTTTGGTGCTTTTTTTTTTTCCTCAACGGTAAATCAACTGGTGCTGTCGCGTGTTGTTGTGGTTGTTCCAACCCATTGTTTATTGTCTACCTGTTCTTTTTTTATCAAAACTTTTCCCTATAATAAAATAAAACATTATATTTATTTGTTTTAATTATTTACGGTTTGTCTGTATTTCATCAGTGTTCATTAGATACATACAAACATATAGCTTTCAGCTGTACTCGTAATAATCAAGCACGTGCAGAAGACAGAAATAAAAAACCTCACTCCCGTAGGACCGGCAGTGCATTTTAGAACTCATTACTCAAAGGGTTAATGCTACTAGTATCTGAGAGGATGAGCGGACATATGACTAAATTGCTGACGACGTTAAGGGCCCCATATATATGTATATATATATAGAGAGAGAAAGCAGAGGTCTGAGGGAGTAAATGATGGAATGCTGTCAGTAGTGTGCAGTGGCTTGCTATAGAGAGCAGAGATCTGAGGGAGTAAACGATGGAATGCTGTCAGTAGTGTGCAGTGGCTTGCTATAGAGAGCAGAGATCTGAGGGAGTAAACGATGGAATGCTGTCAGTAGTGTGCAGTGGCTTGCTATAGAGAGCAGAGATCTGAGGGAGTAAATGATGGAATGCTGTCAGTAGTGTGCAGTGGCTTGCTGTAGAGAGCAGAGATCTGAGGGAGTAAATGATGGAATGCTGTCAGTAGTGTGCAGTGGCTTGCTGTAGAGAGCAGAGATCTGCTGAATGCTGTGGAAATTGGTATTTGAGAGAAGGCGGTTTTAGATGATGTCGGAAATGGGGCTGCCTTTGGGAAGAGATGAAGAATGCATAGACCCCCACCCCTACCCACCCAGATGTGATTGGGTCGGCTCATCACTTCCCCAGGTGGAGCACGGCTGAGGAAAGCTAGAGTGGACGGCATGAAGAAATGAGGTAAACAGGGAAAAACGCAGTGAGAACGCTCTCTACTGCATCCCAATTATGTCTAAAGGCTAACATTTTAAAAATGTGAAAGCAGAACACACAGAAATGTGTGCTGTCAGCTGGCTTGCATTCCCTTCCCTTCTCCCCTGCTCCAGCCATGACATACAACGACCTACAGCCACAAACATGGGTGTATTAGTTCAGTAGTGCTTTAGGGGCAAAAACTGTATAATTAACCCTTTCCAGGAATTGGGTAACCCGGTTCCTAGAAGGCCTAGAACTGACTCTGATTTCTTCTACCCGATGTCATGCTTAATATATATAATATAGTGTATAGTATATAGTCAGAATTGTCGAGGTGTGAATGTTTTATATATATATATATTTAGAGAAAATAAAATAAATCTTCTCCCAGTAATATTTACATATATATATATATATATATATATATATATATATATATATATATATATATATATATATATATATATATTAACTTAAATTAAACTAACATTCCCATGCGCTACTATATACCCTTATAATGTTTGTAACCACATAACATACCTGGTCATACCCGATCTGGAGGGTCTTTTATATATATATATATATATATATATACATATATATAATTGCAAAAAACTATGTAAATGCAGCAGTTAGGGTTGAACTCATCGCCGCAAAAGCAAGGAAATGTGTTTTTAACCCTAACTCGCCATTCCCACCCCCACACAAGCAACCGCAGACTGCCGTCATCAGATAAGACATAGAACATGCAGCTCTTTCCAGATGACACAAGAGACATCCATCATCATGGTCCACCGGTGCTGTAGCCATGGATATACATGTACACTTCAACACCGTATCAACTTTGCTTTTGTGGTGATGAGTTCAATCCCAACTGCTGCATTAATGTAGTTTTTTGCAGTGAATTTCCTTGCTTTTTGAGAAGACTGTTTTTATTTTCATTATAAACTACACCACTTCTGTGGAGGTGTTCCATACATGACTGCTGCATTTTACCACATTTTACCACTACCATATAGTAAAACAATGTTGATCGTTTGTATCTATATTGTTTTTGAAATCTATGATGCATAATTGTAAGGTAAGAAATGAAGTGTCTCTTAAGATTCACACAGACAACATAAATGACTTAAAGTAACGTAGTAGCCCTTTATGTCAGTTTAAACAGGTTTTAATGGACAAGACATAAGGTGCATTTCACAAGGTCTCAAAATGCCTCTTATGTTTTGTCCATAAAAAACCTCCTTAATGATCTATTAATGAAACATTTATAATGCAATTATATGTTTCATTAACAGTAAATACAAAAAAAAATAAAAAAGGATGAACATGAAATATAAATGTCTTTTTTTTTGTTGTTGTTGTTTTTACAATTGAGAGCAAGGATTTAGCATGTTGCTCATTCTTCTCTAAAGTTAGAACTTTTTGTTAAAAATACTAATGCAGTATAATTGTCCGTCTTTCTGCTTCTCTTTATTGAGGCAAACACCACACTCGAAAGTATTATTAACCATTTTATTACATTGATTGGCATTTAAATTCAATTGACTGGCAGAAAATGAATTACAAAACATACTGCAAAAAAAAGATGCTCGAAACACTAAGATGATTATTTAAACGCTGCTGTCACTGTTTTCTGACTTTATGAAATTGAAACAAATGATATAAATCAACTTGACGATATAAACTGGATTAATATGCAGCAGTCAGCATGCCACACAGAGAGCTGTACGCAAAACAAAACTTTGATAACTATGAGGTATGAACTTCAAAAACATTTTCTGTTATGTATTTCTGTTATTTATTTATTTACTTATGCTGTATCAGCTATATTTAAACAACATATATAAAGTCATGTTTACTATCCAACCTTGCCTCTCTTATTATTTTGACTGACTCATATATTAAATATGTAGTGCAGACTCAGCTCACAGTGGAAAATGAAATGCCCCTTGGGAAGTCTATTGTTACCTCCAGGGTGTAATGCCCTCAGCCTGTGACCCCCTGTCGGTAACAATAGTCTTCCCTCAGGTCAATAATTTTTATTAATGTCTAAAATGTTTATAGTTTAATTTATCTATGTGTTAGACATAATATAAATAATGACCTGGACTCCAAGTTGGCAGAGGCTGTTCAGAGACAGGGCTGATGATTGGATTGTACTGCGAGCAGCCAGTGTTAAGAAGGAGACAGTGGAATTAACTCCCCCTGTTTTAAATAATTTTCTGGCTGTAAGCAAGGGCATGTAAGGTAAGCTTGTTCAATCGAGTAAACACGGAACGGGAACCATGCACTTTGCATTTTCCTTTCCTGAGCTATATACCACTGTCAGCTTTATTTGGCCCCAGACAGCGCTAGCTAAGTTGAACAGACCCTTTAGTTGCACACATGAATATGCACACTGATTGTATATTATAGAAAACTAATCTAATCATTCATCAAATCCAGATGGAGTTATTGATTAAACACTTCCTGCAATCTGTTATTGAATGTGATATATACTGTTTACCTTAGTGTGAAGCAAGTGAGGGAAAACAGTCCTGGTAGTGTTATTTTTCAGTTAATGGCAACTGTCCGGCTAATTACTTTGCTATGTTGTAGACAGAGGGATATCAGTTCCTGGTGCAGTAAAGGTGGTAGTATTAATGTAAATCACTGGAGAGGACACAATAAGATCAATTTCCCAACTGTCTTAGATAACAAAACGGTTTCTCTTTAAAGCGTTTCAATTCAGATTAGTAGAGCAATATTTAATGGTGTGTTTTTTCATATTTGTTCCATGAAATTGTGTTTGAAAATAAATACTGCATCAAGCAAATTTGCCAGCGCACTCCGATTAGAAGTGATATGCAGCCAGGCCCTGCTGTAATATTAGATGTTATTGTCAGTCTGAATTATAAACAACAAAAAAATAAACTCTTGGCATGTGTAGAGTGGTGATGTAAAATAGGGGTTCTCATTAGAAATGGAGTGTTGAATACAGTATCATGTTCTATTGTGTCCACTGTTCCAGGATAGCAGCAACCAGATTTTTCTGATTTGATTTAGATTTCAGAGACCTATGCCTTCCTGCCACGAGAAGCAGTGACACGGTTTCTAATGAGCTGCTCTGAATGTCAGAAGAGAATGCATTTAAATCCGGAAGGGGCAGAGCATAAAGGTGAGTCTGCTGCTAATTAACATGGAAATGTAATAGGAGTGTATGTTGCACACCTGATTGCTCTTGTATTGTGATTTTGTCAACAAAGGAACTGAAATTCACAATCTGTTTTTAGAAAATACACTAATATAGCAATAGCACTTTCTGTTAAAAGCACAAATGTTTGTTTGCAAAAAAGAAGAGTTTATGAAAACAAAATGATCCGCTATTTACCAAAAAGTGAGAGAGAAATGTGTAGAATGCATAACTTCAACAAAACATAGGTACCATGCAGGCTCATGAATAAACAGTATTTTTTTATGTTTTTACTTTTCAATGTTATTCTTTTTTTTCAGAAAACGGAAAGCCACCCACTTTGGTGACCAGCATGATTGACTATAACATGCCAATAACAATGGCCTACATGAAACACATGAAGCTCCAGCTACTAAACTCCCAAAACAATGAGGTAAATTATTACGACTAAAAGTATTTTTGTGCTGCAATCCAATACTCAGTAACTAAAGTTTTCAATTAATAATTTGTTGAATAATTGCAGTAAACCATAAAGAAACATGTGCATCATGTGTGATAAAACAAAAAAAAAAAAGACAACCGACTTGTGTGCTATGCTTGTATGTCTAAACAGGCTTTCTGTCAACTTCTCTCAGAGACAAAGATTTCTAAGTTGGTACTTTACCATGTTTTTGCAGTTAACGGAAGAATACATGTTCAGTGTGAACACCATGCACTTTCTACACTAAAACAACATTGGAGTATAATTTTGAGACTATTGTGATTTGCAGGAAGACAGTTCTTTGGATAGCGATGAATATGACATGAGTGACTCGACACGGATGTCAGCAGTGAATTCTGACCTGAGTTCCAACCTTGAGGAGAGAATGAGCAGTCCCCAGAATCTTCACAATCAGCAAGATGGTTAGTTTCCTGCTCTAGTTAACAGCCTCTGAGTCACTGTTTATTGCCCATTTGAACATTTTTAGATTCTGTTTTGATGCAAGTGGTAATTCAACAAAATAAGGTTTGGCATTTCAGTTAAATGCCTCGTTCCTTGTTTCTAAATCAATGTTAACCTTTAGTAGGATACAAGTTTGTGATTTCATCATCCAAAATGATTACAGCGTCTTTGGAAGACACTGAAGGCCAGGTTTCCTAAGTGTTTAAGCAACTATAATTTAGGAGAAATACACCAGTTAATTTTACCAAACCTGATTTAAGTGATATAAATCAAGGACTCTAGTATAGTGAAGTTGTTGGTGTCTCATTTTGTAACATTATTATTATTATTATTTTTTGTATTAAAAAAAAGAAAATTGGTTTAAATTACAGAAATAAGTACCCTGATGAGAAGAAAATCAACATGTGAATATTTTGTTATGTAGAGAATAGTAAGAGTGGCATTCACTACACAAGATTATACTTTTCAGTCTGTGTGATTATCTCTTAACAAGCCAAGTGTGGCATATGCCGTTCTTTGACTCGGGTTCTCAGTTGCTTTGGAAAGCTGGAAAGACTGTTATAAAACAGATTGCTATGCAGAGAAGGCAAAGATGTTCTTATGAATACTGGGGTAGGGTGCGGGGGAGGTGGAGAGGGTGATTTAAGGATGTGATGATACACTAGCACACATCTAACACTGGCTGGTAGGACTGAAAAAGGACTGAAAAAGAACACCAGGTAGTACTACAGATTATACCACAAGAGCAGGAGCCCCATGTGAGTAACCTTCACCAAGTACTGAACTTGACAGACTGTAATACACAGTCATGCATCAGTTTGGCAGTTGGATTCCTAATTTCCCACATAAAGTATATGACTCCTTCTGAATAATCATTACAGAATTGTTTTTCATCGTTATCTGTGTTCTCAATAACATCCACTCAATAAAGGGAAGTAGAAAGACAGACAACATCTTAAGAAACATAGAGTTAACACCACTGTTTTATAGGCATTATCAAAACAATGGAAACTTTTTTTTAACAGGTATCTGCAACAACTGTGATAATCTCAACATTGAAAAAATGGGGACCGCCTGTCACACTATACTGGGTGAACACAATATCTTCACCAAACTTTATCTTTAGTATACACTCCTAGCCTCTTAAAAGTTTCAGAATGCATTTCATTATAACCTTGTGCTTATTACGGAGTATGAGGACCCCCTGTATGTGCCTGCACTGGTTATGGTATTTTTATGCATTGTTAGCATACCATAATTGCATACAGTTATAGTTTTTCTTTATATTTGGTAGTTTTTCAGCATCATTATAAGGATAGGGGCACAATATTCAATACAGACAAGATTATCCTGTGGCAGACCAATATGCAATTAAGAGTTTTGAAGTACATTTGATATTTGCTCATTAATAATATCCTAATGTATCTTTCCCACTTAACATTGTAGAAATCTCTGTGATCTTTAGAAAGCAGTAGTTGTCATGTGATACTTCAATAAAGGCTAGATCACCAAAGTTCCTATAGAGTTGTAAGAGCCAGGGCCAGGTTATGATTTGTATTTCTTAAAAAATGTACAGTATCATAGTATATCTGGCAGCAATCTTCATCTTTTAAGAAAGCATATTATGGAATAGGATGTTTCTGAGTAAGGTACGACACTGTGTGCAGTACATTGTACAGTAAATCTTCTGTACTAACAGCTTCATACGAACAGCTTGTCCATTCTGTGCCTTCATGGTTTTCTGGTTTTGGTTATTTGATTCTCTTATCAATCCCCCAACCAGGAAATGGTACTGCATTGACTGTATCCTGGAATAAAAGTAATCCTTTTTAAATAAAAAATAAATAAATAAATAATAGTGAAAAATACTAAATACTGTTCACTTAGGTTTCAGAAGTTACGGGATGATTGTGTGTGGGGAGGCATTTATCTCTTGGCTGTCATATGTTTGCAGTGGAAACTCAATTTGTGTTTGTGGTAGTATAGCCTGTTCTTGCATCACCTGTGTACTGACTACTAGATGTGCAATAGAAGCTCTTCCTAATTTTGTTAAAAGGTAAGTGTTCAACCTTGAAGGGTGGATTTATTAAATATTTTTTTAAGGCTAATCTTTGAATGGTAAAGCTTATTATTATTATTATTATTATTATTATTATTATTATTATTATTATTATTATTATTATTTATTTTTGTATGGTACATTACCATCAATAATCTATCCAGAACAATATTATAACTGCTCATCCCTGCAGGTTTTCTGGCTGAAACCTAACAATTGTTTTATTTCTCGAAACAATTTGCCTATTTGATTTTGACAAATATACATCATTTTTACTTTTTCCTGTTTTTAGCCTTCACCTGTGTTTTCCCATCTCCTCCTCCAGGAGACCCTGGCTTTATCCCACTGGAAGGACTGTGGTGCTGTTCTGGTACAGTGACTGTGTGCTGCCCTGATAGCAGCCATTTGGGCAACATATACTGCAGGACACAGGGCAGTTACCATTTACCACTTCCACCAAGCACCTAGCACACAGTTCTGTTATTGTGAGGACGAACAGCATACATAAAGTATGGGTATCCGTAGCAAGGACAGCTTGGGTTTAAACAGCTGATGTTGTGAAGCCTATAACACATTTTATAAGAAATGATGCATTGCCCGATGTCAAACGATGATGACTCGTCAGTACTGATTTACGACCAGTAAAAAAATATATCAAGAAAATGATTTTGGCAAAGATATTGTAGGAAACAGGCATAACAGCAGGCAGAACAAGATGAGCTAGGTTAGTGCTGTTTCCAAGTACCTATCACTTCATTTGTTAGCGAATGTGTAATGTGTAGTTCAAACTCACTCCAATGCTCAGCAGCAGTCGGACCGTGTGACCTACAGCACCTGTATCAGGATGCAGCGGCGTGTGTCTGTTGTGTTTTATTTCGAATGCAAGTGATAATGTCAATAAAGCTAATTAAAATATGGATTTGAAAGCATTGGTTAGATCTCCTATATCCTGTTTTTGCTAGTGATCAAGGGATGCTCATTTCAAATATATGCATTCAGGCAAGAAAATACTTAAATCCACACTTCCAGTGTTACAGGATTACCAAGAGATTGACATATTTCTTTAAAGTTTAGATACAAAATTATTATTTTTAAGGCATTGTGCTTAAAGTAATGTATTGCCTTCATGAAACCTTTATTGTGATAATAATAATATACAGATCAGACCACTTTTTAATTTCAGATTTTGTCATCTCTTACATTATGCTGAATAACAATTAGTCAATATTTAATTAACTACTGTAAATCTGCAGTTTAATCACATATCCACTCACATATCACAAATCCAATTTAATTTAATTGGCCTGAATATTAGTTAATTAATAATTACACATCCATTAACAGACTCTTAAACTGAAGTGTTACCAAAAAAAAAAAACAACACTTCTTAGTAGGGGGTTGCTTTGTCATGAGGACCTAGCTAGAAAAAACATTTTCAAAACTGAAGACTAAATAAAGAACCACATGCCCCCTGGTTTTGCATTGGAAAACACAATTACCATTTTCACAATTACCATTTTCACAAAAGCACAGTAATATGTTCAGCATGTCTGGGAAAATGTGCATGTTATAGCTACACTGCACCATCGTCATTGAAAACAATGTGCAATCATTAATCGACTAATAATAATAATAATAATAATAATAATAATAATAATAATAATAATAACCACATCATAAAATACTGCTCATTTAGGGTCGATTGCAGATTAAAGTTAGTACACTCGTTAATCCCGGTTGCAGTGTACCAGAAGATAATCACCACATGTGGATCATCCGCTAAATCGGACTAAACAAGATCCTGATTGCAGTGTACCAAGTCGGATCTGAGATGATCCTGTTCAGGAGGACTAACTTTGTGTGCTTGCTCGTCCTTCGTTTGTACAGCACATTTTAACAGGAAGACCATGCCATTATTCTCTGAAATGACGTCTAAAAACTAGTAAAGTCTTTTGAACCTCAGTCTGAACCCTTTTGAAACATTTGGTTCAGTAAGGTTTGCTCGCCAAGTCACAGAACTATACTTAACAAAAGTGACAATTGCACTATGTAATGAAAAAATGGACCGTAGTATATTGTTGATACACTATATTAAGCAATTATTAATTTTCTTAGGTAGACAGCGAATGTATACGGTAGTTTAAATACTACACCAATGTGGCACCCTTTTCCATTTTGTCTAATTTCTTATGGTTGAGAAACAAAGTGTTCGGAAGAGATTGGTTTCGTTTTTTTCATAAAAATATTGTAACACTTTAATAAAGTGCTGCACAATAAGATCCTGTGTATTTAAATAATAAAAGCAATAGGCTACCTGCAAGTTAAAATGCAAGTGTGATCCGTGTGCGGAATGTGCATAAAAAGACTAGGCTACAATTATATTAGGAATATAGGTGAACTTTTACTTAAATGTGTTTGCCCGAATCACACCTAACGATTTTATCAGTAACATGTTTATTATTTGCTTTTTTCATATTTCTGACTTTTTTGCCAGTTCAATATCTTCAGTGTAGTTTTTTTTAATCAAATGCCAGTAACGATACGTAAATGTCCGAGTTTGTCTTTACACTTTAAATTGTGAATTTCCACCCGCATTTGTAATGGCTTATTATGGTTAGTCCTCATTATCGGTCTAACTTTTTCCACGTGTTCAGGTCAGCTAAACCAATTACAGGATTAACTGTTTGGTACGCCGCAATCAGAACTAATTTAGTACAGATCTGCAAGATTTGTTAGACCGCATTTTAGTCCACTTGATGCGGAAGTCACTGGTACTCTGCAATCGACCCTTAATGTCTGAATTCTGAAAATAAATATATAAATAAAGCAATAGTTGTGAAATTGCATTCCAGAGTGGAATGGTATAGTAGGTTTTTGCTACAGTGCTAATTGAAGATGAAAAGCAGAAGCTCTTTGAGCCAAAAAATAAAAATAAAAAAATGTTGTAAACATTTTGTACATCTTTAAGAATGAAAAGAAAAATAACTACTTTAAATTACACCAGGGTAATATGTTTAAAATATTAGAACATATTAGCTTGGAATCAGCTACTCTATTTTTACCATTACTTTACCTTGCTAAACCATACTTGGCTATGTTTTACCAGGCTGTTTGGCTGAGCTGTACCATGATTTATATTAGACAATTCTTTAACACACCCTTTCCTTTATATCCTGCCAACACTCATTTTAGAGGAAACTGATGTGAGACATGATTTAAGTACACGGCATGTTATATTCATATCTAAAAAGGAGACTGGTTAGCATTGCTGAAGGAGGCATTAAGCCGGACAGTTGTGGCTTAGCTTTTCTTGTCAACTGATAATTCCATACATTTATAGAAAGCAGACTGGTATAAAAAAAAACACATACATTTTATGAATGAATCACAGAATAGCTGGTTATACAGTTAGCATACCACAATTTTGGGAATGTCTCGCTTCTATTAGGACAAAAAACTCTCAATTATTTTAACCTCTGCCCTTGATTATTTGTTTTAAGTATTATTTCAGCAAACCACATACGCGTATCCTTTGCTTTACACTTTGATATTGTAGAGACACATAGTAATACAGGTTACCACATGCACATTGTTATCTCGGGAAAATGTGGAAATTGATAATAAAAATCTATTCAGAGATGAAAGGATTCAATTATCCTTGCTCAAAAATGTGTACAGGTTCCAAGTGGAGTTTACATTTTTTTTTTTATACAATTCAGCCAACAAATAAGAGTGTGTAAGGGGGCCTTATTCCTTATTTTACCAACACAAAAAATGAACAGCTCCACTAAAACCCATAAACAAGCACTTGCTTTCGAAAACCTTTCAGTGGATTTAAAACTGCTCTTGTGTAGCTGAAATAAGAGGGACAGTAATGATAGAACAGATAACGATTCATAGCAGCAAGTGCAGCATGATTGTTTGTAGTCTAATTTTCTTCCAAATCGAGCTAGAAGTCCACACCAGCTTCTGGGTTGGGGTGTGGAGGTGTGTGTGTGTGTGGGGGTGGGGGTGGGGGTATATAATTCTGTGTGTGTGTGTGTGTTTGGGGGTGGTGTATATAATTCTGTGTGTGTGTGGGGGTGTATATAATTCTGTGTGTGTGTGGGGGTGTATATATAATTCTGTGTGTGTGTGTGGGGGGTATATAATTACGTGTGTGTGGGGGTGTATATAATTCTGTGTGTGTGTGTGGGGGTGTATATAATTACGTGTGTGTGGGGGGTCTATATAATTCTGTGGGGGTTATATAATTATGTGTGTGTGGGGGTGGTGTATATAATTACGCTGTGTGGGGGGTGTATATAATTCTGTGTGTGGGGGGGGGGGTGGTGGTGTATATAATTCCGTGTGTCTGTGTGTGTGTGTGGTGGTGTATATAATTCCGTGGGGGGGGGGTATATAAAGTGCTTGCCTGTTAAGAGGGTAGATAAATCTCAGTTGGTGAACAAAAAAAAAAAACATCACCATGGAGACTAGAGCTACAGTAGGCACTTGGTCCTGTAGTTCCTGCTTGAGGGCAGAGAGGCAACGGCAGCATTATAAACCGATGTGGGAAAAATCAGTATTTAGAATGCTGCTAAGCCTTGCTGGCTGCTGATCGGAATGGGATTGATAGTAGCTCCAGTAAAACTCTTGGTACCACATACTTGACATTAGGATGTACAGTTGTAATCAGATCATAGGAAAGATAAATGTCTTGCTAAAAGGATTTTCATTTCTTTCAGTTCTGCATCATCATAGTTAATCCAAAGTTGGTGTGATATATTGCAATCTTAGGTTCGATTGGTAGTTCATTTCAAAACAGCTTTATCTGTGCAGATCAGAAGGCTTAGTTTGTGTTGGTTGGTTGTTCTTGGGTGCGTTGTTATTACAGCCTTGAAAAAAAAACTGAATTGCTGAAGAAATTTGTAAGAACGTTTAAGGACAAACGCCTTTGCGATAGCACTTGAGAGAGAGAGAGAGAGAGAGAGAGAGAGAGAGAGAGAGAGAGAGAGAGAGAGAGAGAGAGAGAGAGAGAGAGAGAGAGAGAGAAAAGCTATGGTTTCACAAACTCAGGATACAAGCAGCCTCATTAGCTGATACTGTAATCCTGAACCTTATTCTTTAACAGTAACATCCCTCTGGCAAAACACAACACTCTGGCCCATCTGTAAACTTGTCTGAGAATTTAATCATAGAGGAAGGAGCCCATCACCCTGGAGGAAGGCTGAGTACATGGTTCACTGTCGTTTCGGCGGCTCATCTCAGCAGTGCCTCTGCCAGAATGTGCTCTGTTGCCATAGTAACCCCATCCCTGCTTCATATAGGGAAGATTAGCTCTTACTGTGCAACGGGGAGAATTTAAGGGAAGTCAGGCTAATCCCTGGGTGCAGTGCGAAAGAAAGGTTGGACCTCGCCTGAGGGATGCTGTAGCTGCAGTGATAGAATTGGCCTGCCGCAGACATTGGTATTTAACTTGAAGAGTGGAATTCACAATAAATGTCAGCTCCTCTGGACTGGAATATTGAATGACTTTTTTTCTTTTCTTCTGAAGCCTGTCCCATTCCAGCCGAAGCTGCAGAGCAACAGTGGAGTAGAGGGTGTGTGAGGAATAGCAATATCTTTTATAGAAGATTTTTTACAAATACAAATGAATATGAAAAAAAAAAAATTGGCATACTGGAACACCCCCTTCTTTTTTTCAAACTTCCTAAGCTCCATCTTACCTGGAATCATGCTCTGATAACTTGTTCAGAACCAAAATTGCAGCCTTTGTTCTTATCCCTGCTGCTGTGATCTTGTTTGATGTCAGCTTAAAGACTGAGCAACATTTTGCTATGCTTATTTTTATCCTTGTTTCAGCGTGTGTAAGTGCTCAATGGCTTCTCCAAAGTGGTTATGTTATTACAGCTTTATTCTAGGACTGACAAAGTATGGCACCACCAGTGAATCATTCCAGTATAGGGTTGTGTTTGCCAGCATAAACACTGTAGTTAGTTTTAATCTGTATTGCTTTCCAATGCCCTTAAAACCACTCAAAGCCTCTGGAACACTGATGGCAAATCTAGTCAGACATGTTTTCAGAGGTCTAAGGTTATCTGCTCTCATTACAGTTAAATGATAGATACAAATAACACAAACTATTTCTATCGCCTTTGTCCACTGTGTTTTGCCCCAAAGGGACCAAAGAAAAAGTGTTGGCTTCCTTTGTAACTGATGTGTAATAATGTTAATTCCTGATGAACAGGAATTGTGTGGAATTCCTTTTCCCAGGTGTTTTATGGCTGACAGGGAGAATTGGAATTTGAACTTGTGACCTGCTGAAGTATAGTTATAAAGCATGCTAGTGTGTTGCTCCTGTCACACCACAGCTGCGGTGAGATCCACCAGCTTTCGGTTTGAACAGATTGGTTACTGCTTGTTTCTTATTCCAATATGATATTTGAAGTCAGAGATGTAAGCACTGTCCAAGGTGCTTTCTTCTGTGGCATTGCTACACAGATGTTGTTTCCCTTGACTTGTCTGGTCTCAAACCCTCAACCGTTTGTAACATTTAAACAAAAAACAAACAAACAAAAAAAAACCCATAAGAAACATTTAATATAGAAAATACATTTGAAATGTCTCTAATCAATTGAAGGAGATATTTCCATGGATGCGCTGTATAATTATATTTTGTTTGGTACTGTGCTGGTATTTTATTCGCCAAATAAATCAGACAGTGTCAACATCGAATTCTTACATAATTACAATTATACAAGGTAATTCCAGGATTGCCTCATCATTCACTATTTTATTTACAATACTATCAACGCTACTAATTAGTGGCTAGTGCCATCTGTCTCTGAGCCTAATGATGTACAGTAAAGCTTCTACTGATTTTATACTTTATTACAAAGTATGTACTAGCTAAAGGAAACAGCAATTGCAATTCTTTGTTAAAAAAAAATCCTGTCACAACACTTTAACCCCAGAAGCAGCAGAGCAGCCCTGAAAGCACCACCAGAGCTGAAAAAGTGGTTCTGAGATGCATCTAGTAGTGTATATTTACCTTTAGTAATCTTATAGTTATGTCTTTTAGGCAGTCCTTTTTTCCCCCAATTTATATAGATTAAAACAGCACAACATTAAAGCAATTCTGGTAGCACTGGTAAATTAGGGCAGATTACAGGGCATGAATCGGCATGTGTTTACTTATTGTTATGTTAGCTATAATTTTACAATAACAGAGATCAATATAATAAGCTTTGTAAATCAATCTGTTCCATACATACTGTTGACACTCCCCAGTCTTCTGTATTATTGAAATTTTCTTAGAATAACGAAAATAATTACAAGAACTGGATGTAATCTATTAGATTTATAATGCCAGTGTGTGGCGGAGTGTCCCGCCCCTATTATTATTATTTGTATTATTGTTTGCGGCGCGGATAACAGCGCCGCGTCTTTTATATTTTAAAAACCCCGTGAGGATGCATGACTGATCAGCTACTGATTATTTAACTAGCTGACAGTCATGCATCCTTACCAAACGCATGCAGACTGTGGCCGAGGGGTAATAAGATAATTAACAGCTAGTTAACCCCTCGGCCAGAGTATAAGAACCTGCAGCAGTCCGTTCTGCGTGGGTTGGGTGTACAGAGAGGAAAGTGCGGAGAACACGGAGAGCGAGCAAAACAATTGCTAAAACGTGCTGGTTTAGCCAGCACGCCACTTACTTGTTTGTCTGTTTATTCGTTTGGCCCTCGTGCCCTTTGGTTTGTGTTTTGTTGTTTTGTTTAAATATTTTGTTTTGTTTAATTATTAATAAATCCAGCTGAGTGCCGTTGCACTCAGTTTCACCCGCCCATCCATTGTTTGACTCAGTTACTTCCTGGTCCGTGACGTCACCACTGCAAGCCAGACTGTCACATATGGTGTCAGAAGTGGGATAAACGCCTCCAGGAGCCGGACCAGGAATACAAAGGGCGTTTTTTTATTTTTTTCGAAAAGTGTTTTTTTGTGTTTGAAAAAAAAAAAAAAAAAAAAAGAAAAAAAAAAATGGGAAGAAGCGGCCGAAGAAAGCAGCAACAGCAGCAGGTGGCGCATCAAGAGCAGCGCGGGCCCGGTCACAGGTCCCGTCGCGTCTCTACTACGCCGGATGTTTGCCTTGCCTGTCTGGATGAGGAAGGGTGGTGCTTCCTGTGTGGCGAGGTAAGGTATCTTCCACTCAGCCAGAGCCACGCATGGCAGAAGATGGAGGAGCCTGAGCGTCCGGCGTCAGGGGGAGAGGGCCCGCTGGCTAAGACGAGTTCACTCTCCTCTGAGGGAATCTGGGGCTGGCTGGTGGAGCCTGGGAGGAATGCTGAAGAGGCCCTCCCCGATGTGATCAACCTCCTGTGGGCCAGAGATGGAGAGCGATGGGAAGCCTGGGAAAAGCAACACTGCCCAGTGTCCTCGCGGAGGTTGCGGACATGGTAATCCGCTACCTGGCTGCAGATATGGCAGGGCTACCGCTATCTCCAGCTCCATCGGGAAAAGCCCAGCCGCTGCCATCTCCAGCGCCAGAGGGAGATGAGTCATCGCTGCCGTCTCCAGTGCCAGAGGGAGAGGAGCCATTGCTGCCGTCTCCAACGCCCGAGGGAGAGGAGCCATTGCTGTCGTCTCCAACGCCCGAGGGAGAGGAGCCATTGCTGTCATCTCCAGCGCCAGAGGGAGAGGAGCCATTGCTGTTGTCTCCAGCGCCAGAGGGAGAGGAGTCATCGCTGCCTTCTCCAGAGGGAGAGGAGTCATTGCTGCCGTCTCCAGTGCCAGAGGGAGAGGAGCCGTTGCTGCCGTCTCCAGCGCCAGAGGGAGAGGAGCCGTTGCTGCCGTCTCCAGCGCTAGAGGGTGAGGAGCCCTCGCCACTGTCTCCAGCACTAGGAGCAGAGCAGCAGGAGCTGCCTCTGTCTCCACCACCACCAGGAGCAGAGCAGCAGGAGCTGCCTCTGTCTCCACCACCACCAGGAGCAGAGCAGCAGGAGCTGCCTCTGTCTCCACCACCACCAGGAGCAGAGCAGCAGGAGCTGCCTCTGTCTCCACCACCACCAGGAGCAGAGCAGCAGGAGCTGCCTCTGTCTCCACCACCACCAGGAGCAGAGCAGCAGGAGCTGCCTCTGTCTCCACCACCACCAGGAGCAGAGCAGCAGGAGCTGCCTCTGTCTCCACCACCACCAGGAGCAGAGCAGCAGGAGCTGCCTCTGTCTCCACCACCGCCAGGAGCAGAGCAGCAGGAGCTGCTTCTGTCTCCACCACCGCCAGGTGCAGAGCAGCAAGAGCTGCCTCTGTCTCCGCCACCTCCACCAGCAGAGGGTGAATGCCTGCTGGTTCTGCCTCAACCGCCGTGGGAGGACTGCTTGCCCCTCCCACCTCCACCAGCAGAGGGTGAATGCCTGCTGGTTCCGCCTCAAGCGCCGTGGGAGGACTGCTTACCGCCTCCCAGCTCCACCAGCAGAGGGTGAATTCCTGCTGGTTCCGCCTCAACCGCTGTGGGAGGATTGCTTGACCTCCCACCTCCACCAGCAGAGGGTGAATACCTGCTGGTTCCGCCTCAACCGCCGTGGGAGAACAGCTTGCCGCTCCCAGCTCCACCAGCAGAGGGTGAATGCCTGCTGGTTCCGCCTCAACCGCCGTGGGAGGACTGCTTGCCGCTCCCAGCTCCACCAGCAGAGGGTGAATACCTGCTGGTTCCGCCTCAACCCCGTGGGAGGACTGCTTGCCCCTCCCACCTCCACCAGCAGAGGGTGAATACCTGCTGGTTCCATCTCCACCTCCACCAGCAGAGGGTGAATACCTGCTGGTTCCACATCCACCATCATGGGAAGAACTGCTCCTGCCCTGCCTCGCACCGCCCAAGGATGCCTGTTGCTTCGCACCTACCAAGGATGCCTGCCTCACTTCGCCCAAGGATGCCTGCCTCGCTTCGCCCAAGGATGCCTGCCTGCCGCCCAAGGATGCCTGCCTCGCCGCCCAAGGATGCCTGCCTCACTTCGCCCAAGGATGCCTGCCTCGCTTCGCCCAAGAAGGCCTGTCTCGCATCGCCTGGGGCTGCCTGTTGCTCCGCATCGCCTGGGGCTGCCTGTTGCTCCGCATCGCCTGGGGCTGCCTGTTGCTCCGCACGCCTGGGGCTGCCTGTTGCCCCGCATCGCCTGGGGCTGCCTGTTGCTCCGCGACGCCTGGAGAGCCACCAGTTATAGGGTACGAGGGAGAAGTGGAGCTCCCGCTGCCGCCTCCATGGCCAGGGGCTCCCTCCCGAGTTCGCCTCGGAGGGTCCGCTACTGCTGCTGCTGCCGTCGCCTCCCGAGGGTCCGCTGCTGCTGCCGTCGCCTCCCGAGGGTCCGCTGCTGCTGCCATCGCCTCCCGAGGGTCCTGTTTTGCTTGGGGTCGCTACCAGTCCTGCCATACGGCAGGAAATACTGTGGCTGGAGCCCCATGAACGGGAGCTGCCGGCCACGGAAAAGGGGGGGGAGGTCAGGAGACCAGCTCCCCAGCCGCACTTTCGCGGCAGGAAATACTGTGGCTGGAGCCCCATGAAGGGGAGCTGCCGGCCACGGAAAAGGGGGGAGGTCAGGAGACCAGCTCCCCAGCCGCACTTTCGCGGCAGGAAATATTGTGGCTGGAGCCCCATGAAGGGCAGCTGCCGGCCACGAAGAAGGGGAGGAGGTCAGAAGACCAGCTCCCCAGCCGCACTTTCGCGGCAGGAAATACTGTGGCTGGAGCCCCATGAAGGGCAGCTGCCAGCCATGAAGAAGGGGGAGGTCAGGAGACCAGCTCCCCGCAGCAATTTCGCTGCAGGAGAGAGGATGGCCGGAGCCCCACGGAGGGGAGCTGCCGGCCATGAAGAAGGGGGGCAGGTCTGGAGACCACCCCAAAAATTTTTGGCCAGAGGAGCCGGCCTGTGCGCGGGCCATTGGAACACTACGGCTGTTTGGGTGGGAGGAGGACATCCCACCGTGGCCGCCACCTTTGGCCCGTTGCTGCCCCTGTTCCTGCGCCGGGACTGCTAGCCGGGACTTTAGGGAATAAGGGGGAGGTGGCGAAAGGCCATGTGTGCTGCGCATAGGGGGCATGTGTGGCGGAGTGTCCCGCCCTATTATTATTATTTGTATTATTGTTTGCGGCGCGGATAACAGCGCCGCGCTTTTTATATTTTAAAACCCGTGAGGATGCATGACTGATCAGCTACTGATTATTTAACTAGCTGACAGTCATGCATCCTTACCAAACGCTGCAGACTGTGGCCGAGGGGTAATAAGATAATTAACAGCTAGTTAACCCTCGGCCAGAGTATAAGAACCTGCAGCAGTCCGTTCTGCGTGGGTTGGGTGTACAGAGAGGAAAGTACGGGAGAACACGGAGAGCGAGCAAAAACAATTGCTAAAACGTGCTGGTTTAGCCAGCACGCCACTTACTTGTTTGTCTGTTTATTCGTTTGGCCCTCGTGCCCTTTGGTTTGTGTTTTGTTGTTTTGTTTAAATATTTTGTTTTGTTTAATTATTAATAAATCCAGCTGAGTGCCGTTGCACTCAGTTTCACCCGCCCATCCATTGTTTGACTCAGTTACTTCCTGGTCCGTGACGTCACCACTGCAAGCCAGACTGTCACACAGTGTATCAGTGGACACTCCCATTCTCTGTAGAATAAATAATACTGTGTTAGTCTGGCATGGTGGCACTTTGTGTTCTGTTTGCAATCAACAATTACTTATAGAAGTGCCATAATAATAATATCACTTTTTGGTATTGCACAAAAGTACTCCACTAGAGTGTTTTGTGGTTAAACAACTGCGCACATCAAGGAGCATCACAGATCAGAATCACAGTGCCTCTGTTGCAACAAAATACAGACCACGGCTCCATTAAGTGAACACCCTATAAGTAAGATATTCTTTCTGTGTATAGAATAAATACCTGTCTCATTTTGTTTTATCAGTGTGTATATATATATATATATATATATATATATATATATATATATATATATATATATATATATATATATATACACACACACACACACGTCATTTTTTCTTGTAGTTGTATGTTTTGGAAGCTGCTGAAACCTGAGGACAAAACATATGAATACATAAATCCACCGATCAATGTTCCTGCTTTTGCACTCTTTGCTGCATTACTGCTTGTTACAGTTTATCTCCTGTTTATGTTCTGCTGTCTCCTCATGTCACTGTTGCTCTGACATCCTCTGTGCTGGAACTTGATTTATAAAAGAAATAGCTGTCTAGTTTCCTGGAGAATGGACTGGTTGTCCATTCCTCAACAACAGACCCTATGTTCACCAGAGCCTTCCCTTCTGAGTCAGCTCCTTGTGAAACATCAGTAATCTGAATGGCAGAAGCTCCTGACAATCAAGTGCCTATTATCAGCACCCTATCGATGTCTTCCCCATTGTGACTAATACTGACTGGCAACAAAGAGGTTAAGGATAGGTGATTTATATATTACAAATGAATGAGTTACGTGAGGGGTAGAACATGTACCCCTAGGAAGGCATTATGGCAGGTGGAATTTTTTTTGTGGAATTTTCTGCCAACTTTGTATTTTTTGGAAAACCAATATTTTAAAGGTTTGGGGTATTAATAGGTATTGGATACACTTTTCAGCCCAAGATCTCTACAATAACATGATGCTAACCATTAATGATCTGATAAATAAAATTAAAAAACTGTGTAAAAGTAGTAAATAAACCTTTCTGTTATTTTTTGTAAACCAGCACCAGTGTTTGTGTCAAAACGTGAAAACAGCAACACAAAGCAGTGACTTTGTAGCCAATGTGAATTTGCTCCATTGTGTTTTTCCATGGTCAAGGTTAACTTAGAAGATTTGAGATTAAAACTTCTCTCTCATTACCATACAACAAATTAGAAAGAAAGCAGTACAGAATGTTAAACCTTTTTATTTATTTATTATTATTATTATTATATCAGGCCTTGGGGCAAGCTTGCAAAGACTAGATAGATTGCCTAAGGCCAGAAAGAGTGATGCTTTGATGGAAAATTAAAAGTTTGGACACAACAGTGATAAAAAAAAACCCTTTCTTTTCATGAACAGATGATTCTGCAGCCGACAGTATAAATGGAAATGAAACAGTGGCATACAGCTCCAGTGTTACTAGAGAGAGCCACTGTAGAGAGATGGTGGACGTCAACAGCAGCTGCAAAGCAACACCAGAGCAGAACGAGCAGCCCCTGAACCTCAGTGACAGCCCCCCGGCGACTGAGTGTCACTCAGAGAACCACAGCACCAATGGGAGGAGTAAATACAAAAGCTTCCTGCTGCCAGATGTCAAAACGGACCCCAAGGAAAACGAGAGTAAGGTAAAGACACTTTGTACTGTTTCAGGTAATACTCAAGCCAACTAACCTTTAGTTAAGAACCTCCACCTCCTCCACCTACTGCCTACTGTGCCTAATTAACTACTGAATGAGTTTAACCAGACATCATCCAGTGCCACAAGTGAAGTACAGTCCTACCTAGAATACAGTGTTAGTGGCTTTATATTGTGGTGATTCACATGTTTCCATACTACCTTATATTTCCTCTCTTGCTGAGGGGGAGAGCAACACTGGAAGCCCTCTTTGAGAGATGGTTGCTATGTTGAGTGGGTATTGCAATGACACTGTACAGTACACTGTAGGTGTTGGCTTATAGTGCCCTCCTATTACCAATGGTGTTAGTAACCTCTTGACTATTGCATACCTTCATTTTTTTTGCCAGTAATTCCTCACATAGAAAAAGAAAATTACATTAACTGTTGCTTCATTAAACATTTTACACAGGCTTCTAATTGGAAGCTCAGATTTTAATAGAGTTCAACTCTGTATTTTTCATGGGTTCAGCACTGAGTTTAGTTTATAGGTGTACAGATAGCACTGAAGCAATGGATATACTGTAACAAAAACAAAGGGCCTCATTAACTAAATGGCGGTAAATGACCAGAATTACCACGTGGCAGGGGGAAGCCACACCGCGTGCAAAAATGAAGCAGCAGTCGTATTCACTAAGCTAATTACATGCACAAATAAAGCAAGCTAAATGATTAATTTGCAAGGAATTATGCATGAGGTTTACACACACTTTATTATAGTATATAAGGACGCTCGAAAGAAAAGGTAAGTACGGTTCTGAGTTTGTCATAATGAGTGTAGGAGGGGAGGCTCGCTTGACCCAAAGACTCACAGCATCCTGAAAGACAGTTAAAGTGCAGAAAGTAATTGTTAATGGAACATTTATGTTTATCTCTGCAAATCAAATACATATTTGTTTGTTCAACTTGATCTCCCCCTGATTTATTTTGTAATATCAATCAAAAGTTAGGGAAGCACTTGCTCAGTCAATTAAAACTTCACTATATACAGTACTGTGCAAAAGTTTTAGGCAGGTGTGAAAAAATGCTGTAAAGTAAGAATGCTTTCAAAAATAGACATGTTAATAGATTATATTTATCAATTAACTAAATGCAAAGTGAGTGAACAGAAAAAAAATCTAAATCAAATCTATATTTGGTGTGACCACCCTTTGCCTTCAAAACAGCATCAATTCTTCTAGGTACACTTGCACAAAGTCAGGGATTTTGTAGGCATATAGTCAGGTGTATGATTAAACAATTATACCAAACAGGTGCTAATGATCATCAATTCAATATGTAGGTTGAAACACAATCATTAACTGAAACAGAAACAGCTGTGTAGGAGGAATAAAACTGGGTGAGGAACAGCCAAACTCAGCTAACATGGTGAGGTTGCTGAAGACAGTTTACTGTCAAAAGTCATACACCATGGCAAGACTGAGCACAGCAACAAGACACAAGGTAGTTATACTGCATCAGCAAGGTCTCTCCCAGGCAGAAATTTCAAGGCAGACAGGGGTTTCCAGATGTGCTGTCCAAGCTCTTTTGAAGAAGCACAAAGAAACGGGCAATGTTGAGGACCGTGAGCGCAGTGGTCGGCCAAGGAAACTTACTGCAGCAGATGAAACACACATCATGCTTACTTCCCTTCGCAATCGGAAGATGTCCAGCAGTGCCATCAGCTCAGAACTGGCAGAAAACAGTGGGACCCTGGTACACCCATCTACTGTCCAGAGAAGTCTGGTCAGAAGTGGCCTTCATGGAAGACTTGCGGCCAAAAAGCCATACCTTCGACGTGGAAACAAGGCCAAGCGACTCAACTATGCATGAAAACACAGGAACTGGGGTGCAGAAAAATGGCAGCAGGTGCTCTGGACTGATGAGTCAAAATTTGAAATACTTGGCTGTAGCAGAAGGCAGTTTGTTCACGAAGGGCTGGAGAGCGTACACGAATGAGTGTCTGCAGGCAACAGTGAAGCATGGTGGAGGTTCCTTGCAAGTTTGGGGCTGCATTTCTGCAAATGGAGTTGGGGATTTGGTCAGAATTAATGTTCTCCTCAATGCTGAGAAGTACAGGCAGATACTTATCCATCATGCAATACCATCAGGGAGGCATCTGATTGGCCCCAAATTTATTCTGCAGCATGACAACGACCCCAAACTTACAGCGAAAGTCATTAAGAACTATCTTCAGCGTAAAGAAGAACAAGGAGTCCTGGAAGTGATGGTATGGCCCCCACAGATCCCTGATCTCAACATCATCGAGTCTGTCTGGGATTACATGAAGAGAGAGAAGCAACTGAGGCTGCCTAAATCCACAGAAGAACTGTGGTTAGTTCTCCAAGATGTTTGGGCCAACCTACCTGCCGAGTTCCTTCAAAAACTGTGTGCAAGTGTACCTAGAAGAATTGATGCGTGATGCTGTTTTGAAGGCAAAGGGTGGTCACACCAAATATGGATTTGATTTAGATTTTTCTTCTGTTCACTCACTTTGCATTTAGTTAATTGATAAATATAATCTGTTAACATGTCTATTTTTGAAAGCATTCTTACTTTACAGCATTTTTTCACACCTGCCTAAAACTTTTGCACAGTACTGTACATCTTAAAAAGTGTTTGGCAAAACGTCCCTTTTTTTAATGTTAAAAAAGTGATGTTGTTTGATTGCTTGTATTTATGATCGCACCTCAACTCTCACTCTGTGCATTAATTTATTGGACCTTTACAGTTTCCATAATTTTCTTGTGTATATTTTATATTTTAAAGTTATTTTAAGCATAGCCTACTTAAATACCACATGTACATGGTGACTACATATATATATCAACAAAGCTGAAATTATTGCCTATACACTTGCCTCATAATCTTCATATATCCCAGAATGTCTGAGGGTGTACGAGTACATTGTAACCTTGGAACTTGACTCGCTATTAAAACAATCTTTAAAAACAACCTCGAATGACATATTCAGCAACGTTTTGAGTTTTGTAAATCTTTAAAACTTATGTTGACACATTAATTACAATGACTGTGTAATTCTCATAGCCTATTTTGCTTCCTTTAATTAATATTAAACACGGGAGAAATGTTAACTGCAAACCTGAAATGACAAAACCGACCCTTTTGTGTTTTTCTTTATACACACTGTACATTTCTAGTAGTATGTAGAAATTATTATTTATGAAGTTTTAAAACCACAGATACCGTCAAATTGTTAGTAAATGATATAACATCATATATGCCACTGGAGCCTATCTATCAACCTTAAAAAAAAAAAAAAAAATAAATAAATAAATAAATAAATAAATAAATAAATAATAATAATAATAATAATAATAAAACATACTTATACGACTAAGCATAGATGTAAACAGCTTGTGTTTCTCCCTCTGTTATATTGTCTATTATTACAAAGGCAGACACACAGTTGAAATCAATGCTGTAAAGCTCTGTGTGATGTACAAAACACAGCTGCCTTGATCATTAGTGGCCTTGTCGCATACAACACAAACAGACTCAGACTCGTTCATTTTTCCATTTAAATATTCTTTGTGTGCTGCAGGGAGATACACTTTAGGGAGATAATCTTTCCTGAGTGTGTCACTGTTAGGCACGGCTCCACAATTCAGGATTTTACTTCATTAAAAAACTTCTTAATATTTCATTGACCAGCCGTCGTATCGGTATGCTCGCTGCACTAAAGGCTTCCACTGATTCAAACGTGTTGACATTACGTGCTTCTCCACTTTCTCTGCTCTTTTTAAACAATCCTGTGATTGTGACCTGCTTGTTCGGTAATTGTTTAGCCTGAACTTCAAGTTTGATTTTCTTTTTTTTGTGTACTGCGCTGTCAAGACGCTTGTCAATAGTACATTTTCTTAGATGATCCAAAGACACATTACAAGTTGAGCCAAACAGAATCCCACCATCTGCATGAAACATCTCCTTTTCGTAGCTCTGAACGTGATCTTCTGTTGAAATGAATTTAGCTTTTTTTTTTATTTGTTAGCTGTCTACATTTTTAATGTTAATCATACACTGCAAGCTAATAAATCAACAATATCTAAACAACCATTTTAAACTTCCCTCCTCTGACTCGCATGTTACCTCATTGTACAGTACGTGGAATTCACCAGTCATGAAACCAGTATTTGATTGACCCCATTGCCATAGTAGCCAAATGTATGGCATTGACACCAGACCGCATACAGCTGCTAAAACACTTTGTGATGGTGGTCCACTATGAAAGGCACTGTATAAAATAAAGATTGATTGATTGATAGTATGCTCTGTGCTCAGTCTGTATCTAGTTATTCCTCCACTGCACACAGCCCTAGTAACGTCTGCCTGGTCCGAAATACTCTCTCCCGGACTCTTCTTCTCGCTCTCCTGTGCAGCTCTTCTGCTGGTTCTGTGACACCGCCTGGTTTCAATAAGCGTTACTTTTAACACACTCTGAGGCACCAAGTAAAGTCAGCGCCCTTAAGTGAATATGGTTTGCATATAAAATACCTCCCTTGCGTAATTTGCATACATTTCCACTCATTATTCATATTTAAAAGACTCTAACTCTGTACTTTTTCCATGTGCTTTTTTCCACGTGCTAGGTTGCCTGCCACTGGTTAGTGAATACAGCAGGTGTACAAAGCATGCAGTAAAGGGGCTTACTGCGTGCAAAACATGTTACTGCTGTTTATTGAATGAGGCCCAAAGTATCCCTAAAATGGCCTTAATACAGCTTCATTTGAAAAAGCAATATGCAGTAGCTGTGACGCAGCACTATAGCCTTAAAATAAGTTTTTAGTTATTTTTATATTCATATAAATGTTTTTACTCTATGCACCCCTTCAAGTTTTTTTTTTTTTAAGCAGTGCCAATTGTAATTAAACTTGACTGGTTTTACGGTACAAAATAGTAGCACCCTCAAAGTTCCTCTTGAATTTCCAGTATGTAAACCTATGACATAGGATTTAACTCATACGTTAAAAAATTATTTAAAATACATACTCCATATAATCCTATTAAATAGATATGAACCAAAACAAACTCCCCTTTTTATACATTCTACTTGCTGCACATTGGTTGTAAAAATTCCCCAAAAAGTCTTAGAAAACAAAAAGTTTTTAAAAAGGCAGTGGCTTGTATTTGGTTCTGGATTATAAGCCATATCAATGAGGCATACAGTAGTGGCTAAATGGACAAGCATGGTTGTCTATGGATAAATGGTGTTTCCATCTTTTTTCCCAGCATGAGGTAAGTCTTGATGGGGGAATGTATTGGGAGCTGCAGATGATTGCTGTTATGAGTGCTTTTTGATGGTTTTCTTATGCATTGATGGGCAAATTGGATGAGTAAATGAAATGAGAAACAGCAGCCACATCCCCTCTACACTCCCCAGCTGCACACATTAATGGCTAGTGAATAATCATGGGCACATCTTACAGTAATAAGATCATAACAGTGTGGCCAGCTTTCGGATGGGTGTTCTATTTCGATTTTCAGTGTTTAAATGGTTGAATCGCCCTGCTACTGTAAATAGTGTGTGTGGGAATGTAAGATTGGCAGGGATGGGGTTAAATCTGTCCCTGCTAGCAATCATGTGTAGTCATTCCCCAATTAGGTAATTATTGCTAATTGGCGAGTGGCCACATGTATAAAGTAGAGCAAAAACAGACCAACGTCATCACAAAGCCCACCTCTGGAGCAAGACACTTTTAAGATGGCTGGACTAGGGCTGGACATTGGACCGCTGCGTTTACACTACAAAAAAAAGACCTAAGCCACCTAAGCTAGTGTAAACGGGGTAAAGGTAAAACAGTGATTTCACATTCACAGTAGACACTGGTTATAAAAATATCTGCAGGTACAGCTAAAGATAAGACTCAATAAATAAGTTATACAAGAAGATTCCTCAGCTGATGTAAAGGTTGGTGTGCTGCTGGGGTGCACTCCTCAGGGGGCAGACCAGTACCAGCCTTCTCCTCTGTGTGCCATTGATTCTCCTCGTATTCACAGAATAGATGGTTTAGGTGGGCTCAGTGGTGATGCAGGCTAGGCTGAGGAAGCAATGGAAAACTACACACATACAACCTGATGGTTTTAGCGCATTCAAAGGGCATGAAAGGCAAATGTTTCAAATAAATATTGGTAACACTTTATATTAAGGTGCTTTATATTAATGTTTTATAAATGCGTAATAACTATGTTTAGAGCAGTCATAGTCAAATGGCGGACCGCGGTCCGTGTCCGGACCCAGCAAAGGGTCAATACGGACCGAACAGCACTGAACTTAACGATATCGAAGTCAATAACTTAATTTCAGACAGCTTTCAAACATGATCGACCAGGCGCCGTTTCCCAAGTGCAGCGCAGCCTCTCTCTGTCGCTAGCAGTGGTGAAGCAACACCAGCCTGGGGCCGCGTCTTATCCAATCGCGTGCATTTATGCAAATTAGTCTCGTGAAGAGAGCTGCATCTTATCCAATCGCATGAATATATGCAAATATCTTCGACAGTGAAAGACAGTGTTGTGACTGGGAGCAAGCAGCAGGCAGACACACACGGAAATACATCCATCGATAGTGTGAATGTGAGGATGGCTTGTTCAAAGAAAAGCTGATAGCGAAAATTGCATATTCAAAGACGAGTGGACAGACAAGTATGCATTCATTCTCCCCGCAACAAGTTCAAAACCAATGTGCATGATATGCTCAGAGTCCGTAGCGCTCGTGAAAAGTACCAATGTAAAGCGCCACTATGACACGAAACACAGTCATTTCGAGCAAACGTATCCCCAAAACACAGAGGTGAGAACGAGAAAAATAAATCAGCTCAAAGCCCTACTACTATTAAATACATTAAGGGTTGAGCTGTTTTGAGGGATTTTCAAGACTGATCTCCAGGGAGAACTTTTGGAGCAAACCCAGGGAGACAAAGATGTTCCCCACCATGCTGATTTCATACAGAAGCTGATGGATCACTTCAAGGCTTGCTTTGATGACTTCGCTCTTGGAAGACAACTGCTGCTGTTCATACAGAACCCCTTCTTGGTCACAAATGTCACAGAGTTTTCAGAGGAAGCAAAACAGACCTTCAGATGGGTAAATGTTTCATCACTACAAATGGAGTTGATTGAACTGCAAGAAAATGTGGCTTTGAACGAGCAGGTTGGTGATTGTGACCCTGTCACTTTCTGGGGAAAGATGGTGCCTGCAGCTGGTTTCCCTGTTCTAAACAAAATGGCACAACACACCCTGACCATGTTTGGCTCCACATACTGCTGTGAGTCAGACTTCTCCACAATGAACATTATTAAAACCAAATATCGCACCAGGCTCACCAATGAACACCTGCACCAGTGTCTTAGAATTGCACTCACACCATTTTTGCCAAAGTTCAAAGTATTGGCAGGAGAAAAAAGTGTCATTTCTCTCATTAGTCATTGATGCAAGGCCCAGAGTGACTTGTGCATGCATGGAACACAGTCTGTGCACTCGGATTTTCTTCTCTATTGGACTCTCCTTTGTTCTCCATAAAATGTGCACTTTAGTTTTTATTATTATTATTTATTCAATTAAGAGAAATGCAAGGCCCATGTACATTGGCTCACAGTTACTTTTTTGCATACAGATTACTATGCAACCACTTTTGTTCTTCAGCAACGTTGTCACAAATGTGCACTTTATGACATTTTTGTAAAAAGAGAAACCATTTATTTTTTAAATACTTTTTGTTGTACTCATTTCTTAAATTTCTTTGAATCAGCATGACAAATAGTAATAGCCTGGACAATGCACATTTTCATAGTCAAAATAAATAAGTTGTTTGTAATTCATTAAAATGTATCTGATTGGTCTAATTTATTGTATTTAATAGTAGTCCTGAAAACATTTGATATAAAACCATGTATCCCAAATCATAATATGGACAATAGTAAGTTTGTTACTATGCTGTACTAGAGCGCCGATAAATGACGATATCCATCCGGACTTTTCCCACTTAGGAAATTTGTGTAACTGGACCTTCTCAAATTGTATTTGAATACCCCTGTTATAGAGTGTTAATAAAGCATTATAGATGGTTTATAACCATGCAGTATCCATAGACAGAATTACAGTTTTATAAAGGGGACAGCTTTTAGCCACCTATTGTACTTTGGGATGTTTAAACGTAATTCTGTCTATGGCTATTGCATGGTTATAAACCATCTATAATGCTTTATTAACACTCTATAACATAGTTATTAAGCATATATTATATATTTATAAAACATTAATAATCAGCACATTAATATAAAGTGTTACCAAAATATTTTTAGAAGGGAAAAGGGTCAGTGCTTTTCGTGACCGCTAGTGTCTGCTGAAAGGAGAGAAAAGGACAGCAAAGGCTTCAGGTTATTTCTTTGATATACAAACATTGACTGTCAACTCTTAAATGTTATATCATGAGTGTCTAATGACGTTGCCATCATCAACTGATTTAAATCTGTGCTTTGAATTTAGCAGTCATACATGTAGCAAGTACTGTATATTCAGGGAGTGATTTTATTTGTGGAGGCGGGCCTGAGAAGCTGTTAAATATAAAGTACTGAATGAACTATCACATTCCTACCTATCCCACATACAAAGGGAAGAGAAATTAAAGCTGTATAGGTCATAGGATATCAGAAAAGCCAGTCTTTGAGTTGTTGGTGATTCAGCATGTTGTCCAATACATTTGAAACTACTGTCTGCTGCAATAAAGCTATTTAAAGAGCTAGTGTCAGTATATATACGTCATAAGGGTGTCTGCTAAGAAATAAATAAACAATAATGATAATAACAATACCTGTAAGGTGTATTTGACCATGCTGTGCTGATTTCTATCTTCCCCGATCACTTTTAGAAATGAACTGCTTCAGGCACCCTAGCTGTATCCTGAAGCTTGGTGGAATTGTTTACATCTTTGGCTGCAGTCCCAGAATTAACGTCTTCGTTATTTCCGGTCCAGGTAGCATGGTGCACACTGATAAAAGTCAATGGATGCACCTATTCACTGTTCTCACTCGAGTTCTCCCAGTCTGACTTTTACAGGCAGTAGCTGCTCAGGTTACTAAACTACAGTCTGCCTGGTGTCACTTGCCGCAGTGTCATCTGGGATGAATGAACTCAATAGCATCACGGTTTTAGACTTTATTTTATATTTGTAGACACTATTAAAACGTCATTTTTACATGTCTGTAAAGGTCCTTCTTCAACGGTAATTGTATACATTAAATAACAAGACCAGAAGTGTGTTTTTAAAACTGCTCTGGTTATGAGCCGAGGTCAGAACCATAGTGTTCAGTTGTCATGTGTGCCCTGTTGCTAACCAGAAGCCTAGTCATTCCAAATTGTAGTTCTGACATTGCGGGTGAATTGGCATTTTTCATAATAAATTCATTCTTTGTGTTACAGTAATGCTACTGTAATAGATACAAATAATAAATAAAATATCAACTCTGAAAAATGTCCCTTAAAGTATCTCTGTATATTTTGGCAGCAAGAAATAAAATATTTCTTTTTTTTTTTTTCCCCTAAATGTTATTATATATGTTTTAATAGCTGTCAGTTTGACTAGCTTATGTGTAGACATTTTTCTTTTATATTTTACTTTGCCTAAATGTCTCCTTCTATTCTTGACTGTGGTCAGGACCATGGGTCTTGAAAATGCACCTCTTAATAAATAATTTGAAAATGTTGATAACAAACATGATTCAAAGAAATTATATTATCACTATTCATTTTAGAAAAAAGCTAACTTGAGTATTGTTCTCCTCCACGGATTAGGTGGCAGTATTTGAATGACAGGTTACTTCTATTGAGGTGAGCAGGTAAATCTTGATTCTTACAGTCTTTAGTTTGCAGGTGCTTGCACGCTCTCTCTGCGACTTTTGAAATACATCTATGTTATTGTCAAAGACGGCTGCAGTGGGGGATGTCAGACCAGAAACAGGAAGGAACACACAGAGACTTGGGGTTTTGATGAAGCTGAGCGCGTGATTGCGCTCAGCATTTAATAATTAGACAGAACAGAAAATAAAAGGTTTGAACACAAAACACGGCACTTGAGCCAAACTAAACAGACAAACACGGCGAGTACAAACACTTATTTCCGTTATTTTACTTTCCTTCTCTCCACACCCGTTCTCCACTCACCGAACACACCCCCCGAGTGAGTGAAAAAAATGCTGTTTTTATGCAGTTGTACCGAGACTCGATTGCTAGTCAATCATTCAATTGGAATCTCGGTACAACTGCACGTGAATTAAGTGCAATCCCGTGACACACATTATGCACATTTTATTTGCACGTGAAGTGATGTGCAATCCTCGTGCCTAACTACAATTATACATTTTAAATACTCGTGCTGCACACACCCATTTATATCACGTGCAGCCATCTCTATACACCAACATTTACACACAACACGTAACATATAAACAAACTACGCACAAGGGCGTGGCCACATTGCCACAGTTATTTATCAAAAAAGGCTTATTTTAGGAAGATAATCACACATTTATACACAAAGGCATCATATATCATTTGAAAGCTTATTGTCTCAGCTTTAATGCTAGCTGTGTTGTGGTCTTCAAAACATATGCCATTTCCATAGAAATGGCCAGTAAACAAAACAAGTAGTAATCTTCCAAAACCAAAGAGCGTTCCAAAATTTGATTGATTTTATTATTCTTCAATGCATCTTTGTGTGGGTCTGAACATCAGGACATCCCAACAGTTTAATTGTTCCTGTCCTAGTTGGTGTTGATGCCTGTCAAAATCAAAGTTATCACAGGGTAGGGTTAATTACCTGACAGATACTCTCATCTATCCTACATATATGAGAGCTATTATACAATTTTCTTCATTTAACCTCATTCCACTACAACTGGGGATTAATTAGGAATTAGCCTTTCTTTCTGCAGCACAGATACAAATCAATTGCTAATTTGACTCAATTAGATGAACAAAGTAGAGATTAAAATGGCCTTCAAAAAGTGCTCTGGTGACGTTTTGGGAAATTGTGTTTTTCTTTTTTTTTTTTTTTTTTTTTTATGCACAATGCTTCTTGCATCTGCAAATTATTTAAAGTAAGATTATATTATCATTTCTCTCCACCAATATCAATATTTTGATCCTTTATTTTCCCAGAATTGATTTCCATTTTCTGCATTTATTTTGTAGAATTTAATTTTTGTTCGTGGCTAAATATATATGACTGAATTGTTAAATGATGATATAATGATAAGACCAGCAGATAAAGGCTCAGGAATAGTTATAATTAACACAGATGACTATATGAAATCTGTAGAATGTGAATTAAATACAGATACATATGAAGTTAAAAGCAATAAAATCAATAAATCGGTAAAAGAGGTTAAAGAAATTGCGGAGAGACTATACAATAAAGGAATTATATCAAATTAAAAAAATACATGCAGCCACATAATGCAAGAACAGGCCTAGCAAGAGGAAATCCTAAAATGCACAAAGAAAATCACCCGATGCGAATGATAGTCAGTACAATTGATAATCCAACACATAATAGCTGAAATAGCAGAACTTAGGTCGCACGTTGAGAAATTACCAAGCTATGTTAAGGATACAACACAATTTTTAAAAATACTTTAATAGACTAGATAAATCAATACCAACAGCAGAGGTGCTGAACATGATCAGCGTAGTTTTAGAAAAGTTATTTTACATTTGTTAATAAGAATTACAAACAAAACTATGGTACAGCAATAGGATCTAAATTAGGAATGCATTTTGCCAGTACATACATGGGGAAATGGGAAGAACAATTACTAAGAAAATCGGAAAGAGAACCTTTAGAATACATTTGGTTTGTAGATGATATTTTTGGGGTTTGGACACATGGAGAAGAATCTCTTTTCCAGTTTCATAAAATGGCAAAAGAAACACAGTAATATTAAAGTGGACCTTCGATGGACAAGAAAAGAAATATAATTTTTAGATATCATAGTAAAACTTGTAGAAGGTTCAATTGAGACTGACCTCTTCTGTAAACCTACTGACATGCACCAGTATTTATACATGTCCTCTGCACATCCAATACACACTAAAAGGGCAATCCCAAAGGGTCTAGGAATAAGAATACAAAGAATATGCTCAAAAGAAAGTGACTATGTAAAACAAAGAAATATATTAAAAACACATCTTAAAAAAAAGAGGATACAAAGAATTAGAGACGGAGACGGAAAAGTGGATAAACTAAAAAGATGATCGACTAGATTATAAAACTAGAGATCAAAATGTAAAAAGAGCCCCATTAATAATGACTTACTCTAAACTTTTGCCCAATATTTCTAAAATAGTTTGGAAACACTTGCGGATTCTACATAATTCAGAAAAATTTAAAAAAGTATTTAAGGCCCCAGTTGTAGCATTCAAAAGAGAAGCTGATTTAGGTGATATTTTAGTTCACAGTAAACATAAGGATAATTGACAATAGGTTCTACGAACATGTGCACCAGTAGATGTAACGTGTGTAAATACATGGATAAAAGTAAAAATATAATTAAACATAAGAACACCACATATCCACTAAAAACTAATACCTGCTGTAAAAATAGCAATGTTTATGGAATAGCCTGTGAAATGTGATGAAATCAAATGTTGGAGAGACTGGAACCACTTTATATAAAAAAAAATTCAGAACCACCTTTCATTAATTAGAAATAAAAAAAAAAAAATGAATGAACCAATAGTACAGCACTTCACCAGTCAAGGACATGACATAAATGATGTAAAGTTTGTAGTATTAGAACTGAGATTAGACAATGCAACATATAGAAGAATGAAAGAAAGTAAATGGATAAATAGACTGAACATGATTATGCCAGCAGGACTCAAGAATGAACTAATTAAATTCAATAAATATATAACATTTAAATAAACAAAATTCAAAAGTTGTGCATGCTGATGCGCTGGGGAGGCCAAATCAAGATTGATACTCAGAGCCAGCATTGCATGATATAATAAAAATATAAGTTTATATAAAAGTAATGTTAATTAGAATTAATACAGGATTCAAAGATAGAAATAGAAATGATGTCACAATATATAGAACACCATTAAATCATGCAAGAATAAATCATGGATTTGAATGTAAACAATAACAAGTAGTTGTCATGCCGTCAAAAACCTATAAATACCTCCAATGTTTTGATTCAAACACAGGCTCCCTTGAGAAAGATATGTGCAACATATCGAAACGTTGGGCAGCTGGCTCTTTGAGCTAATTATATATATATATATATATATATATATATATATATATATATATATATATATATATATATATATATATATATATATATATATTGAACGATTTCACCTCTCACGGGTTCGTGCCCCTTTAAAATTACGACCCACAACAACAGAAATGGAGTTTCAAGTACGGTTGTGCTATTTTTAATAAACACAAAATAAACACAAACACAAAACAAAACCTCACTCAGTTTTGGAGTACTTACTACACAGGTTATTCCCTGACTAACTTGCAGGACGGCTAAGCCGTTTACCTGGCACCACGGAACACAAACCAAAACCACACAGGTTAAACACAGCACTTACTTCTTTCATGACTGCTCGGAAGCAGAGCACCTCTCTTCTACTTCCTTCTACTCAGCAGCCTTGAGCAGACTGACTGCTCCTCTTAAATACCCTGCACCTGGTCCCAATTCTAAATTACTGCCCAGGTGCAGGGGATAATTAAATAATAAAACAGTTAAACTAAACAATAAAACAATTAACAAAAACTAATTAACTAAAAGCAAAACAATTAAATACAAAAGGTGCCATTTTTTTTCTTCAGGGAGGTTTTAACCCCTCCCTGCTGTCTCACACAACCCGCTGCCTTACAATATATATATATATATATATATATATATATATATATATATATATATATATATATATATATATATATTATTTCTTAGCAGACACCCTTATCCAGGGCAACTTACAATTGTTACAAGATATCAAATTATTCCACATTATACAGATATCACATTATTTATTTAGTTATTTATTTTTTTACATACAATTACCCATTTATACAGTTGGGTTTTTACTGGAGCAATCTAGGTAAAGTACTTTGCTCAAGGTTACAGAAGCAGTGTCCCCCACCTGGGATTGAACCCATAACCCTCCGGTCAAGAGTCCAGAGCCATAACCACTACTCCAAACTGCTGCCCAAAAATATCTGTGTTATCTCAGCTATTTTTTATGTACCGTACAAAAATCAAATTTATCTTTCTGGTTTTTGCCAGAAGTACTCTGTTCAAACTGAACACAGTAGGGATTCAAGGAAATGCAGGCACATGGATTAGGGAGTGGTTAACATGTAGAAAACAGAAAGTACTGATTAGAGGAGAAACCTTAAAATGGAGCGAGGTAACCAGTGGTGTACCACAGGGATCAGTATTAGGTCCTCTGCTATTCCTAATCTACATTAATGATTTAGATTCTGGTATAGTAAGCAAACTTGTTAAATTTGCAGACGACACAAAAATAGGAGGAGTGGCAAACACTGTTACAGTAACAAAGGTCATTCAAAATGATCTAGACAGCATTCAGAACTGGGCAGACACATGGCAAATGACATTTAATAGAGAAACGTGTAAGGTACTGCACGCAGGCAATAAAAATGTGCATTATAAATATCACATGGGATATACTGAAATTGAAAATGAATCTATGAAAAAGACCTAGGCGTTTATGTTGACTCAGAAGTGTCTTCATCTAGACAATATGGGGAAGCTATAAAAAAGGCCAACAAGATGCTCGGATATAAAGTGAAAAGTGTTGAATTTAAATCAAGGGAAGTAATGTTAAATCTTTACAATGCATTAGTAAGACCTCATCTAGAATATTGTGTTCAGTTCTGGTCACCTCGCTACAAAAAGGATATTGCTGCTCTAGAAAGAGTGCAAAGAAGAGCAACCTGAATTATTCTGGGTTTAAAAGGCATGTCATATGCAGACAGGCTTAAAGAATTGAATCTATTCAGTCTTGAACAAAGAAGACTACGCGGCGATCTGATTCAAGCATTCAAAATTCTAAAAGGTATTGACAATGTTGACCCAAGGGACTGTTTCGACCTGAAAAAAGAAACAAAGACCAGAGGTCAGAAATGGAGATTAGATAAAGGGGCATTCAGAACAGAAAATAGGAGGCACTTTTTCTGCTACGTTTTCACACGTGGAAATACTGTCCTACAGTAACTACATGATACTGTGATCATTCCACTGTGTTATGTTGTGAACTATATCTAAGTTTTAAAATTGACAGGTAGCAAATGCTTATCATAAAAGTTTACCGGTACCTTCAAATTAAGGTCCATATAAGAATGATAAATACTGTAACTGATTAGAAGGCCTTCTTTATTGTTCTCCAAGTTGCTGCAGTGACACCGATGCTATAACGAGTAACTGTAAATGAGATACTGTTTTAGCAGACACATTTCATAAAGTAAACATTTATTTGAATGTTTTTGGAATTAAAAGTATAAATGCAAAACTGCATGGCATTTTTCTTTGTGAACATGCTAAGTGAAAACGGCAATTCAAAAAGTCAAAATCCCCAAGGTAGCAAATCCGCTGAATTTAATGGCAGCCAAAATGTCCTGTTATACGGTACGTTATCGCAACATTTTTATTTATTTATTTTTTTAAATTAAAAATGGAGTCGTCGCCAATTTTTTTACCCTGGTTTTCTCCACCATTTAGTATGCCCAATTATTATCTGTATCCTCGCTCACCGCCGCAACCCCCAAGCCGACTCGAAATGGCGGCTGGAGCACGCGTCCTCCAAACGTGTTCTGCCAAGCCGTCATTTTTCGCACTGCAGATCCACAGCGATGCCACCAGACCTATAGTGCCGGAGGACAACACAGAACATGCGATCTCCAGGCTATAGGGCACATCCTGCACTCCGCGCAGAGCGCTTTTACTGTATTGCAACATTTTTGATTGACATTTAGTGATGCAATTTCCTCCCAGCCCGAATTCAGACTTTAGAATTCAGGCCAGCCCGAGGAGTTAAACTGGACCAGAGAATTCGGGCTCCAGAATTGATGCTATTTTCATGTTTGCAAAAGCACAGTATATATCTCTAAACAGCAGCAACAATACAACAAGAAAATCTGGAGAGTGATCAAATCGAAGTGCTGTAACACAAATCCTGCAGCGATCAAAAAAGATAATTCACTTAATTAACTGGAGGGCAAATTCCATCCAATATGTAGGTATTTATTTATTTTTACTGTTAACTAAATACAGTGTTTATTGTCAACCATACAGGAAAATGGGTTCTGTAGGCTTTCTTAGTCCACTTCACTGTAGCTTCCCTCCTGCTCTCTACCAGGCCTGCTTTCTGAATGTCTTCATTGAGTTAAAGATTTTTTTTTTTAATTCATAGATTTACCTGCTGAAGTTAACTAACAAAGCCTCCTAATATGACCTTGTTAAAAAGCCACTATCATTTTAATCTTCTCTCTCCCTATCTCTATATATAGTATATATTATTGAAATCTAGTTAAATGTGATCTTCAAATGTGGGGTTTGGCTTCCTTTAAGGTTTCTAAGTAATCTTATTAGGAATGGGCTGTTAGCAGATTTTACAAGTGAAACATGAATTGACGTTACTATGGCAACTCTGGTTACCAAGGTATAAAAATTGACACATTTTTATGGGAGTAATTCTTGCCTGTTTAAACATATTCAGAATGTTAATGGAAGAAGAAAAAAAAAATAACTTGAGCAGATAAGGATACTTTACCCAAAGCACTTGTAGATAAAAATGAAAGTACATTTGTCATAATGTAGCTACATTATTATCTGAAGTAGATGCTACTTAACACTTTCAATCAGTATAGACATTTTCTACACTTTGAAGCTTATCAGCATAGTGCTAAAAAGTGAATGCCATGTATTTTGTCAATTTGTTTGTAACTCTTCCCAGCAAAGTCAGGTTTTCAATTAAAGTACATACATTTGATTCAATTTTGTTCCTGAAGAATTGGACTCATTTACAAGGGGCTCCTTTCAAGACCTCACAAACAGACATTGGGCCACCACAGTGAAGCACAAGTAATATGTTGATGGTAAAACAGTCCTGGTTCGTAAGTTGCTAAACATAACTTCAAGGTGCACACTTAGAATACACTCTGTGTGTATTTCAAAGTAAGATCAACACACCTGCAGATCAACACATCTGTGTAAAAGCAGTTTAACAGTTTTGGGTCTGGTTACTGATAAGGTATGTGAACTGAATTAGTGAGGTTTATTCTGCTTTTATTTAGGATTATTACTGATGCATGTTTAATTGACAATGCAGGGCCAATCTGTGTTCAGATCTATCTATCAAATAACAATAAAACTGTTCCACTTCTGTTGTTTCGATAACTAGCACTCAAGAACGTTTTTGCCCTGGAGAATTGTGACAGGACGGCTGAGTAGTGACATCCCTAGACCAGGAAGTTGATTCTGACGCAAGACTGCGGGTTCATGTGCTAGGTCGTGTTTTATTCAAAAATAAAATAATTAAACAAAAACAATGCTCACACAGCAAAATAAAAGTGCATTCAAAAACAAATCTCGAACACACACACAAAAATACCTCCACCAAACAAATACCATGCTGGTCATTCCAGCACGATCAGCAATTCGTATTTTTACTTTCGCTTTTGTTTCTTTCTCCCATCTCTCAAACACGCATTCCTCCTCTTTAATGTCCACACCAAACAACAAAAGCTGCAGGTTTTTATACATGTGACCATCTCCGGATTAGATGGTCACATTCTACACGAGATTGATATCTGCGTGGTCAGCAGCCACTGACAGAGACCACATTTAACTGTACAATAATAAACAAAACATTGTATTTTAAAACACAAACAAATACATTTAAATCATACAATACAACACACAAACCATTATTTTAAATACACACAAAACAATACATTAAATCACTCCTTCTTATACCCAAAATAATACTTTCTTGCAGGGCTTATCCCTGACTCCTATTTACATGCAGGGCTCTGTTCTACCCTGCCACAGCATTTACTAAATAAACACGTACAAATTGACTGAAACTTGCCATAATATAGTGTGTAATGTCATCCACAAACGAATATAACTATAACGAACCTGACCCCTAGACCCCCAAAAAAAAAAAAAAAATAATAATATAAACACTGTATGCACGGTATGCCACCTGCAATGAAGTCAACTATTTTGTCTTAATGAAAAGCACGCACTGTGTAACAATGCCTCTGAAACTAAAATAATTTTATGTTGCCACAAAGCTGAAAACTATATTGATTGTTTGAAAGAAGCAGTAACGCAGGCATATCTCTGTCGTGAATGTAGGTTGTCAAAAAGCACTCTGTTTTTTGGCTCGTTCAGCAACCATGTGGCAAAGCAAAATTACTTAAAGAAAAAAAACAACAAAAAAACTTGAGGATATAATGAACTTTTCATGTCGGGTTGATTTGGAATAAAAGCTCAGTTTGGGATTCTTTCGTGTTGGATTAAGATTTGGTGCACTTTGAAACGATTCATGTCAGATTGATTTTGAATAAAAGTTCAGCTTCAATTTGGGATTTGTGCTTTTTTTGTACTGCGTTTTAATTCTTTAACGAATAGGATAAAACAAAGGCAGAATACTGCGTACATGAGACGACCAGGTACATGTAATTCTACTTTTATTCACAATGTCATCTCATTAACTTACTCCAACAGTTTATTGTTCATTTTGATTGTCCTTTTGCTAAAACAAACCCCTCGATATAACGAACCCCAACAGCTTCGTTATAGCGAGGGTGTACTGTATCTGAATCTGGTTTACTGGTGCTAAGCAGCTCAAACTGTCCTCCTGGTTTTGTCATCTCACCACATACCTTCAGAGGGATTTTAAAACTGCCTTACAAGCTTAGAGACAAAAGTATCTTTCAAACAATCTTGTGATGACATTTTGATGGGGCGAAATTCTGCTTGCTTTTTTTATACACAGTGATTATACTACTGATTTTAGGAATGACCAGAGATTGTTATCATTATTTATCATTGCTTACCAAGAAGTTCCTTTTTATGGGTTTGCTTTGTTCTGACCATAGTTTTTCAATGTAGATGATGATGGGATTAAGATATTTTCATTACTATTGCCATTTCTTAAGATTACATGGGTCCACAAATTATCAAATTATCAATTATCACAAATTTTTCTCCTGACTTCAGACTGAACCACAATAAACTACATTTATTAAAATTAATATGTGAGTGGAACCTATGTACTGTAGGTAAAGGTTTTCCATTTTATTGTAATTTTAAAGTATGCCCTAGATCACTGCGATAAAGCTAATCAGGTGATTCACACCCCCTGGGAAATCTAACGTAAACGTAAAGCTTCTTCAGTTTTTTGACGGGTTTTTTTGCCTTTAGCATATGTAATCTAGACAGATTAGGTCAAGGGGGGAAGTGAAAAAGGTACTGTTTGTTTAGGACAGACGGAAATGGTAAAGCATTTCTGTAATGCAGTGGCAATTCTGATCTGCCTCTTGTTTGTAACCTTTCTAGATATCTGGCAGTCTATTTCTATTGTTTATGCTGTCTTTATAGGCACTATGAGAGCTGACTAGGATTATGAGCTTTTTTAGCATCCATTCATATATTAACTAGGCTAGCTGAATGCATTCCATAATGTGCATTGGATCATTTATCCTGAACTAGAACGGCATTTGAGTGTTGTAAATTACACAAACATATCTGTGAGTAGAAGAATAATATGTATTTTTTTCGCTTTAAAACAGTAATATTTTGACAGTAAAATCTAGTAATTGTAGAATTGTAGAAAATGTTGCAAAGCAATTATATTTTATGGATCGTCTCATATAATTTGAGAGCTTCCAACAGATGTTGTTGATTTAAAAATATGTCAAACTAATTATGTTTAAATTATTAAATTCAGACTAGACTAGTCTGGGCTTCTGTGCATGCACTGCAAGGCTGAATGAGCTGCAGTTCTGTTTCTGAATGTTGGATATTAAGAAGTTTTAATCAAAACTTGCTACATTGCAGTGTTTCAAGGGATTTTTGGCAGTGCTTTGCTGATTAAGTTGATTTTTGGCTGTATCTGTCCTTCAGTTAGCTGCTTACTTGGAAGTACTGTGAGCTTTTAAGTTATCTATAAAGGGGATCAACAGAATATAATTCCATTTATAAAACAGATTGTTAGAATGCTGCATGCTGATTGGTCCATCAGTGTTCCAAGCCGTTACAATATCCAGCACAATGTCACTATTAGGAACTACTTAGGAACAAAGGCAAATCACTGCACCTGTGCTAACCACGTATCACTGCGCAACCAAAATCAAAGAAAACACCTGTCAAAATACCTGCTGTCATGGAAGATACCGAAGACATCAAGGTGTCTTTTCATATCTTCCAGTTGATATTAATTTTGCACTGCGAATCAGTTTGCTATTTTAAACAAGACGCTGTTTTGGTATTTTATTTGTAGTAGATTTTGTGAAACTCTTCACTAACTTTTAACTGTGGATATTTTTATATTTTTCGACAGTATTTACATTACTACATGCGATGTCTTAACCATCCGACTCGTATTTCTTCACTCTCTTCTTTACTACTGCGCACTCACTCTCTTTACAAGTAGAAAAATATAACACTGACGTGCTAGAAAAGAAACTCGAAATTAAATTAATACCACAAAACAAATAAACTGGGCTGTTAAATGCTTAAATGACTGGCTTTCTAAAAATATATATATATAAATAATAATTTAAATAAATTACCTAATTAATAATCTTCATCCCAACAAAGCACCTTAAACTCTTGCGCTGTTTGGTATAGGCTAGAGCCAATTGGCAGTGAATTACCTAGCAACCATGTAATATGCAGGAAGGGATCACAGATATACAACTAATAAGACCCCGTTGACACTTGCAATTTAAGGCGGCCCAGGGCCACCTCAGGGCCTCCTTTTCTCATATGTGAACACTCCAAAAAAGAAAAGGCAGGTTTAGGCCACCATTTCAATGTGGCCCAGGGCCTGCAATCTGAGACCAGGGCCGGCCTTTACATATGTTTGAACACAAAACAGACTTAGGGCCGGCTTTTCGTATCACATGACCAATGTGGTTACTCATAGACACTCCCATACTCCCACGTGTGTGAAAGGTAAATAGAAAGCTGAATGCTGTGCTAACCAAGTCGGCAGTGGATAAATATTCAATGGTAATTATATCTACATCATACAACTTTAATTATAAAAATATTAAATTAAAAAACATCTAGCGGGTTAACGTTCAGGTTGTTTCTTTCACATAATATGCGAGCTGCAGTGCATTCATAATTATGTTTAACTTGTCACAATTACCTTTTCTACCTGTTATTTAGTAACTACGCAATAAATATAAAAACTGCAGGATTGTGGATCTCCATAATGATCAATAGTGCTGGCGACTTGGCATATTCAGCTACCATTGTTTATTTTGCACGCAACTATATACTACATAGCTACAGAAGTGGGTGTCTTTACATTAAAACACTGATCATTTATTTTAGCTGCTTGCTTTTACACACACATAAAATACCGTTCTCATCCACAAATATTAAGATCATTGATGCACCATGTGAGGGTGAGACCCTTACTGTAATATTTCAATGCCTGTTATTGTGATTATTATTGTTAATGTTATTCTACTGGTGACAGAGCAGTGGTTTATTATGTATCATGCATATTGTTGAGCAAAGTGTATTTTATATTATATATATATCACTTATATGGTGTATTGCTAGATTTAGATTAGGGCAATTCCATAAACAATAGAATAGTTTAACGACCGTGTTTGTAAACAAAGACGGTAGTCATGCAAGTTAAACAAATACGTATACTTGAGAAGAAATATGTTTAATTTTGACAAAGAGAGCGAATTAATCCAAGTCAGCAATCTCCCTCCCGACCTGTGAGGGCACTGTGTAACAGGAACAGTGTGCCCCATACTGGGTGGTTTAGCAATTCATTCCAGGGTCAGTCGGAAGCCGGCCATCCAGGAAGAGGGCGGAGCCACAATACCAGAAGTCAACACCTTAATGAAGTAAGCGATGGATTAGTTACGGATTGGAGGATACGTGATTGGCCGTGCCACCGAAAGAGGGTGTGACTGAGGGTATTTAGGGGAAGTGGCCAAGCTATCTGTTCCTTCGTTGTGATTACTGAAAGGACCCGTTTCGGAAACGGAAGTAATTAACTATCGTGAGTGTTTCGTGTTTTATTTGTTTGATTGTGCTAACTGTTTGTCTTTTGTCACTGTTAGACGGCTAACACAAACCGGGAGCTTTCGCTACTAGCCAGCATCAAAACCCAGACTGCACTGCACCACTGTTTCACGAACTGTAGTCTTTCACCCCACCTGCACTCGAGCACTCACTGTCTGGAGCATGGAGCGATACACATGGTTGTTTAGAGCCCGTACTTATTATTTAAGTGTTGTTGACACACAACACAGCCAAATAAAGGAGCTGTTTTTATTGAACTTCTACTGTCTTGTGTGTGTTATTCCTGAGCACTGCACCAACTACACATGCACACTGCAAGCCACTTTGCCACAGTAATTTATTTAATGCAATGTCTTCCCTTAGGAGGGAGCAGTCGTACTATTAGGTGGTTAGTCTTGTGAATGTCAGTCATTGTGTACAACCTGATAGTCATTTGCAATCTGAGTGAAGTATCCATTACGAAAATAAATATTTATATTTGTCAACATTAGCAAGTTGCAGTTTCCTGCGTTCTTAATACCTCTGTGTTCTTGAGAGAATAATGTGATTGTGGGTGGGGGTAAGCTTGTACCATCACCCTGTTACACACCATAACATCAAGTCAAAATAATCAATAATGTTTTTTTAAATATATAATTGTTTCTGTGCTGCATTGAAAAAATATATATTAATAAGAAACATCTGCTACAAATCAAGGATTACTGTATATTCCGATAGCTCTTCCATTCTGAGTGCAGGCTATCGTTCCATAAAAAAACAAGCAATTCAAAACATTTCAGGCCTGCTTTTCAGTCACATATGTGAACGCGCAAAGGCGTCTTAAACCGCAAATGTGAACGGGGTTGCAGGCATAAATCTGAGGCGACCCTAGTAGTGTGAACGAGGTCTGTGCAGGGTTTTTTTGATAGTTATTTAAAGTCAGAACAATGAACTGAAACACATCTAAGCAAGGTTTTTACAGTTATTTAAATTATATATATATATATATATATATATATATATATATAAAGTATATATATATATATATATATATATATATATATATATATATATATATATATATATAATATATATATATATCAGTACTGTGCAAAAGTTTTAGGCAGGTGTGAAAAATGCTGTAAAAGTAAGAATGCTTTCAAAAATAGACATGTTAATAGATTATATTTATCAATTAACTAAATGCAAAGTGAGTGAAGAAAAATCTAAATCAAATCCATATTTGGTGTGACCACCCTTTGCCTTCAAAACAGCATCAAGCATCAATTCTTCTAGGTACACTTGCACACAGTTTTTGAAGGAACTCGGCAGGTAGGTTGGCCCAAACATCTTAGAGAACTAACCACAGTTCTTCTGTGGATTTAGGCAGCCTCAGTTGCTTCTCTCTCTTCATGTAATCCCAGACAGACTTGATGATGTTGAGATCAGGGCTCTGTGGGGGCCATACCATCACTTCCAGGACTCCTTGTTCTTCTTTACGCTGAAGATAGTTCTTAATGACTTTCGCTGTATGTTTGGGGTCGTTGTCATGCTGCAGAATAAATTTGGGGCCAATCGGATGCCTCCCTGATGGTATTGCATGATGGATAAGTATCTGCCTGTACTTCTCAGCATTGAGGAGACCATTAATTCTGACCAAATCCCCAACTCCATTTGCAGAAATGCAGCCCCAAACTTGCAAGAAACCTCCACCATGCTTCACTGTTGCCTGCAGACACTCATTCGTGTACGCTCTCCAGCCCTTCGCTGAACAAACTGCCTTCTGCTACAGCCAAGTATTTCAAATTTTGACTCATCAGTCCAGAGCACCTGCTGCCATTTTTCTGCACCCCAGTTCCTGTGTTTTCATGCATAGTTGAGTCGCTTGGCCTTGTTTCCACGCCGGAGGTATGGCTTTTGGCCGCAAGTCTTCCATGAATGCCACTTCTGACCAGACTTCTCCGGACAGTAGATGGGTGTACCAGGGTCCCACTGTTTTCTGCCAGTTCTGAGCTGATGGCACTGCTGGACATCTTCCGATTATGAAGGGAAGTAAGCATGATGTGTCTTTCATCTGCTGCAGTAAGTTTCCTTGGCCAACCACTGCGTCTACGGTCCTCAACGTTGCCCGTTTCTTTGTGCTTCTTCAAAGAGCTTGGACAGCACATCTGGAAACCCCTGTCTGCCTTGAAATTTCTGCCTGGGAGAGACCTTGCTGATGCAGTATAACTACCTTGTGTCTTGTTGCTGTGCTCAGTCTTGCCATGGTGTATGACTTTTGACTGTAACCTGTCTTCAGCAACCTCACCTTGTTAGCTGAGTTTGGCTGTTCCTCACCCAGTTTTATTCCTCCTACACAGCTGTTTCTGTTTCAGTTAATGATTGTGTTTCAACCTACATATTGAATTGATGATCATTAGCACCTGTTTGGTATAATTGTTTAATCATACACCTGACTATATGCCTACAAAATCCCTGACTTTGTGCAAGTGTACCTAGAAGAATTGATGCTGTTTTGAAGGCAAAGGGTGGTCACACCAAATATAGATTTGATTTAGATTTTTTTTCTGTTCACTCACTTTGCATTTAGTTAATTGATAAATATAATCTATTAACATGTCTATTTTTGAAAGCATTCTTACTTTACAGCATTTTTTCACACCTGCCTAAAACTTTTGCACAGTACTGTATATATATATATATATATATATATATATATTGCTTTTACTGAAACAAAAAAAAAAAGAAAATGGTTTACTTGAATATTATGTTTAGTTCAAATGGACCATTTTCTGTTGTGGAAGGTTACACCTAAATGTTAATAAATCTTTACAAACTATATAGATGTCTCCTTTCTTTTTTATAAAACGTTTATAAATCTGTTTTATAAACGCAATAAGGCACTTGCAGGCACTCGACTGCAACTCGTGCCTAACAATGCACCAAGAAGTGACAATATCCAGCACAACCCATGCCCTCTCGTGCGTTATTGCTTAAGTGTATCTTTAATCGCTGATTGAAAGCATAGAAATACATTTAAAAATGTGTAGCATGAATTGAGAGACAGATAAAAGCCAGAGGTACAATGATACTCAATAGAAAACAAACGTGCTGAGAAATGTGTGGTGGGGGGAAGCAACACAAGCAATTACTGTTTTCTAAGAATCATTTGCATAAATGAATAATGAACCGACTGAAATCATAAAAAAAACGAAAACAGCAAGCCCAGTTGTTTAATATCCTTCATAGGTTAGCTTTTAAAGGCCCCTTGTAATTACAGTTTACGGTAATACTAATACTCTCATGTGGATTTTAATTTCATTATGCTATTAAAGGGTATTTCAAAGTGATTCTTTGTTTTGGAAATTAGTTTTGCATTTGTCTTAAAATAGTGCATGCTTTATTTAATTGTATGCCTTTTTTTCCAATACATACCAGAAAAGTCACATTCTTGGTGGTTTGGCAACTCCCTAATATTTCATAATTCCACGTAAGTGTATCTATTTAGTTTCAAATGGGAAGCTTTAAGCAACCTTTTTCCCATGGTAATAAGTTCCCTTAACAAATATTCTTGATCTGAAAGTAGTGTAAGTGTATACAACTATAAAAACGTGTTGCACATTTATTGGTCTTGGACAAAGGACACATTGACACATCCACATTGTATGTGCCTCACACTTAACATGTTCTATGCTTATCCGAACTATTCAACCTAAACCATTTAACAGGTCATCTGTAATGTAGCACCTTAAAAAGAGGCAGTGTTTTCCAAGTGACGCTGCATCCATGAAGTCATGTTTCTTTATATGAAATTTGCTAGGGGCTTATTATTTTTCCACTAGCACAATGTTGCTGACTGTCACCCAGGATACTGTTACCATATAGGTAATTTTCTATTTTGGATCTTATTATAGTTTCCATAAGTTTACATATAGTAAAAGTCAGGCTTATTGGTCTGTAGTTAACTGGTTCGGTTTTGTCTCCCTTTTTGTGGATCGGTATTATGTTTGCAATTCTCCAGTCTGTCGGTACAACCCTTGTGTCAAGAGACTGTTGCATGATCTTGGTTAGCGGCTTGTAAATAACTTCTTTCATTTCTTTGAGTACTATTGGGAGGATCTCATCCGGCCCAGGGGATTTGTTTATTTTAAGAGCTCCTAGTCCCTTTAACACTTCTGCCTCTGTTATACTAAAGTTGTGTGGGGGCATGTTGTCCGTATCCTCCTTTGTAAAAACCTGTGAAAAGTAATAATTTAATATATTTGCTATTTTTTTCTCTTCATCTAATGTTTTGCCATTTGTATCTCAGACATTTTACTTCCTCCTTGAATGTTCTTTTGCTGTTATTTGAAAAACTTTTTGGAATTGGTTTTAGCCTCCTTGGCAATGTTCATTTCTATCTCTCTCTTGGCCTTTCTAACTTCCTTTTTGATTTGAGTTTGCAATTCCAAGTACTCTTTCTGTGTACTTTGTTCTTGGTCCCTTTTAAATGCTCTGTAAAGTGCCTTTTTTCTCTGAATATTTTTTTTAATCGATCTATTAAACCATTTTGGCCATTTTGTTTTAGATTTTGATTTGTCTACTTTTGGGGATGTAATTGTTTTGCGCCTCTAGTACTACATTTTTTAAAAAACAGCCATCCTTTTTCTGTGGATGTTTTCTCTATTTTACTCCAATCTACTTCTGTTAGTCTCTGTTTCATACCTTCATAGTTTGCTTTTCTAAAATTATAAACCTTAGCTTTAGTCATTACTTTTGGGGTTTTAAAAAATACTTCAAATGAGACCATGTTGTGGTCTGGGTTTGCTGAAGGTTCTCTGACTTATTTTGTCTAAGTTATTTGAAAATAGTCGGTTTGTCATTTCTACCATTTCATGTTCGTCTGTCGTGCTCCCTACCAGGTTTTCCTATTTTATATGGGGAAGTTGAAATCCCCCATTAATATGGCTTCTCCTTTACTGCACGCATTTCTAATGTCCTTGTATAACAGATTATTTTGCTTGGTGTCTGAATTTGGCAGTCTATAGCATGCCCTTATTATTATGCCCTTTGAATTTTTGGCCATTATTTTGACCCATATTGATTCTGCGTTGTTTTCTTCTTCTAGATTTAACACCTGGGCTTTAAGACACATGGCAAATTACATTTAATAGAGAAAAATGTAAGGTACTGCACGCAGGCAATAAAAATATGCATTATAAATATCATATGAGAGATACTGAAATTGAAGAAGGAATCTATGAAAAAGACCTAGGAGTTTATGTTGACTCAGAAATGTCTTCATCTAGACAATGTGGGGAAGCTATAAAAATGGTCAACAAGATGCTCGGATATATTGTGAAAAGTGTTGAATTTAAATCAAGGGAAGTAATGTTAAAACTTTACAATGCATTAGTAAGACCTCACCTAGAATATTGTGTTCAGTTCTGGTCACAAAAAGGATATTGCTGCTCTAGAAAGAGTGCAAAGAAGAGCGACCAGAATTATCCCGGGTTTAAAAGGCATGTTGTATGCAGACGGGCTAAAATAATTGAATTGTCTTGAACAAAAAAGACTATGCGGTGATCTGATTCAAGCATTCAAAATTGTAAAAGGTATTGACAATGTCGACCCAGGGGACTTTTTCGACCTGATAAAAGAAACAAGGACCAGGGGTCATAAATGGAGATTAGATAAAGGGGCATTCAGAACAGAAAATAGGAGGCACTTTTTTACACAGAGAATTGTGAGGGCCTGGAACCAACTCCCCAGTAATGTTGTTGAAGCTGACACCCTGGGATCCTTCAAGAAGCTGCTTGATGAGATTCTGGGATCAATAAGCTACTAACAACCAAACGAGCAAGATGGGCTTAATGGCCTCCTCTCGTTTGTAAACTTTCTTATGTTCTTATGTTCTTAAGACTATTTTTGATGTATATTGCTACCCATCCGCCTCTTCTGTCCTGCCTGTCTTTCCTATACGGTGTATACCCACTAATATTATATTCGCCACCATCACTCTCGGATAACCAAGTTTCTGTAATACCTAACACATCATAGTTACTTGTTAGTGCAGTAGCTTCAAGTTCTAACATTTTGTTTTTGAGACTTCTAGCATTTAGATAAATACATTTAATGGCCATCTTACCTGAGTTGTTGCCTTTGTTTTGATGTAGTCTCCCTTCTGTTTTTTGTTGATTTCTCCCCCCTTCCTTTCTAGTTTAAATTCTTCTGAACCTCCTCGAGGATCGTTTCTCCGAGTAGATTGGTTCCCTTTTTATTTAGGTGTAGTCCGTCCCATCTGTATAGATAGTCCTTGTTGTAGAATGTGGACCAATATTCAAGGAAGGTGAAGGCTTCCTGTGTGCACCATGATTTCAGCCATGCATTTAGCTTATTTTTTTCCAGAGCCAGCTGTCTCCTGTGTCAAATAGAGAGGAAAACGACTGCATCATGATAAACACAAACAAGCTAGGCATTACATTCTACAGGAAGTGGCAGGAAGTTGAGTCTGGTCAGGTGCATTGTGGAGGCTGTAGTTTCTTAATAATGGAATGGAATGCGATTGAGTCAATATGCGATTAACACTTGCCAACTGCTCAATGTCATTAAAAAAAAAAAAAAACTAGTTTAATTGTAGTAAATTAAATGGAGTTAGCATGTCAAGGTGTCAATGTTAGCTAAGAGAAACTTTTAGGGTGAGTAAGACTTGTCTGTTCTGTTCTGTTTTAGTCACCTGCACACAGCTTCTCCAGCTACGACTCTGGGAAAAATGAGAGTGTGGGGGGTGGAGTGGAGGACCTGTCACTCAGCCGAGGAGATGAGGATGAGGATGAACACGATGATCAGGAAGACTCGGAGAAGGCCATGGAGACGGAAGGTGTGGAGACAGAGCGCCTCAAAGCTTTCAATGTGAGTTGAGGAAATGTTTTTTTTCTTAATTATTCAGGTTTGAAATAACACATTTAACAAAATTTGAGTTTCTTAAGTGTGTTGGGAACAGTAAGACAGAAAAGTACTGATGTTACTACATCTATAGTTTTAAACACACAACACAATCATAAGGTCTATAAACAACATTTAAATGAGAAGTCTATATTACCCATTGTATACCAATAATGTAGGCGGAATCCCTTTTTCAGTACAACTTTGTTGTTCTTCTAGATATTGAAGTTAAAATACGGCATTATATTTTTGTGGACAGCTTTACATATTTTTTTGTTCACTCCTCTTAAGCTCAAAGTGAATTATTTTTGTTTTAAAATATACTGAGCATCAAAAGAAACTTATCACTATTATAACACATTTATTTTCAGAAAAAAAGGTATATAAATGATGGACTGTTTTTGTTTTCTTTTTAATCACTCAATCATTCATCCTTGACCATGACACGCTTGAGTGACTATGACTGAAGCATATGCACTTAATCACCAAATTAGTGAGAGTTGACACTGGAGATGGAGTGATTTTAGCTGTTGAATTGCAAGCTTGAATAAAAGCAATAAAGGAAATCACAGAAAAACACCAATACGACACGTCTGTCAAGAGAGAAGTGCCTTCGTGCAATCAGCATGTTGGAGGCTGAATTAGGGCAGCGTACTGTGGCTCGCTGTCTTGGGTGCTCACAGCCAGAAGTTTCAAACCTGGTGAGACGGTATAACCAGACACACTCTGTCAATGACAGGCCACGAACTGGGAGACGTGTGTCTTCTAGGGCTCGTAGACCACTGAACAGGCAGATGCTTATCCAGGCACTACAAGAGGAATGGTCCAGGCTTCCACGAGTCAGCATCCGAAACCTGGTGCAAAGCATGCGTCGCAGATGTACTGCTTGTATTGCTTCCAACAGGGGTCACACACGCTACTAGCCTGTGGCTTTCACAGTATCCCCTGTCCCCCCAATAACTTTAGACAGTAAATTGTCAATTGTTAGTCAGCACAATTAAAAGTCACTGCACCTGCTCCAAAACAGAGTTTTTCATTTTTCGATCACATTTAGTGAATTTTATCCAAATATAAGTGATACGTTTCTTTTGATGCTCAAATATAAGTGATAAGTTTCTGTTGATGCTCAAATATAAGTGATAAGTTTATTTTAATGCTCAGTATATATTCATTGAGCTAAAGGACAGTTACATTCTGGTTGCCCCGTTGTCAGGGAAGAAAGCAAATAACTGTCCTGTTTAAATTAGGGTATTAAATGAGAAAATTAACACCTACAATAAGAATCCGCCTGATGTTAAAATATAATACCTTCCGAGGTAGAAATGTCAAATAAGTATACATTTATGAAAAGCAACCTGTTTGTTTTCTTTCTCCTGAAGCCGCTGTCATTTAACAATTTTCCCATAGCTGGAGCTCCACGTGGCTTCCATTGCCTCTAACTCTTACTGCAGTGTTTGTGATGCTCCTGCTTGTTCCCATGCATACTGTTTTCTTCCAGTTTGATTGGAGTGACACTTTTTACTCTGGACATGGCAGACTTCCCCACTTTGATAACTCATTTCAGACTAATGTTTAGGCTGAGCCCCCCCCCCAAAAAAGGGACTGTGGCCTGTAATCTAAAGGGCGGCTGAGCTACTGGAACTACTGGGTGGCATCTTTTCCACTACATGTTTCTCAGAAGGCTTCCACTGCGTGAGGTCTTGATTAAGACTAGAGGCTATACATAAACTGAACCAGCTCAAAAAGTTCTAAGCCTGATACAGATTCAAAACAATTTTGGAAGTGCTCCAATTTTCTACTTGACTTTGGTTAGTCTATGCGCTATTCCTCATGTTTCAGGGTACCATTAAAGAAAATAACTGATTCTGAAATGGTCTACTGGAAAAGCAGACTTCCGTTAGTCCACATGTACAGCCTTTTTCTCAGAATGTTTGGGGGTCCCTATGTCATTTCACTGGACATAGGGGCCAACCAAAGCAAAAAAACTGCTAAAGAAAGTGGACCTGCTGCACTGAACTTAAGGGAAGTGTTGTTGATTGTAATTTAAAGAAACTTTGCTCCACATTGCCTTGCATATTGAATCGGTACAAGTGGCAGCAGATGAGAGCAGTCCTCCAATCCCTTCTCCTCTGTCTTCCTCTTGCCAACAGATGTTTGTCAGGCTGTTTGTAGATGAAAACTTGGACCGCATGGTCCCAATATCTAAGCAGCCCAAAGAAAAGATCCAGGCTATCATTGAGTCATGTAGGCGACAGTTCCCTGAGTATCAGGAACGTGCCCGGAAACGTATACGCACTTACCTGAAGTCCTGCAGGAGGATGAAAAGGAATGATTTTGATGCGGTGAGTCTTACATATGAACCCAGCCCAAGCCTGCATCCAAATCCTGACATGTACAATAAGTTACTTTTATTTTGTTATCTGTTTCACTTCAGTAACATCCAAATCCTTCCATTCATTCCATTTCCCCTACCATTGGAATGAGACACCAAATAGACCCCATTGCAAACCGAAAAATAACCAGATTTTTGAAAGACTAATTATATAAATAAAAAAATAATAATAATAATAAAAAATAGACACCATTGCCTTCTTGTGCTTGCTAAGTTAGATGAAGTCCAATTATACATGTTTTGTTGTTGTGCCAAAATATATATAAAATCCACAGAATATTGTACATTGTGGGTATTCTGGCCACTTTAAAGGTATGAACTAGTCAGGTTGTCTTGGTCTGTGATGAAGTAGTTTCATGGCAATTGCTACTGCAGAAAAAAAACACACTACCTGTAGTAAACTAAACTTTACCATTTGAAATTAAGTCTACATGGCCATTTGAAAACGTGGCATCCTTAATGTAGACTCTGGGCTGCTGAAGACCGTAAAGTACAGTTAGTCTGGAGATGAACTGCTTTTCAAAAGACAATGCTGCGTGCAATACATACAAGCAAACCCAGTACATCATATGTCTGTGCTTGTGATCAACATCAGTGTTTGTGATAAAAGTGAGGTCATGAATATCAAACTGTATTTTATTTATAAGACTAGACTTTGAAAAAACAAACAAACATTATTTTAAAAACTCATTAAGTGAAGTTCTTTGTTTGAGCACAAATCTGAATCTAAAAAACAAAAGAAGAAATAACATTTTGGGCCCACACCCACTAGTTTGCTTATACATAGTGTTCTGCGTTTCGGGTTTATTCCGAATTTCACTGAAAAATTACAGGATTTTTTTTTTAACTGGACGTTGGTTTTTACTGATTTATACCCGATTTTTGTCTATTATTCAATATTTTCCCGGTACTATTTTCTAGGAAATACACAATAATTTGATTAAAATGGTGTTTTATTTTGACTCTGACATTGTAATAAGCAGCCCTACACTGTATCCTAGGATACAGCAGACGTTTAGACGTCAGAGGATAAACTAACTTTGAAACGTGGTTCTCTGTCACTTCACAAACACATTATCACCTGATTATGCTGGCCAATCAAAGTCTGATTATTGTGGCAATTGCTGGGCGTAGTAACTACTAGCGTGATCAAAAACTAAATTTATAATACTTACACGAAAATATAATATTTTTAGTGGATGAGGAATGGGGAGAAAACGTAAATAATCTGTTTATGAATATTCAAAAGAAAACAAATGTTTTGACGTATGCATAAAGCAAAAATAGCAGAAGTGGGTCAGATGAGGCAGAGGATGTATAGGGAAGCCCGTTGCAAATGCTGCTGCATTGAGGTACATGTTCACACTGACAGAATAAAAGAATATACTGAAAAATAAGCGACACATTAAACTAAAACAAGAAAGTGAACTGAGAGACAAGCAATCCATATGCGGCTTTTACATACGCTTCAATAAAAAGAAAGCACATAATGACTGTGTTAATGAGTTTGTCAGAGCACTGTGCTTTGCTGGACAGCCACTGTTTATTGCAGGGAGGTATGTATTGATGACTTCGTGCGACAGTACTGTGTAGTAAAACACTGCCTAACGCCGACAATCTTAATCGGAAATATTTGACAGAAAATGGTGATGTTTTAGTTATCAACTTTTTTTTTATGATTTCAAGGCAAATAAACCTGGCTTGTTTTGTGGCTTGAGACAAGGGTTTACAGCTAATTCAGAAGTTCAATTAGTTTGGTCATGGTCTGTTACTGCTTTACCTCCTTGGTAATTTCACCTCAGCAGTGTCTTCTGGGTCAAAGCATGTTACTGGCTGAAACACATGGGAAGATCTCTATGTGTGACCCCCTTTTTTGTAAGGAATCTTTTTAACTGAATAAAACACTGACTTTAATTTATCTGCTTAAATACGTAATTTACATATTTTTTGAACATGAAAATAAATTTGAATGAATATATATATATATATATATATATATATATATATATATATATATATATAAAATAATAGATGGGCTTCAGTGAGGTACAGGAAAATAATTTCATCCAGAGTTTCTGTGACATCATAAATTATGAGACCGAAGGTCGCATAATTTACGATGTCACAGAAACCCTGGATGAAATCATTCATGAACATTTCTGTACTGTGGGTGTTGTCGAGTGATTGAAAACGATACATTTTGTGTTTGAATTGAAAGTAATGGTCTCAAGGAGTCGAATGGGTCAAAGTTCAACACTTTAGGCAACACTTTACTGTAGTAAAAGCTTGACAAGTCGATCAATCAGCTGTTTGCACCTTGTTACTGAGCGATTACCCATGTACTGTACCTTGGCTATTTAATCCCTGTACGCAGTGTCGGGTTTACAGTACTGACTGCAACAGCAAGCAAGCATGGCTGGAAAGAGAAATTCAGTGTAAATAAAATCTCTGCATGCTTGGAACTCTGTCAGTCAGCAAATAATGCAACGTTGCTTCAGAAAAGCTGGGGTTTCTGTAGTCCAGGAGCAGAGTGCTGACGAAAATAAAACCAAAACTGAAACTCTATCAACACCAGAGGGTGTTCCAGTGGGGCGCTGAGTATAAAGAAGTCCCGTTTATTCACCTCAGGGCCGCTGCAACACCAAGGACAACGGGCTGAATATCGTCCACGCTACCCGGACATGGAGCTACTCCTAAGGCCAGAATAGGAGTGAGTGGCTGCCTGCCTGTCTGAAGAGCTACAGGAGGAGCTACGGTCCAAGAAGGAGTAGCTGCCGTCCCGAGGGCCAAAGAAGGAGGAGCTACCATCCCGACAGCCGGAGGAGGAGGAGCTGCCGTCCATCAGCCTGAGGAGGAGGAGCTGCTGTCCCCGAGAGCGAGGAAGGAGAGAAGCAACGGGTTTCTATGGCGGAAGAGTCGAGGAGACCAGATCTACCACAGCCCCGACCTCCACCCCTGCGCTCCAGTCCAGCGCCTAAGACTCATCTCCCTCAGTCCGTGCTTCCAGACACCTCACAGTCGTGTCTAGGACCTCTCATCGCTGGGCCTGGGTTCCAGGTCGCGGCACCAGCAGCCATGGTTATTCGCCCAGACTCCTGTTTTGCTTCCCTTGGTATACCAGATGTTGCTACACTGTCGCAGAGGCTCTCACTTCTGCCTGCAGCTGCAGCCGCCCAGTCACCAGCCTGCACTCCGGTTGGCCTATCCACGCTGCCCGGGTCCCCTTTCACCAGTACTCGGTCCCTTTAAGGGGGCGGTGGGATGGAATGAGCAGCACACACAAAGAACCAACGTCCCCTCCCACCCACGCAGAGAGGCGTCATTCAAGGGGCGAGGTGGCCGGTGGCGTGGATAATCAGCCAGTAGGTGTGTTCGGTAGGGAGTCGGCTATAAAAGGTCCCTTTATTTATCTCAGGGCTACTGCAACACCAAAGACAACGGGCTGAATATCATCCACCCTACCCGGACATGGAGACCTAGCTGTGTAATCATGATCGACGTGAGAGTGACCCGGGATCAGAAGACAAAGAAAGCGAAACCGCCGACGGCCCTGCTAGTAGTTGGGAGTCAGAGTTTGTTTATAATTGAACAGAGAAGATTAGTTCAGGGATTGTAGATCCCACTAATGTATAGTGAGTGAGGTGTATAAAGCGGGGCCTCCATGCCTTAAGGAGTAGCGCACACCGTTTTCATGGCACCTTTATTTTATAGTTTTTTACTGTGTTTATTTTGCATGTTGTACTCTGGCCGTATGTCCTCAGTGTGCTACCATTGTTGGTAGTGTCACGTGAGCTGTTCTCACTGTGTGTGTGTGTGTAAATAAACCTGTGCGCCTGCGAAGCGTGTGAACTTCAACCTCCGTCTCGATCTCCTGCCTGTCACTCAGCAGCGAATGCACGCACCCACAAGCCAGCAGCCTGGTACATACATTCATAGGTTTTAATACATCTTTTTTATCAGTGTAATGAGTGTCTTAATAAAGATTTTTAACCGAGTAGGGGAGAGTAGGGGGAGGAAAGATGTAGTCCAGGGGTTTGCTGCAGGACTACATCCCCCACAATGCCACGGGGTTGGTATTAGCCAGGACTGGAATCACCTGGCTCTAATTTTAATGAGGGACACCTACCTGGGATTAAGCAGCTGTAAAAAATAGCAGGTCTGCCTCTGGGTACTGAGGTCTGTGTTAAGGCAAAGGCCTAAGATGAGACCTGTGAGGAACCTTAAGCGAGAGATGTGTTTAATTCTTAAGTATTGGTTTTGGTGACTAGTAAACAGCTTAGCTGTCCAGTTGAGTAGTTAGAACTTGGGAAAAGTTTAGTAAGCACTCCTTGATGGAGTAAGGCTTTTGTTTGGTTTGCTTTGTGTTTTGTTAATGCAAATAAATATACTGTCACCGCCCTGTTTAAAAAACATCTGTTGCTGGAATACTGGTTTTTACACAAGAAGACAGTGTGCAAGATACCGAAGCGTGGCAAAGCAACCCCCACTTTGCCACACTTATTAGATTTAAAGCACATTTTAAAGAATAAACACAGTAAATGACTAATATTCTCTTTCACAATGTGTCAGCTGATCCTGAAATCCTTTTTCAATCATACAGTGGATTTGGAGCAACTATTTTTATATACTGTAGCGCTGTTTAAAGTTTAACCTTTCAGCAGTCATGTCTATAATTAAATAACTACAGTACTATCACCTGACTATAAAAAAAAAAAAAACAGGGCTTTCTTTGGATACCAGTAAATCCAGATTTTTTTAAGGGGGTTCACGAATTTCTTCCCAGGCACAATTATTTTATCTTAATAAATGCATTGTTGCAAAACTGATTTTACATATTTATGATTTTATTACATTTTAAATAATGCCATTTCTGTATTAAATAGGGTTCATAGGGCTCAACAGTCTGTCAGGTTTCATCCTTGACACTAAATGCTGTGTATAAAAATATGCACTGATACTTAGACATATGGATGAATACACACTCCATCCACATGCAGCCATGAAAAAGTCTCCTTCGGCTTCTCAGCCTCACTGAACTTGCTCAATAATAGGCTGCATGGGCCATTCTTTAGTCATCTCTGATTTTTGAGCAGCGCTGTCTACCTCATTCAATCAGCAGCACAGATGTAATTAAATAACAAGTGTAGGTGAGGCGACTTCTATTTAATTCAAATGAAAATTTGCATGCTGAAAAAAGAACCCAGTTTGAAAGTAATCAAGGCCCAGTGTGATATATATTGTGACATGATGTGACCCTTATTCAGTCACTTAAGAAACGTCTTTTCTCACTGATAAAACACAGTCTAACATGCCCTGTGGTGTAAGAGAAGATAGAATGTGTACACCCTTAGTTTAATGAGAATAAAATCCGATGGGCCAGGAGCATGAAATATGCCTGAGGCTTGCTGCTGTCAGTTATTTGCCATTTGTAATCCTGGTGACATTTCTAATAGAGTAACAGAGCAGATTCAGCCTCAAGGCAACAGAGAAGGTCCGGTCTCTGAGGAGCTCCTGTTGATTTTGCAGCGTGTGTTAAATACAATTCTTCAGGGGACTGGTACACATTGCGAAACTGTCTTGAGCCGGTGAACTATGACTGCAACTGTGAATTAATATTTTATGTATTGGTGTAAGTAATGCAGTGGTTACTATTGCATGGGTGAGCTGTTACAAACCATTCCATGTCTCCTTTTCAGCGTTATTTTATCCCACTATTACAGTATATATTTGCTTGACAGTTACGTTTAAACCTAAAGCACAGGTAAAGGAATGAATCAAGGAAACCATTTGTTCTACAGTAAAGCGCACACTGTCTCTGAACAAGGTTTTTAGATTATTGCTATTGATATGAAAATAACTTGTATGCTTATACAGCGATCTATCAATATACTGTAGAAATAGCTACAGAATATATTTCTCACATTGGTGCCTATTGTATCTGTCCCCTGCAGTAAGCAGTATTGTATTACAGTTTCTTATGGATTGTACTGCTTGAGGTACTCAGCTCAGCTCTCCAGCAGGTGCTGTGGGACCAAATGCTTATCTCCAGTCCCTATGCTAATCTCTGACCACATAAGGATGTGCACACTATGACGAGACACCCACTCTGCCTTCAGCTGGATACCCAAGCGATGTCGAGTTCAGTGAGACCATAAATGCCATTGTGGGGGTTACCCATTGTTACAGTATCATTACTGTTTGTGAATGCACCAATCTCAGCAAAAAAAAACCCAACTGAAAATAAGCAGCTCATTACATTACATTGTAAAGGCTCTAGAGATAATGTCTTAATTGTGATGTTACCATTATTACAATAAAAATATCTCAAGAACAATATGTTCAGCTTATTATATCAATTTATATTCTTGACTGCAGTGCTTGCTTGGTTCAGGTCAGCCATGCCCTAGTATTGTGCCACTCAGCTATGGAATAGATTCATTGAATGGCTGCATTTCAAATGTGACAAACCACATAGCCTCACGTCCTCATTGTCTATTAATTGCTGTGTATTAGCTTCTCTGTGGAGAGGAGTCAGAGGGGTTGCCTTGCGCTCTCCAGAGATTCAGGGGTGGGGACATCACAGCTGCCACAGAATGAGGCTTCCCTAAGTCATCCATATGCCAGTTTGGTAAACTTTTGTATTGCTAGTGGCATTTTCTCCATTTTTTGTTTTTGCATTTGTGTATTTATTTTGTTTATACGTTGTTTGAGTATTTGTGCCTGTGTGGTATACCACTGTTGATATAGCCATGTGATTCACACAGTATAACCCAACCCTGGGAGCAGGGCCGACGAGAGCCGTCATGGGCTCCGGGGAAGGATTGGTATGTCCCACTGCCGCAAACTCCACGTGTAATAGTCATTAATTAGAAGCTTATGTAACATCAAATAACAAAAGTTTTTAGCATAAACTACATTTTAATGGTGTTGCTATACGCTATTTTATTAAATAAACCACTCATCTCTGCTCTTAACTAATAGCCTGTATTGGTAAATATATTTGTATTTTAAGCAATGTAACCGATCATTCTCTAATTGTGTTTACCACCAGCTGAAGAAAGTACTTTATTTATTTTACACGATACAATTTTTCTAACAAACTGCTGCACACAATGTTTTGAGCAAATTATAGATCTTAATAATAGAAATTTCCCCGTCCTCCCCACCCTCTCGGTGGGCCTGCCTGGTACTGCAGAGACGGCCAACTGCAATTAACTTGTACAAATTATAAATAAAACGTGAAGCGCTACAGCATCACTTCCTGTTTGTCTCTCCATGTGTGAGTGGATACCCACCACCCCCTTTTATTAGGCCATAAATATGTGCTGTACAATGTACCCTGCAACTTTGCATTGTAAAACATTTACGCTATCCCCACATAGTTAGACTCAAACAAATCTAACAGAATTCCAAGGCTGCCTCGTTTCAAAGCACAACTTATTGCTATTGTATTATTTGTTAAAGAAAATTCTTTTTGGTTGTTACTCTTTCACATGACACTCCATATGGTGTGCTATGGGGTGCCCACCCCTTGTGAATATTAATTCATTTATGCATGTGTTTTTATTTGTATTATTATTATATTAAATTGTATGTGTGTGCGGATGGACGAAATCAGTCCGACGTTATTATTCATTATTTCAGACCAGCGAAAAGTTGTTCTTGTAATATGTAATCGGCGTGGATGGGGTTGAACCCCCATCCCCATAAAGCCTGTGGGAATGTGGCTGGAGCCTTAATAAGGTAGTTGTTTAAAAGACCCACTCCAGCTCATTACAGGGAGTGAGCTTAGAGGGCATAGGAGAAAGACAACAGTATTGAGAAAAGAGAGAGCGAATGCTACCCGATAGAAAGGTACTCGTTTTGTTAACGTCCTTATTGTCTGTGTTTGTTTTATGTCAGTGTGCCCTTTTCTTTGGTGTTTTGTTTAAATCTTTATTTTTTGTTTTTTTGACGATTGCAAACAGATTCCTTGTTTACCCAGAATCAGTATTTGAATGTTTTGTGATGTAAAAATGTAAAAAGAGGAAGCTCAAATAACCTAGCCGCTAAAAGAGTGGTTAAAAAAATAAATAAACAGGACCTCTTGACTTTACTTGTCTATGATGAAATTCAATCAAACTTTCCAGAGGGGAAGTTTATAGGTGTTCTAAATTAAATGAAAGGATTATATAACATTAATAAAGGTTTTAAACAGTTTTTCTAATGTGGTTGTGTGTTTTGAAGGTGTACAGGGAAACAATGTGGGTCATAAATTGCTGCTGTATGTATTATTGAATCTATTTTAAAATAAAATGTGTCACATGGTATGGGTTCAAAAGAAACCCGATGTAAGAAAGATTTAGAGAGCTGATCTCAGGCTAAAGTAGAGCTGTCTAATGATCAAGATGAAATGCATCCTACAGTAGAGCTGTAAGAAACATGCCTTTAATGCTATATAGGTCAGTTTGTAAGCCTCTGGTTTGCCCTCAAGTCAGAACCTCATTCTTTTATCACAACAGTTTTCCATTATTATTGTTTTTGTTATGATTTTTAAAGAAGCAAAAAAAAGAAACTCATTGCATGTTCCCTTTTTGGTCGGTCTGGGGTATGCAGAAAGAAATCTGGGGGTTTGAAAGAAATCTGTGCACTTGTTGTTAATTCACTCAAACTGTTATTTTCTCCTCTAGTCCCGACCTATACCTTCACACCTCACTTCGGCAGCAGCAGAGAACATATTGGCATCAGCTTGTGAGAGTGAAAGCAGAAACGCTGCAAAGAGGATGCGTCTGGACAGACCACAGGTATTCTTTCATTTCCACTTTTACATTCATATTTTTCAATGATTTGTATAGCTAAAATGGTTTATTTTCAAAGGTTTCTATATCAGAGACTGGTAAAAGCACTCTGGGTTATGTATTAAGAAAGGCAGACCGATAGAACCTAGAGCAGTAGTGGCATTGGTCATGAGGGTAAAAAAGTGGATCCATTCTCCTCAACTCCTCTTGACTGGAGGGTCGTGGGTTCAGTCCCCGGTGGGGGATACTGCTGCTGTACCCTTGAGCAAGGTACTTTACCTAGATTGCTCCAGTAAAAACCCAACTGTATAAATGGGTAATTGTATGTAAAAATAATGTGATATCTTGAAACAATTGTAAGTCGCCCTGTATAAGGGCGTCAGCTAAGAAATAAATAATAATAATAATAATAATAATAATAATAATAATAATAATAATAATAATAATAATAATAATAAATAGGATCACATTTGATAGATACTGCTGGGTTATAATCAGCAGATGCTAAAATAAGAGGAAGGCTTTATGGATCTTAGTTTTATGGATCAGTTTATATTGTTAATTACTTTCCGGAGTATAGTATGTAATTTTTTTTAATGCATCTGCTGGTAATTAATTTAAAAAAATAAGAAAGGATTAATTTCAACATTTTGAACTACTCACTTATCTTAATATTGATTTATAAGATGTCCATGATTGTTAAGTTATTTTTTTTTTTTTTTGGATCTGTCTGCAAGTCAGATCTATCTAATTTCTCAGTTGTACTTTCCAAGAATATTCTGACAGAATCCAATGTGTGGTTTTAACAGATGTATTTTTCATGGCCTTCTGCTGTAATTCTCTCAGATCTTTATCTTCTTTTAGAGTAACAAACTGTCAGATCCTTTCAGGGTTACAGGTGTGTCTGACCAGTGCATTGTAGACATGACTGTCACATCAGTTACAAAACCTAGAATAATCCAGCTAAGTTAAAAAAAACAGGCTGTATTGAAAAGGAAAACTTAATTTTAAACAAGACACTCGTACAAGAGTACCAAATAAACAGTTGCTGTGGCATTTTTACAAAAGCTATAATATGGATGTATTAAAATAAAATACAAATTAAAAAAATAAATGTTCGTTCAAACAAAACCATTTAGGATCATTTTTATTTTCCTGCCAATATGTTTTTTTTAAGGTTTAGTGACTTAGAGCTTGTTTTAAAATATGTTTTTCGATTTTTTTCTACATTACAAATACAATGTGTTTGAAACCTATTTGAAAGGGTACATTGGACACAGAATGTACGTAGAATGAAATCACCTTGACAATATTAACTGAGACTGATACAGAGTCTATATTTGTCCTCGCTTTAATCACTGAGTAGATTCATCTTTGTTGTGTCCTGTATAAGAACCAAAAATCACAATGTGACAACACAAATACAGCTTTGTCTCAGCAGATGACACCCCATGCTGTACTGCTAAAACAGACACTTTCATAGCTAAAGTTACTAACAGAAATATTTAATTAATGAACATTTGGAGTGTGCAAATCTTTTGCAGTCTAAAATCTTACAAAGACCGTGGACCTCAAAGATTAAGTGACACCTTTCAAATAATTACCTTACACAATACAATCTTTGTACAATGTTCACTGAACATTATCCCCAAGCAACTGTGAATTGCATTTTGAAGTGTCCCAGCATATGGAAAATGATCAGCTGTCCTGAAAGAATCCATGATCACACTCCTGTTGTTAAAGAAAATGAACCTTGTTTCTTAATTTCTCTACCTCAGCTTTAGGTTAAGTAGAGGGGTAAAAGGCTATTAGGTCTTTGACAAAGCAATAGACACATATGTTGGGAGCAGACCTGACACTTGCCTCCAGATAGTTGTCATAGCAGCAGCCTCAGTAGAGTACGCTTGTTGTTTGTATCTTCTACAGAGTATAAAGCTTTGGCCCAGTGTTGTGTGTTCCTCCGCTCTCTAGTGTGGTCTGCAGCTAATTTAGAAACGTTTGGTTTTGAACAGGCTTACACCTGTAAGCATGTGTTAATGATCTACCTCTGTCCCATTTGCACAGCTTTTCACAGCAGGTGGTTACCAGGTAACCCAGGGCTATTGCTGCAGGACTTTTCACAAATAAATCTCTTCACAAAAGAAAGGGGTGCCTTTTGCTAAAAAAAAAAAAAAAAGAAAAGAGCACCTGCTTCCATTGCCAAGCAGTTCTATAATGTCATGTGTTTCGGAACAGCATATGAATACTCTGAATTAATTCAATTTGTTTTCTACTTGAGGTGGATAACTGAACCAGTCCTAGCTGTTAAGGCAGATAGATAGACAAAACTGCTGTCTAATGAGAGAGCTGAGATTCATACCCTTTTACACGGCACTTTTAGGATGGTTTGAGACGGCTTTGCTCTCAGGAAGACTTTTTTCATAGTGTAAACCCAGCCATCCTAGTTTGAGCCACCCTAAATGTGACCTTACTTATCAGAAAGAAAATTGTTTAATATATGTTTTAGTGGCCAAATAAGAACCTGTGTAAAACATAAAAAAAACAATCAGTTGTAAACTCGAATTAGGTTCTTGTTGAAACATCATGAATCCTGTTAATTGTGCAACAGGTTGCTGGGGCTTAGCTACTTAATTCAGTCGTTTTCAATGTATTCTTTGCTTCAGACCAGCAATTGAAAAAATGCTCCTGGGTGGACTAAGAAAAATCATATCAAATGAAACAGGTGTCAAGCATACCTTTTGTTGACTTTGGATACTAGTATCTCCACCCCAATCCACCTCAATCGCATGTCTTCAGCTCAGCTGGTCATAAAAGAAAGTGTCAAAACAACTGTTGTATCATTAACAAGTTTCATGGTGTTCCAATGAACAACCTCAGTCAAATACGTACTTTAAGAGGTGAGCGATTTATTAGATTATTTTGTGAGCCCCTGAAAAATAAAATTTGAAAAGGAGCAAGCCTAATTTTGATTTAGAACAAGTATACTGTAATTGGATAGTAAACATTCTGCAAAATCAGTGCAAGTATTCCTTTAAATAGGCTTGCTCCTTTTCAATTTTATTTTATTTTATTTTTTTTACTATATATCATGTATTATGCATTTCTCTGTATTTAAAGTATTATGGATTTTCTTGTTGTTACTGCATCTTGTAAAGCGCTTTGTGATGGTGTTCCACTATGAAAGGCGCTATATAAAATAAAGATTGATTGATTGATTGATTGATTGATTGATTTAACATCAAATGGTGAACATACTGCTTATATGGGGTCCCCAAAGTGATGGCTGATGCTGGATTTTTTTTGTGCTGTAAAAATCTACATTTGGGTGCATTTGTATACACAATGTAGTCACTTTAAAGGAGTTCACAAATAGAAAACAAATTGAGAACCACTGGCCTATTATCTTGATCTATCATATAACATACAGTAAATGTCATATTTAATTCATAATAATTCAAATAAAATAAACACCAATTTACATCAGATCTTTAGCAGTTATTTTTCAGATGACCAGAAAATATTCTATAACAGGATGCAGGAAAGTGGGCGGCAAAGGCTGCCCTTCGAATCAGTGATATCGTGGAGCAAGTACAGCATGGAAGAGGCACAAAGCAGCCCCAGCTTAACAGAGGAAACTGGTAGTCAACAAGGTACAAAAACGGGGGAAGAGGATGAAGTGCGTAAAGGCAGTTTCCCAGGCCAAGCAGGGAGAATGGATGAGATGGGAGAGCATTGAACAACGCAGGATCGGCTGGTGAGATCTATGGACAATGGAACAGAGCAGGATCACTTTCCTCATCAGGTCAACATATAATGTTCTCCCATCACCACAGAACCTTAGTCTATGGGTAGGAGAGGATCCGTGGTGTCCTTTGTGTTCATCAGCAGCTACATTAAGACACATTTTGACAGGATGTAAGGTGGGTCTTAGCCAAGGATGGTTTACTTGGCGTCATGACCAGGTGCTGCGATGTTTGGCCTTAGCATTGGAAGACAAGCACAGCATGACCAACAGGTTGCCACCAATTCCAGCAATATATGACACATGAAGAACAACATTCCTCCGTCCAAGAGAGCAACCACCAAGAAAAGGTATTAAAACCAAGCCTCGCCCAGGACAACTAGAAGCTGCTAGAGACTGGAAAAGGCTGGCAGATGTTGGACAACGGCTTATTTTCCCTCCGGAGATTGCCACCACTAACCTTAACAGTGCCATGGGAGGATGCTGTGGATGAGGCGTATGAAAGGAAGAACTAGCTGCTGAAGCAGAACAGCAAGGATGGAGAGTCCAGGTTTACCCAGTGGAGGTGGGTTGTCGAGGATTTGTGGCACACTCCACAACCCGGTTTCTCAGAGACATCGGATTCAGTGGTTAAGAGCCAGCATTACACTTCAGCCATCAACCCCAGGCAGAAAGATATCTACATCATCAGATGGAAGGAAATGCAGATGGATCACATTAGTTTACAGTAAAAGAAGCTATGTCTTAGTTGGTGCTTTTCTTGGCGAGAGCTGTCCAATACAGCATGAAGTTTTAACACCTACTCTCATGTAATGGAAATCATGTCAAACAGCATTGTTATTTTCAAGAGCCAAGTTATCCCCAAATAGATCAGATTCATATATATATATATATACAGTACTGTGCAAAAGTTTTAGGCAGGTGTGAAAAAATGCTGTAAAGTAAGAATGCTTTCAAAAATAGACATGTTAATAGATTATATTTATCAATTAACTAAATGCAAAGTGAGTGAACAGAAGATAAATCTAAATCAAATCCATATTTGGTGTGACAACCCTTTGCCTTCAAAACAGCATCAATTCTTCTAGGTACACTTGCACAAAGTCAGGGATTTTGTAGGCATATAGTCAGGTGTATGATTAAACAATTATACCAAACAGGTGCTAATGATCATCAATTCAATATGTAGGTTGAAACACAATCATTAACTGAAACAGAAACAGCTGTGTAGGAGGAATAAAACTGGGTGAGGAACAGCCAAACTCAGCTAACAAGGTGAGGTTGCTGAAGACAGTTTACTGTCAAAGTCATACACCATGGCAAGACTGAGCACAGCAACAAGACACAAGGTAGTTATACTGCATCAGCAAGGTCTCTCCCAGGCAGAAATTTCAAGGCAGACAGGGGTTTCCAGATGTGCTGTCCAAGCTCTTTTGAAGAAGCACAAAGCAACGATGAGGACCGTGAAGCGCAGTGGTCGGCCAAGGAAACTTACTGCAGCAGATGAAAGACACATCATGCTTACTTCCTTCGCAATCGGAAGATGTCCAGCAGTGCCATCAGCTCAGAACTGGCAGAAAACAGTGGGACCCTGGTACACCCATCTACTGTCCGGAGAAGTCTGGTCAGAAGTGGCCTTCATGGAAGACTTGCGGCCAAAAGCCATACCTCCGGCGTGGAAACAAGGCCAAGCGACTCAACTATGCACGAAAACACAGGAACTGGGGTGCAGAAAAATGGCAGCAGGTGCTCTGGACTGATGAGTCAAAATTTGAAATATTTGGCTGTAGCAGAAGGCAGTTTGTTCGCCGAAGGGCTGGAGAGCGTACACGAATGAGTGTCTGCAGGCAACAGTGAAGCATGGTGGAGGTTCCTTGCAAGTTTGGGGCTGCATTTCTGCAAATGAAGTTGGGGATTTGGTCAGAATTAATGGTCTCCTCAATGCTAAGAAGTACAGGCAGATACTTATCCATCATGCAATACCATCAGGGAGGCATCTGATTGGCTAAATTTATTCTGCAGCATGACAATGACCCCAAACATACAGCGAAAGTCATTAAGAACTATCTTCAGCGTAAAGAAGAACAAGGAGTCCTGGAAGTGATGGTATGGCCCCCACAGAGCCCTGATCTCAACATCATCGAGTCTGCATGGGATTACATGAAGAGAGAGAAGCAACTGAGGCTGCCTAAATCCACAGAAGAACTGTGGTTAGTTCTCCAAGATGTTTGGGCCAACCTACCTGCCGAGTTCCTTCAAAAACTGTGTGCAAGTGTACCTAGAAGAATTGATGCTTGATGCTGTTTTGAAGGCAAAGGGTGGTCACACCAAGTATGGATTTGATGTAGATTTTTCTTCTGTTCACTCACTTTGCATTTAGTTAATTGATAAATATAATCTATTAACATGTCTATTTTTGAAAGCATTCTTACTTTACAGCATTTTTTCACACCTGCCTAAAACTTTTGCACAGTACTGTATATATAGATATTTTTATTTGAGCTTGATCTAAGGTATGTAATTCTCAGATTTCAGTTGTTTAAACAAAATTTATTCTCCATACATTGTACTTGTTATATAAACAGAATACTCCATGAATGAGGATGGCTGTAGACATATGTTAATGGGGTATAATCTGTAGATCTATCCTTTTATACAGGATATTGCAGGTTGCATGGTTGTAACTCACTGTCCACCTGTTACCGACCTTAGAATAACTCCTGTTGAAACAACAATGGTAATTATTCATACGTCGATATTTTTGGCAATAGTAGTATTTTGCGAACTGATAATATGACAGATGCTAAAAAAATGACAGATGCACTATATTCTGTGTTCCTATTTACTTATTGCTGTTACTTGTAAGTAATTGTTCTCATTCTAGAGCACTGCACGCTCACATGGTTGTTTACAGTCAAAAGCACCATATACAGTATTGGTGTTTATTAGCTGTAAATTCCTGTCTAATGGTTTAAGATTGTATATTATTTCTCTCTGGCTCAGGCCTTTAATATTATCTATCGGGAGCTGGACTCCTGTTTAACACAGTTTTCTGGCACTAAAAGCACTATACATAAGAGCTCACTGGCATGAAGCACCTATTTATTAGCATTCATTCAGGCTGTAACGCAGTTTGTTGGAGAATGCAGGCTCAAACCCTGCGTTTCTGGTGTTCATTAGGTCAAGCACAGTGTTCACTGGCTCAAGCACTGCGCATGAGTGTTCAGCAGTTCAAGCACTGTGTATTAGCAATCTATTGCTGCACTGCAGACTCAAGAGTTTTTGGAGTGCTCGTTAGCCGATATCCTGTGTTGTTTTGGGGGCTACGTGTTCTAACCATTGCCAGGGAAGCTTGCATGAGGTCCCGGCATTTTCATAAATTTGCATAACTGCATAGCTTCAATGGGTGTTACATTTCTAATGGGCTCTGTGATATCCTAGTTTATTTTATTTCTTATGCCAGTGGAACTGGCTGCTGTTTGACAGGCATTTTCAAGGGACAGCTGGCAAGAATAGACATACCACTCCTTATACCTCCTTGTGACGAGGTGCCCTCCCCTTGTGTATATTTATATGTATTATTATTTGTAGTTATTATTAGTATTATTGTTATGATTTATTTAATATGTATAGATGACGGCAAAAAGCCGTGCATTTTGTTTTGTTTGTTTATTTATTTAAAAACCTCGTGCAGAAGGTCACCTGTATAAAAACCTGCAGTTTTCTGCGCTCAGGGAAGAGTGTTAGAGGTATGAATATACTTGTTTAGTTTACGTACTGTGTTTATTTGTTTTGGCCCTTGAGCCGTTTTGTTTAAATATTTATTTTTGCAGTTTAGCCCCGTACCTTTCTGTTTGTTTTGTTTTTGTACTGCTCCCTGACATCACCCCACACGCCACTCAAGCCATCTGTGTGACACTCCTTCATGATATAATATCATGCAGCCATTGACTATTTAAGATTTTTTTTAAAAATTACATTTATCAAATTACAGATCTAACTAGTATGAGCAAGCCCTGTTGAAACTTGAGTCTATGAGTGCAGGAATATCTTTAATAAAATATTGCATATTATAATATAAAGTTGTTGAATGGTGTACATGTGATATCTAGTACCTTTTGTATTTTTGCATGGATATAAACCACATCTGGGTTTAGAGTATTTTGCAAAGTAATTTCAGTTTATGTAATCAAGAAGAAATGCATGTATGAATAGGAAAAAATAAATACATTATTAATGAAATGAAATTGTACTTCAATTAAAAGTAATCTGAAATAATATACATTATTTCTATACTTATTAGAATTTTTTACTGGTTTATTTTGTCAAGAATAACAATGAACAATAAATTTGACATTTAGGAATATATACAAAAACAGTGCCAAAAAGTCAGCATCTTGTGATATGATTTTGTTATACTCTGCAGTGCTACAATACATTTTAATATATGTTTCAATTATACTTTGTCTTTACAGGATGAAGCTGTTTCAACTGACAAACAGTATAAACAAGAACTCGCCCAGGTCACTTTCCCAGTATCAGCTGTTTCTACTGCACAGGAGGTGTTGTACATCAATGGTAATGGAACCTACAGTTGCCATAGTTACAGCGGGTTAGGGGGAGGACTGCTGAACCTCACTGAAGCTTCTAGCAGTGGTGAGTTCGATTTCAGCATCATGCAGAACCTGCGAGCCTCACTTGAACTTTACATGCTTGAGTTTCAAGGCTTCGGTAACCTTAAACCTGAGAAAACGGATCAGTGAATTTCAGTGCATTTGCTTTCGTAAACAGCAAAACTGATTTTATCATAAAATGACAGCTTATATTACAAATTATCCCATTTGCGGATAAATTGTTAATTACTGATATTTGTACAGAACACTGTGTAGTTAATGTAGTAGGCAGTCAAGTCGATAGTGGGTGGCAAATTTTCAGAGCACACTGAGAGATGATGTGTGTGACAGTGGTCTAGAAATAAAAGGGTCATTTTTATTAGTGATGTCTCTTGAGAAAAAAAGGAGCCTATGTATTCTTCAAATCAAAAAACATGATCGAATTATGCTTAAAAACATCTGTTTTCCTGATCCCTGTGCTTACCCAAGGACTTACTGTAAAAGACCTGCGATAAAAGCAACAAGATCTGACTTCTTTAATAAGCATCTCATTTAGTTAAATCGTTACAGAACAATGTGACATTTTTTAAATAATAAAAACATGACTTTAATTTTCTAATATAAAACGTGCAACAATTTATATATACAGTAATCTGTCGCGTGTCCGCCTGTCACATATCTGCCCTAGCCGTTTATCTGCCACGATCAACCTCTTCAGCAACGTATTGTAGATCCTACCAAAGTTTTCGTACACTGTGTTGTATGTGCTCCGTGTGCTCCCATTGCTGGTAGTGTCACGTGAGCTGTTCGGTGTGTTGATATGTAAATAAATCCTGTTGGTCTGCGGGAATGGAGACGGGAGGTCTCCTTTAAAGTAAAAGTTTAAAGAAACATCGATCATTACTGAAGAGCAATGGTACAACAACATCTTTGATGCCCTGCAGAAACATCAACATGGCTTAGACCAGTGATTCTCAATCTGTGGTCCGATGATCACTGATGGTTCGCCGGCTCCTTTCAGGTGGTCCGTGGAAAGCTTACATAATTATGGAATGCAACCAGTAGCATAGTTTATAGATCCCATTGCAAACCCAAAATTTGAGACCTTAAAAACTCAGTTACAGATGCCGGAAGACAATGCATACATGGAGAATATCTTCAAGTAAAAAAGAAATGTCTAAACTCGCCATTATATATAGTTTTGATGTGTCTAAAATGTATTCGTTATTAGGGAGTTTTCGTGTATTGCTCTCAAGTGCAGCTTGTACAGTAACATACGACAGGGTTTGTGTTGTGTTGCATTAACATACTGCTGTAGTTGGGTTGGATGTACGAAGCAAAGCAGTATATTTGTTTTAAACATTAAACTGGAGGTTTTCAACGTTTCCATGTATTGTAATTAATTTAAATGAATGAAGACTTGTGACAAAGACAGAATGATTCTTGGTGATAAATCACCCTGCCTACCTGTGAGGGCACTGTGTAAAGGGAACAGAGTGCCCTGGACTGGATGGCCTGCCATCTAGAAAGGGGGCGGAACTACGGTACACTAAATCATCGACATGGAAGGCATACTATGTCCCTTAAGAAGCTAAAGTCCAGATTTGATAACGTACATTCCACAGTGAAGTCGAACAAAGACAATTTAACACTCTGCAAGCAACAGAATGAACAAGGGAAAAACAGCAAAGTATCTGTCCCATGGTGCATGTGGGGGATCTGCTTTTGCCCCTTGCAGTATCTAAGCAGGTTAAATATATGAGTATGAGGACGGTTCGTATTAGAACCTTTACCACCATACAATCTGTGCTCTCTTTCAATTTCAATCTGCCCACCTGTCAAAGAAGGGATCCATTTAACAGCATGGTCTTTAAAAATACGACTGGGTCCGAAGCCAGGGGCCAGAGGTTGTTTCTTCAGCTGTTTTCCATCTCTGCTGCCTTGTTTTTCCCTTGTTCAGTTGCTTGCTGAGTGTTAACACATGGTTTGTTCGACCGCATCGTGGAATGTGCGTTATCAGATCTGGACTGTAGCTTCTTCGGTGACTTTGTATGTGCATCAGGGTCTTCCATTAAAGCTTTGATTGTTTCATTTGTGTTTTTTATTGCCTCCTTCAAGTAATCTAAAATCCCCTGCATCCCCTTGTTTAATCATAGCGTCTAAGCCATATTGTTGTTTCTGCAGCACATTGAAGTTGTTGTTGCTCAGTTGCTCTTCAGTAATGATCAGTAATTCTTTAAGCTTTTTCTTTAGAGGAGAGCTCCCGTCCCCACTTCCCGGGTCCCTCCTGCTTGCTGACATAATGATAATTAAATTACTAGCTCTATATGGATTAAAGCAGGGGTGTCCAATCCTGGTCCTGGAGGGCCGGTGTCCCTCCTGGTTTTTGTTCCAACTTTTGCCCTAAATTACTTAATTAGAACAATAATTGGTAATAATTGGTCCAATTAAGTAATTTAGGACAAAGTTGAAACAAAAACCAGGAGGGACACCACCCTCAGGACCAGATGAACACCTATGATTAAAGTTAAAAGAAGAAAAGAGAGCTGCCTGGATGGACCCCAAGCCCACACTTGCGTTCTAGTGAAAAGATCACGTGGTCACCATTTTTAACAGCTTTTAACATTTTATATCATTAACCTAAATGTGCTCGGATTTAACCTTGCAAAAGAACAACTTTAGATTTTTTTTAGCTTCTCAAAGCTGTTTGCCAAAAAGTGTGTGGGGGAAGATGATCACACCATAATGAAAAATCTATTGAAGAAGGTGTACCGAATGTGTAACCCTGACATAATTCCATCACATTTCCTCTTATTCAGCTTTGAGAAGCCTTTTCAAAAGCTTTTTTTTCTGGAATAGTTAATGGTAATTAATCCAAGAAACACAACAGAGAAGCACACAGAATATATCATTGTAAGATTGTGGCAGGGTGCCCCGCCCCTGTGCGTATTGTTTGTGTTATATTTTGTATGAGGTGTGTATGTATTGGTGCACAGAGTGTGGGTTATCACGGGTGATTTAAAATATATAGTTGTATTTAGGCACGGGGGTTGCACAATCACTTAACATGCAGATAAAGTGTGTATTAGTATGTGGGCACAGGGAGTGCACAAAGGAGTTCATGAGCTGGGATTCAAGTGAATGATTAATTAGTAATTGAATCCCAGCATTGCAGTATATATAGATGCACAAATCACTCGCTTGGGGTTGGGTGTTGGTTGGTGTCAGAGTGGAGAATGAGAGTAGAGAGAGAGGAGTTAAAAATAATAACAATTGCTATTCGTGCTGGATACTCAACATGGTACTTGTTGAGTGTCAGTGTTTTGTGTTTGTGAGTTATTTTTGTGTATACCTTTATTTTGCTTGGTGAGCAGTTTTGTGAAAGTGTTTCGTTTTGTTTAAACTGTTTATTTATAATAAACCAGCGCACCAGCACAATTCACTCACCACTCAGTGTCCTGCATGTCATGTCCTGACATCACCACCAGCCAGCCTGTTCACAAGGATAAATAATAAGTAAAAGAAATAACAGGGGAGTAGTGGTTCGGGCTCTGGACTCTTGACCAGAGGGTCGTGGGTTCAATCCCAGGTGGGGGACACTGCTGCTGTACCCTTGAGCAAGGTACTTTACTTAGATTGCTCCAGTGAAAACCCAACTGTATAAATGGGTAATTGTATGTAAAAATAACGTGTAAAAAAATAATGTAATTGTATGTAAAAATAATGTGATATCTTGTAACAATTGTAAGTCGCCCAGGATAAGGGCATCTGCTAAGAAATAAATAATAGTAATAACAGGGTGTGGCAAAGTGCCCGCCCCCGTGTATGTTATATGTTGCGTGTTGTGTGTAAATGTTGGTGTATAGGCATTGGTACACGGGATATAAGCGGGTCTGTGTTTCACGTGTGTTTAAATTGTATATTTGTATTTAAGCACGAGGATGGCACATCACATCACGTGCAAGTAAAAAGTAATAATATGTGAGCACGGGGAATTGCACTTTAATTAATTCACGTGCAGTTGTACCGAGATTCCAATTGAATGATTGACTAGCAATCGAGTCTCGGTACAACTGCATAAAAGCTGCATGTTTTCACTCACTTTCGGGGTGGTGTGTTGGTGAGTGGAGAACGGGATTGGAGACGGGGTAATTGTTAATTGTCAAGAAAATAGAAGCTCACCGTGTTTGTCTGTGTAGTCCGTTTTTGTTTATCTGTTTATTTTGGCCGCAAGTGCCGTGTCCTGTTTTTGTGTTCTTTTATTTTGTTTATTAAGCGCTGGCGAAGGCATTAAGCTCAGCTTCTAAAACCCCAAGTCTCTGTGTGTTTCTATCTCTGGTCTGAGTTCCTCCTGCAGCCAGCCTGTCACACAGGGATATATGTTCTAATTTTAGTGCCTGTTACAGCGCATTTTGTACATTGTTTGACTTAGACCTTTTTGTATACATATTTTGTAGTGTTTTTTTTATACAAAAGTTTTTTTTTTTTTTTAATAACATTACCCCTTTTTTTAGGATATCTTGAAACAAATCTCCCTCTCTACAGCATTTACCACATAGTGTACTATTTCTTAATACTTATCATTTAAGGTTTAACTTAAGTGTTATATTACAGTACATGACTGTGACAAGCAGGCTGTAGTGGATGACGTCAGGCCAGAAAGAATCACAGAGACATGCAGTACTCGGGTTGAAAACTGAGAACGCAATGGCTGCGCTCAGTAGGTTTAATTAAACAAATAAAAGGTTTTAAACAGAAAACAGGACACGGCACCAAAATAAATAGACAAACAAAACGGATTAACACTAAAACAAACGGTGGATGAACAGACAAACAAACAGGGTGAGTCTAAACAACTTATATTTACTTTATTTTACTATTCTTTACTCCTTCTCTCTCACCCGTTCTCCACTCACCGAACACACAGCCCCGAGTGAGTAAAACATGCTTCTATATATACTGTTGTGCCAGGATTCAATTACTTATTAATTATTCACTTGAATCCCAGCACGTGAACTAATTCTGTGCAACCCCGTGCTCACTTATTAAATACTTTAAATGCACGTGAAGTAAAGTGCAATCCCCGTGCCTAAATACAATTATACATTTTAAACACTCATGCTCATTACCCACATTATATCCCGTGTACCAACTACAATACACCAACATTAACACACGCAACATACAACATAAAACACAAGAATACACACAGGGGCGGGGCACATTGCCGCAATGACTGAATGATAGATGCAGAGGGTACAAAGCTTTCAGTATTTTATCAGTTAAGACATTTTTTAAATACAAAATAAGCATCATATGTCATGTCTATACATTTTGATTTATTCATTGACACTCAAATTGTCTCAACTTTTTTTTTATGTTTACACCTGGCTGCGTATATAAGACCACAGAAATTATGGAAAGCACAAATTATTTACAGAACTGGGCAACTGGGGGGTGGGGGTTTATTCAGAGATACCAAGATGTTTAGTAAGCAAGTAGTCTCAGTGAGGTTATAAGAACATAAGTACATGAGAAAGTTTACAAACGAGAGGAGGCCATTCAGCCCATCTTGCTCGTTTGGTTGTTAGTAGGTTATTGATCCCAGAATCTCATCAAGCAGCTTCTTGAAGGATCCCAGGGTGTCAGCTTCAACAACATTATTTCACATCCCCAGTTATACAACTTTCATATAAAAAACAGAACATTTTGCGGTACCATTATACTTGTGAGATGTATTGCTCATTTGACTCTTTTGCATATGTCTAAAGAGGAGGTGATTATCCATTTAGAGATACCAAGATATTTAGTAAGTAAGTGGTCTACCTGAGGAAAAATGGTCAATAAATTCCCCACCCTGAATGTAAATCATTTGTTCTTTCCATAATTTGTGTCGGTACTGTATATATGCATTCAAAAATATTCAGAGTAAGTGCAAAGCACTCTCATGTGAAATGTTGGTACGTTTTCTGGGCAGTATACAGAACATTTAGGCAAACAATGTTACATCCACCTGAAGTATTTTGTCTGGGTTTTTGTTTTGAAACTCAGGTAGCAAGCTGTAAACCGCGAGGCAAGGTGCGCTTGTGATTGCTCTTTAGAGCACAGTCTGAAATCTTCTTCTTAAAGAAAGCAGGACCACACTGATTGTCACACAAGGCCAATTGGAAACACTGCGAGACACATTTAAATATACCCTCCCATACTTTAATATTTGGATCATTTGAATTATGAAGTAATCTCTCCCTAAAAGAAAGCGACATACAAACCCAAAAGTACTATCAAAATAACGTGGCAAAAAGATAAGACTTTTTTTTTTTTATTGCTTGTGTGTTTCGAAATTTTTCACATTTGATTCCTTTATAGTTGTTAGGAATCTGTGTCTATATGTAACGCATTGTAAGTCAGCAGTTTTGTGTTGCAGAGCCTTAAGTCATTTAAATTAGTTCTGTGAGCTTGCTGAGAATCCTCAAGCTGAGTGGTTCAGCTCTTAATGCATCCACTGTTCAGATCAACAGAATTGATAAGGACTATGACGTAAACATGCCATTTGGAATTCATGCAGTGGTTTGGAATACAAATTGAAAGACTTTCAAAATACTGCTGTAATATAAACAAAGTACTTGTAGAGCTACACACAAAATTATAGGACCATTTAGCAAATATTTATAATACTTTCAGTTTAAATATATGAAGATGTGCCTTTTTCATTAAAAGGAAAAAGAAAGATAATCGCTTGAAAGCCAAAATCTAATTGTATGTTGCAATTTATGGGGGTGTTTCAAAAGAAAATGATGTAAGATGGCCCAGCAGTTGTGTAGCTGTATTAATTAGTAATTATGTTCTAAAACATAGGATTAGCATGTCAGGAAGTACATACTCAGCATGGTATCTTGATTTGTGTAATCAAATTATACAATCTCTAATAGCTGTGATGTAGTTTTTGTATGAAGGCTATTACTTTGTTCAGAACACAAAGCAGGACAGTTTGCGCTACACACTGGGGTCTATTTTCATGATCTCAGAATACCCTAGTCTATATTAATCCTGCCATTTCTTTTGTTTCCTGGAGTGATTTATGTACCCCATTATCAACACCACCTAATACAATACGCATTGTTGGAGTGGATTACATTTTTTAAGAAGGGCGGCATTCAGATCTACTGTTTTCTAGATCATTACTATCATGATGCAATTTGTCAAATTCCCAGGGGGTGGGGGGACTACAAAACAGATATAGTAAAGATACATCACTCCTGTGCCAACATCTGCCACCTTGCAAATGTAGTTTATTGTCATTTACTTTTATTTTTATTTGACTCGATAACTAAAAGGCAATAACAACGTAAGCTTACAAAAAAACCTCCTTGACAACTTCCTGTGCTTCTGTAGGAAGTGTATTTTTAGCTCAAGAATAGCTGAGCATGGAAAGTACATATTTTATTTTAAACTGCCGTGACTTGCAGTACAAGATAGTTCAACACGCTCTGTGATATTTTATGTTCTGTTACCAAACTAGGTAGTTGTGGTAGGCGGCTTCTGATAACGAATTCCTTTGGCTGTGAGAAGATTGTGTAAGGCTTGTGTATTCATGTTTTATACACAATAAGTGGGTTCAAAATGCTGTGTTGGGAGAGTACACAGTATAATGATTTTTACAGAGCAAAAGGGAAAGTGCAGCTGTTTAGTTTTGCTTACGGTCTCACTCACGTTTCTCTCTCATTCTCACTTCCTGTGTCCCCTATATAAAGATCAATCCCCATTCAATACACTGGAACCTTAACTGTCGAAATCTAAACGTACATTAATTCAGACCTGTAATTTAAAGGTGTAGACAATATAAATTACTTGTTTTCTGTGTTACAATTGTTTAAAAAAAATCTACAATCAATTTCTGGTTGCTTCGCTTCATTTTTCTAACTTTACTATTTTTAAAAGATTTAAAAGATTTTAAATCTTTTTCAGCAGGAATAATTGCGTTTCTCCGAGCACTTTCAAGAACTTGAGAAAAGAGCAGTTTGAGCATAGTAACCATGACAACGTACTTTTTCAATCATGTGTTCTGTTGAGTCTTATTGGCTGACTCCCCTTAAAAAAAAGTGTCATCAGTGAATTCACTAGTTACCAGTGTATGGTCGAAAGTATAATTTATGTGGTAGCTAGAAAACAGTCCCCAGGGACAGTGTTACCAGCCAGGCAGTACGGTGCACGAGAAACAGTGTAAATGTATAAAGTTATGAATATCATCCGTATAAATTTTTTTTTTCCAGCAGAAAGACAGTTTTGCCTTTAGCCATTCAGGAGAGACTGTAAGCATTGATCATGTGACTATGCAAGATGGTGACCCTGGTTCCATGGCTCTTCAAATAGAAATAGAAGTGCTTCATCCCTGGTTGGCCAGATGCTGGCTTTTAAACCATTACAATGGGATTGTGTACTCAGGTCTCATCTCTCAAAAGGCCTGTTATCTAGTTAATTAGCAATGGTTCTGATACTCCAGTCTCAATCAGGTTCGCCCAGCAACATGCATAACAGCAAATGCTTTCTTCAGAATTGGGACCAGCCATGTTGTTTGGTGCTGACATAAATCGAAAAGATAATACAAATAACTGGGTTGTGTCATAAAGAAAGCATAAAAAGGCTTTCAATTAATGTATTACTGTACACATTTCCACACCTGTTGAAAAATGTGTTTAAACATTACTTGAATTGTGAAAAGCGAGACAGTTCCTTTCCCGTGCACTCTGTGCATCTCAAAATGGGGGGCAGTGGAACAGTAAATATATTGTTAACATGGAGCACAGGCATTTTGGGTTTGTTGTCTTTGGATCATGAACTTTTACAAAATTTCTAAATTACAAATGACTGTACAACATGTATTATTTATAGACAGACCAAATGTTTTGCGCCAGCCAGCCAGTGCCTCTTTTACCATCCAGTTGGAAATCCATTTATAGATATTCTAATAATATAAAAAACAAAAAACAAAACAAATGTACTTTATCAAATCAACTTAAAATAAATATAGCATTGGTAAAGAGGGTACATATTAGTTTAACTATATACATATAAAGCACAATATACTTTTCTTTTATACTATACATGCTAAAATTAGGTAACATGTCTTCAATTTGACAGGCTTTTTTATACCTGAAGTTTACAAATATGCCGCTATTTTTTTTAAAACCACGTAAAAACACGTTACACTGATTTTAATTTTTTTTTAATTCACGGCAGTATCATGGGTAAAGTGTCGTATTTCGCGAAATGTGCACAGAACTATTTTATAAATTATGTGCAGATTATTAATTTTTTTAAAAAGGCAAATAACTTTAGGTAAGTATTCAGGTGGGCTGATGAAGGAATCGCTCCACGATTTGCTACACTCAGTATTAAGAATTTACATAACTTTTGGTTGTCCAGTTTTTCATGGGGGATATTTGCGCAAACAAACACCTCTGTCAGGTCAAAATGTTATGTGTTTTGTGCTTCACGGTTTTCAGTGGACTTTTGGAACATGGAAGTCACGTTTTTTTGTTTCTTTGCAAGAAAAGCAGTCGCGGTACTGCTTTGGATTTCCGCCTTTCTCTTTCGGTGAATACTTGAATCTAAATGCCTGTCAACAGACGATTTTGAGTAGTGATCTACAGAAATGTTGCAGGATGTACAGAAGAGGTTATCTCCATCGCTGAGTAAAACATATGACATAATCACTGTACAGCACTATGTGCATGGTGAATAGTACACGCAGGCACACAGCAGAGCTGTACAGTTTTGTTAATGTGATTTTTTTTGTATGAAATACAAAAAAATATTGAAATAATTTTTCTTTATTTCTTAAAAAAAAATTGCAGTATTAGGCTAATTTCATGATTTCCGCGCAGTCTGAAATCGCGATTTACACAAGGCCTTAGACATTGTTGAATCGGCATACAGATGTGTTACATTCACTTTGCACAGCAAGCAAGAGGTGCAATACTAGGTGTTACGCAGTTTAAGATGATGGAAGATTTCTCCTTCATGCCCAATTACAATTTGAATTCTAAACAGCAGTAGTTGTGGAAACATATCTGGTGTCTTTGCTTTTACCTTTCAACAGTTTTCGTTCTCTATCTGTAACTTTGTTCTTTGCTGTAATTATAGTACAACAATTGCTAAGACTTAGTAAAACTCCTTCAGGATTAATTCATGTATTTTACCTTATATATATATATATATATATATATATATATATATATATATATATATATATATATATATATATATAAAAATATACTTTTAGGCATGACAAAGCTTTGGGGGGAAATTTGTGGCCATTATGTGCCGACACAGAAAACATGCCCTCCTTTGTGTTCTGAAGAGGCTCTGGAGTCGTACTGCATGAACAGGCCCCTGGAATCCTTTGGAATTACAGATTACACTAGGGGACAGATCTGTAGCCTCATACATTCAAAAGACCAGACTTACTAAGCTCAACCCTATTCATCTTTGAAGTGTTTTTTTATTTTCGTTTTTTACAGGTTTATTTTTTATATGACATAAAAAAAAGGTCTGTTTTAGCAACACATTTGGCGATGATGAAAAGCCTGGGGGTGGTATGTAGTACAAGCTTGATTTAAGAGTGTCTGAAGTGGGTAGGAGCAGAGCCTCAGGTGCACAGGGATAATGGAAAGTACAGCCCCCACCCGTTGTCCAAAATCTACATTCAGCTTTTTTCACTTATAAGTAGAGGTCTACTTAAATTGCAGTAAATTTACTTATTTTTCGCGGGTAGGTTATGGAATAAAATTAGGATTTTGCAGTCATTTCGCAGACCTGTTTAAACATTAAATAAACCTAAGTAGACAGTATTTCAGAGCACTATAAAAGACTGAAAATAGTGATACTTGCTTTCTTACTAAAACAGAGTGCTGTCGTTTGTTAAAGGCAAGCATGCAACATCCCCCAGCAGTTGCTGCCGACATTCTCTGTCTGGTGTGGACTTGTCCATACATTGAGACTGCACGTTCTGCATCCACGCAATCGGTTGGAGGTGTAAGACAAAGCTTTGCCAACTTATACAGATGTGGAACTCGATTAGAAACAGTCCCAAAACTCAGTTACCCAAGGGCATCTGGCATTCTTTAATAAAGGCAATATATGCAGCACGTTCGTTGTCATGTTATCTGTCCCATCCACTAATTTATTTTATTAGTACCTAGTCAAAACAAAGAAAATGTCACTATTCGGGTCTAAAATTCTAACTGTGTTTAAAAAGTAAGCTGCAGGTTATTTGAGGCGAGGTGGCTGTGCTAGATCGTACCTGTAGTATTGATGTAACTTGGCTACAACCGACCAGGAATACTTTTGGTCTGCGCTGACTTTCAAGTTTGTTTTCTGAAAGCTGTAAATTTTACGTTCCCTTCAGCAGCCTCTGTAGTAGCCTTTCGTTAAATGTGTGATTCTGAAGCTAAATAACAATCAATCGTATTTTCTCCAAAGACACGTTACAAGATGTGAAAAACAATTACCTCCATCTGAATGTACAGTTTCTTTGGGAAATATCTTGACCCCGATCATCAGCCAAAATATACTTTGCTTTTTTTTGCTTTGTCATCCATTTCTGGTATTTTACCTCCAATGTTGAAAACTAGATTTTAGCAACCTAAATCAAAACAATGCAGCATTGACTTTGTCCCACCCCCTACTGTACAGTACAGGTCACAGAAAAGCCAGTACAGACGCTCTGATAGGCTGATTAAAACATAATTGTCACTTGAACAGTAAACAAGAATATTAACCACTTTGGAGTATTTTTTTGTAAATGTTATTTGTTTAAGGAGGGGTTTTGTTTCCCTAAGTGCAATGCACACAGGACGGCGAAGGAATAAAAAAAAGCATATCTAAAGAAAGAAGATATGTAGTTTGCATTGCAAAAAAACCCCAAAAAACTATATAAATAAAAAAACAGTCTGGTATACTTGGAATTTGAACCTACAACCTTCAGTTTACAAACATCTTGTGTTAACTGTCAGTGCTACACAATTAGTTAAGACAAGCAGTATTTTGAAAGATGAAGACAGCCAGTTGAGAATTCTCCAAACACACATATTTTTGATTTCTTGCCATAAAAGCCATAATCTGTCTTCATCATTCTCATTCCGAGATTTTGAGCTGGTTCTCTGAAAATGTTTGGTTTCCTGTGAGTGTAACGCTCATTATGGTCCCTATTGGCACAAGGAGGTACGATTGCCTGTCTCTATACTGGTCGATGAGAGTAACGCTATTTGTGGTCCCCGCTGGACAAAAAAGGAAGAGAATTAGCTATGCTGAAGGATAGCCTATATATTTGGCAAAAGTAAAACATAAATAAATAAATACATTAATATACATATTGATGTATTGATATTTATTTATCTTGATATTTATTTATTTTTCACTATCATATAAACAATGACATTTAATACTGTATGAAATGAAAATAAACATTCAAGTTCTTGTTCAATTGTATATTTTTGTACACAAAGGTCGTCATGCTTTCATATATTTTTACTTTCAAATTAAAAATATATATTGTAACGACCTGGACAATTGTTTTGTTGCAGGACTTGTTGCCTGTTCAGTTTGTCTCGTCTGTCTATGTTACATGTATTGTAAGGGGAACAGGACGGGTCACACCGCTAGTGAATGGGGACAATGTGTGTTGTTGCAGAACATTTGAGAATTCAACACCGTCTCCTTTTCTTTGACATACATTAGTTGCTTAAACGATTTTCACTATCTTATGTAGAAAAATGCACTGTTTAGTACTGATCTGTACATTCTACTTTGTCCCCAGCATTTGAATAATGCTGAAGACAACGAACATATCCATGTGATGTAAACAATCCAAACTGCAGTCACGTGAACCCAGCAGGCCACATACTGTGAATCTGTATATTTCCTGTAAAATCAGCTTCAGTGAGTGACAGCTAAACGGTTAAGATAAGCCAAGGAGACTTCTGTTTAGTTTTCAAGTTGCCTAAAATTACAGGTAGATGGATGCTGTTTGCAATCATTGTACTTTTAAATATGTTATAAATGATGTTTCTGTGATTTCATATTAGTTCAGTAAAATAATAGATGTAGCATAATGCATTCTGTTAACAGTAAAGGCATATTTTATGTAAGGACTGGGAATCACCAACCTGCTTAATTGTGTTAAACTGTATTACAGCATACTGCGGTTTTGATAGACCAATGTTGACTGAGAAATATGTCTGGGTTTGGTCTGTGGAAAAAATGGCAGCCCTACCCTGAGTACTACTTCCTAAACATGAACACGTTACAATATACTAAATTAACAGATCAAGCTGATTATGATAGTTTGCAAAATTTGATGAAAACGTTCAATACAATCGGGATAATACTCCGCTCCACAACTGCCGTCTGGGAGAGAGTGTCCTGTGTCGTCTGGGAGAGAGTGTCCTGTGCCGTCTGAGACAGAGTGTCCTGCGCCGTCTGAGAGAGAGTGTCCTGCGCTGTCTGAGAGAGAGTGTCCTGCGCCATCTGAGAGAGAGTGTCCTGCGCCGTCTGGGAGAGAGTGTCCTGCGCCGCCTGGGAGAGAGTGTCCTGTGCCGTCTGGGAGAGAGTGTCCTGCACCGTCTGAGAGGGAGTGTCCTGCGCCGTCTGAGAGGGAGTGTCCTGCGCCGCCTGGGAGTGTCCTGCGCCGTCAGAGAGAGAGTGTCCTGCGCCATCAGAGACAGTACCTCGTGCCACCAGAGCCCCAGAGAGGGAGCCCAACGTCATCAGAGCCCGAGAGAGAGAGAGACACGTGCCGCCAGAGCCCCAGAGAGAGAGCCCCGCACTGCCAGAAGCCCAGAGAGAAAGCTTAGCATCGCCATAGCCCCAGAGAGAGCCCAGCGTCGCCAGAGCCCCAGAGATAGAGACCCGCACCACCAGAGCCCCAGAGAGAGAGCCCCACACCATCAGAGCCGCAGAGAGAGAGCCCCACACCATCAGAGCCGCAGAGAGAGAGCCCCACACTGCCAGAGCACGAGAGAGAGCCCCGCGCCACCAGAGCCCTAGAGAGAGAACCCTGTGCCGCCAGAGACCCAGAAAGGGAGCCGAGCAGTGTGGGAGTGTTAGTGTTAGTGTATTGCTGTGAGTAGAAGCGCGTTTTGCGTCTAGGCAGTGCTGGCGCGCTGCCTGTGGTGTCACATGCACAGTGCAGCTGTACGTAGATGGGGTCTGTGTTGGCTGCACTGTGATTTGTGGTCGGTTCCGCCAACCAGCTGTTTGCGCGGGACTGAGGGTCTGAGCGATTCGACTGTGTATATGTAAGTGTACCTCTGTGTGTGTGAGCTAATAGGGCTCAGGGATCACTATTTAGGAGCTGCCTGCGTGCAGCTCGGTGTCGTGTTGTGGTTTTCATGTAGCTGTGTGTCTGGGAGCTGTCTATCTGAGCTAAACCATTTAATAAGAGAGCGTCCATTTGCCTGCTATTCCAACGCTTCAGTAAAAATTGCAGTTTTCACTACTTTAAACTGCATCCTGTGCCATCTCTATTTCTTCCTGCAGCGGACCAGATTCTCCGCCACTACAATATATAACAGATTGTTAAGTATCTGGAATGTGAATTGAATGCATTGATTGCTAGATCATTACTATCCTGACAAGCTTCCCAGTCCCTGCTGAAGAGAAGCATCCCCATGATGCTGCCACCACCATGCTTGAGTTGGGATGGTGTTGACTGGGTGATGTGCAGTGTTGGGCTTGCACCAAAAGTAACGCTTGGAATTTATACCGAAAAGTTCAATTTTTGTCTTGTCTGACCACAAAACCTTTTCGCACATGTCTGCAGTATCATCTACATGCTTTTCCACAAACTCCATACGTGCTTTAAGATGAGGCTTTCTGAGTAATGGCTTCTTTCTTGCCACCCATCCATACAGGCCAGCTTTGTGTAGGGACCTGCTTATTGTTGATGTGTGAACACTGACTCCCATCTCAGACACAGAACTTTGCAGATCTCTCAAGGTCATTGTTGGCTTCAGAGTGACATCCGGAACCAGTTTCCTGCTTGCCCGGCTGCTCAGTTTGGGAGGGCGACCTGATCTGGGTAGTGTCTGGGTGGTATGATGCATCTTGCACTTCTTAATTTTCTTGTACTCTTCTCCTGCTCTGTGCCTCTCTACCACTTTATCCCTGACTTGTTTTGAAAGCTCCTTGGTCTTCATGGTTGCTGTGTTGTATCACTATGTGAGTTGCAGCTTGAAAGTGTCACTTAACCTCCTTGTGCTCCGTCTTTCGGGTGAGATGAAATTGTAAGTGTTTATTTATTTATTTATTTATTTAGCAGTGACTCTGCAGCTGATACATAGTTCACACACCTTAGTCTCTGTAAGTCACCTTGGATAAAGGTGTCTGCTAAATAAACAAATAATACCTGAGGGAAATTATCTACAAGTTAAACCACTTTTAGTACACACAGGCTGAATCCATTTCACTAATTTTGTAACCCTTCAAATAAATCATTTGCACCTGAGCTGATTTAGGGCTGCAGTAGCAAAGGTGTTGAATACTTATGCAACTGAGATTAATCTGTTTTTCTCTGGAGGAGCGTATGCGCTCGTTAAGCTAGGAGTCACGAGCGAGGATATAAACAGGGGTCATAGCTGACGTGATCTGTTCCTTGGTAAATGGTTTGTGCTGAAAACCTACAAGGAGTCTGTGTGCTGTTTCGTGAACCGTGAGTTTTGTCTTGTGTTTGTTAGTGTTTTGTTAACTGTTGTCTGTTTTTTAATAGACTACCAGTTGCACGATCCGGAGCTGTAGCGAAAGCCAGCATAAACCCGGACATCACTTTTACCCCTGCATTTCACTGAGAACTGTATTACACCACTTGCACGTATTCACTATCACTAGGAACTGTGTTCGTATTTTGTGTTTAGTGTTGGTGTGTAAAATTGGACTTTTGGTTGCGGGTCAAACCCGGGGAATTACAAATACCGAGTGATACAGGCCGCTGTATCACTCCAACATTATTATTTACAGGTGTTTGCCATAAGGCTCTCGACATTAAGTTAATCAATAAATACCCTTGCACCTGGAAATCATTGTCTGTCTGTTTTGTATCCGCTCTGCACTGCACTCCCCTGTATTCACTTACCACTTTGCCACAATACTGTATATATATACAGTATATATATATATATATATATATATATATATATATATATATATATATATACACACACACTATATGGCAGGATTTGAGCCCTAACTAGTCATACTTTCACTCCAACTACATAACCACTATGCTACACAGATTCACATCTTAACCCTTTCAACAGGCTAGGCTACCATTTACATTTACCCTATCCAAACTGCAATACATTGCCTCAATATAGGTTAAACAATTTTGCTATTCACGTAATGTGCTTGTGTGTTATAAAGTAAAAAAGAAGTGATATCTGAAACAAAAATACATTGGAAATGTGAAAAAACGCCAAGTTACTAAAAGTGCCCAGCATTTAAAGTAGAGATATCAAAAACACAAGCCAAGTTTCAAGAAACCATTGGGGCAACCTTGCCCAGCACAAAGCAAATAGGCACAACTGTAAAAGCGATGGGGGCCAAGGTTGCCCCAATTGTTTCTTCTAACTTGGCTTGTGTTTTTCAGGCAAAATAAATGCAGATCAAATGCATGAAAAACACAAGCGAAGTTAGTAGTTAGTTTCCTGACAATTTTTGAAGAGACATGTTTCCACATGTATGCAAAGCTAAAGTCACATTCACATTTTCAATTGTTATATTATTACTCACCCCTCCAACCTGAACAGTGTTTTGAAGCACCCTTTGTTCTAAATGCAATTTGTTTCTGCTTTATTTTTACAGGACCTACTGATCTCAGCATGAAGAGACAATTAGCACCAAGTTCAGGCTCCTCAAGCAATTCTGGTTCACGGCCCCAGCTAAACGCCACTGAAATAAATGCGGTCAGGCAGCTTATCGCAGGATACAGAGAGTCAGCAGCGTTCCTCCTCCGCTCAGCAGATGAACTAGAAAACCTGATCTTACAACAGAACTGACCTCTGAACGACACCATGCTTAAAGAGAGGGTTTCCATTGAAGTCTGTCTTATTTTGTTCTTGCTGCCTTTTGGTTGCATTTTTTCTGATTGTAGAAGCCCCTTTGTTTTTGACTGCCATAACAACACTGTACTGCCCCTTATCCCAGAAACAGTGTCACACAACAGTGGCTGCTTCGAAGCGTTGACCTCGGACATTTCACACGGTACCTCATTGCTTAGTCAGATGCTTTTCCTCCTGTGTCAACAAAACAAACAAACAAACATACTGCAATGGATTTTTTGTGATTGCTGTCTTAAGTGAGTGAGCAAAGAATTAAGAAGATAATGAGAAGTACAAAAGGGTCTAACATGCACGTGCAATATTATTAATGGGTGCTACTGACTGTTTTCTTAGACTTTGACTTAGACATTTTCTTTTTATATTAGTGTTTTATTGCGTTATTGTACAGTAGTGATAACGTGGGACCAACTATGTGAAAATCAATCATTTACTTAACCCTTGAAGGACCAGACATTTTAGATTTTACAGTCATTCCAGCACCATGTGACTCTTTTCCATGTGTGTTTTAAATTCATTTTAAAAAACAAAATTCACATTTGATTTAGTGAAGTATGGGGGGAAATAAAATTCCTTATTAGAACTTGAACTTGGTTGTTGTAAAAACAAAAAATGGCCTCATATAACAGAGTGAAACGAGGGAGAAAGATAGTTATGCCAGTACCTTTCTCACTCTGTTACACTCTTACACAACCCACACCAAACATTCATGCCTTTGTCCTTTTTATAGGGTGTGACCAGGGGTAATTGGCAATCAATCATTCAATTACCACCTGACCATATTCCACACTTTTCAATAAACCAATTCAACAATTACACCATCCCCACACCAATTAAACAATTACATTAGCCTGTGGCTGTGCATAGGCAGCCACAACACACACATATCTTAGTATGCAGGATCTCTGCCCTGTCACATCTCCCCCTACTCTGCCACAATATGTGTGTGGCTACTTTCTTCAAATGTTAAGGTATAAATGCATTTAAACATATCTGGAGTCAATTTTCAATACAACATGTAGTAGCACTTATGAATCATAGCAAAACACAGTAACGAAAATGATAAAGCCCAGAAACATAAACATAGTCTTGAATTACAAAATAGCACAAATATAAAAGCACATTGTCAATCTGGGTCCTGAATTTCACAGTGAGTGTTATGATAACCAACGATAAAACAAGAATGCAAATACATTGACAAACTACGTACTGTAATGCTGTTACATTCTGGCATGTCAACCTGATTGTGGCCCTTAAAGGGTTAAAAGCTTCTAGATGAACATTCCATGTTCAGATCCTGTGTTTCAGTCCGTGGCAACATAAGGGTAGAAAGAACAGACTACTGTGAATCAGAGAAGAAGTGTGGTAAGATGGGAATTGTTTAAATGTTACTTTCTGATGGATAAAGGTTATTGTTCATTTGGCTCTGCTATTGAGACCCTATTACAGGTATGTAAGCCATATAGAAGAGTCCAGACAATAAACTAACCACCACCCCCCCATCCTCAGTCTAAATCCTTGCTGTGATAATTTGCAGCTAGGAAAGGCTATATACACTGTACGTAATATCAAAGTAAAGCAATGGCTATTCTACAAGTACAGTATCCGAGCTAGCTCCATGAGTGCTGCTGCTTTACTTTTTATTATTATTATTATTATTATTATTATTATTATTATTATTTCCTTTTCCAGTTTATTTTAACTGTGGGATGTAAAATATTGAATGTTGCAAGGTTGCAAGTGACAATCTGAAATCTTTGCACTCTTCTGTATGTTTTTCAATTACAAACTGCGATTGAATTGATGCTGTTTAATGCTTCATAAGTAATTTATATATCGTCCATGCTAAATTCGGCACAAACCTGTTGCAACTGGATGCAGTTCTCACAGTTTTTGTAGTTGTATTTTATGGTCTGTAACATATTTTTATACTGTTGAGTATATTGGTGTTTGGTTTGAGTTCAGTAAAAAGATGTATTATATGTGTTGTAAAAATATCTTCGGTTTAGCTTTTTGTGGTAAAACAAATTGAGATTCTTTAATTTTGACAGTGATATAGCTTAACAGATTGGTTCTACGTGCATATGAAATCTGCCTTATTACATGTTAAATCCTATTTAATTTTTTTAAACTGTTATGATGGCAGTTCATATAAATAAAAATATGTTATTACTGTTTCTGTTTAATAACTGACTATGATTGTGACCAAGTAATGTGCACTTTCTATTGTAATTGTGAACACATCCATGCATTTTCTAGTGTTTCGTACATTTGTTGCTTAAAGTAAACTAAATGAATTTTTTGTGATACTGTTGGTGAATATGTGAAAAGTCAAATTAATGAGCTACATGTGGTTGAATTTTCAATAAATATCATTTAAAGAAATTGTTTCTCACAACAAATAATTTAAGTTGGGAGCAAGCTGTCAACCTTGTAGCTCCCATAAGTCTTAACTTCTTTTTAAAAAGATCACCACCACCACCCATCTGAAGTACAGAATATTTCTAATTAAAACCCTTCAGGAACACTGGTAAACTAGGCCCGAAGGGTACAGCACCTCCAACTGAGCCAACCAACACAACTTCCAGTACTCGTCAGACGAAGTAAATGAGGTACTTTAAGTCACAGACTGCTCAAAGAATGTTTTCAAATATAATGTGAAGAAAGTTAATATGTTTATATAATTATTTTTAACAGTATTGGTCAAGAAAATATATATTTTTAAAGAAAAGTTTTTTTTTTTTACAAAGATAGGAAATTAACTCATAGTACTGTACAAAAGTCACAAGGTAACAGCACTGTAATATGTGATACCAACCATTTTTACTCTTACCCTTGTCTTCTTTTGTCAACTAAAATAAATATTTGTGAAGGGTATGGATATGATATGGATATGATGTTGATTCTGATTCACTTTGATCCTTTAAGACTTGACAAAGTTTTGAAATCTGCACTTTTGAGCTACCAGGAACCGGACAAGCATAGATAGGCCGAATGGCCTCCTCTCATTCGTACAGTTTATTCTGTTCTTATTCTGGGTGGCTTTGCTGAAGGTATTTGATGATGCTGTAATGATAATGTAGACAAGACTTCAAGGGGTAGATGTACTAAAGTGTTGCGTCTGTCACAATCATTGTAAACCAGTTGGAAGTGTAGGGTGAAATGTACTAAACAAACGCAACACTGTTAGCATAATTTTAACAAATGCTTTAAGCTGCAGTTCTTATTTGCGCTTTAGCCTTAAATGAATATGTAATTCTGGACCTTCCTGCAGATAATAATAAACTTTATTTTATATTGCGCCTTTAAAAGTAATCATCTCAAAGAGCTTTACAAGACAAACACAAATTACAACAAAGAAAAAGATAAAAACATTCAAAAAATGCCTTTCTAAAAAAGTAAGTCTTTGAGCTAGATTTAAAAGCACTGAAAGTGGCTGAATCCTGATTTCTTTAGTAATGGTGTTCCAGTTTTGGGGCATAACAGCAAAAGGCCCTGTCACTCATGGAGTGCAGACGAGCAGATGGAACACATACCAGTCCAGAGTCAGTTGCATGAGGGAGTGTAAATAGATAAAAGATCAGATAAGTACTGTGGAGCCAAACCATGCAGAGCCTTGTAGGTAAGAAGAAGAATTTTAAAACTCGAAACCTGACAACCAGTGCAAGGACTCCAAAACAGGAGTCATGTGATCACGTGCATGTGACCTAGTCAGGATTCTAGCTGCTGAGTTCTGAACATATTGTAATTTGGTAAGTGTGCTTTTAGAGACGCCTACGAGCAGGGCATTACAATAATCTATCCGTGAGAAAACAAAACCATGAACCAGTTTTGAATGGCCCATCTTAGTACATCTACCCCCAAGTTTATTAATAAAAATAGGTGGCCCGCCTCTCTGGTTATAACAGAATCTTAAGTGTTTTTCAAAAATGCTATCAAAATTCTTTCATAATGTATATTTTCTTCAATTGTAAAGCATGTTGTGTCTTAGCTCAGTACATTTAAATGTTATAATTGTCCATAACTATGGAAACCAGATGAAAAGAAATTATTCGGAATTTAGAAAGCTTGTGTACTGCATGGTTTACTTGCAAACTGATTACCAGTAACAATAAGGTTTGAAGTGTCATTGTAAACATTGTCAACATTGTATTGTTGACAAAATCAGCAGATGTATATAATATTGCTGCCATTTTCAACCCATTTTATGCATAGTATATTTACACATACTGGCATTAGGCATACACACTTTTTAAAAGTCTATTGCCAATTAGGAGATTTATTTGGTAACAATGTATAACTTCACTTGGAATCTAATGCGAGACAGAGGGGTTGAGATTTGCGTATTTCTAGTGCCACGGTTTCCTGTGTTTTCAGGTTTTCTTGATTTTTTATTTTATACATTAACAGTTGTGTGTACAGTATGCCTGCATTGTGGGCAATAGTTTTTTGAGCATTGTGAACGTGTGGGTTGCAGTGCTGTGTAGGGTTGATGCAGGTGCTCCAGACAACGACAAACACAAAGTTCACGGTTCAAGTTCTTTTTATTTTTTTTTGTGGTCGGCTTGACCATTGAAATAATAATACTGGCTCTACCCAACTATGGGTATTGCCAGCTTATAAACCAAGGGGTTACAGTCCCAAAATAATAATACAAAAACACAGACACGCAACAGAGATACAGACACGTCTCTGGACAGTGTGTGCTCTAGGTGCAGGTGCGGTGATTAGACAGTGGTGTTTGTTTGAATACAGGTGCAGTGCAGTCCGGGTTTAGCGCTGGCTTGAAGCGGCAGCTCCTGGATTCGATTTAGCCGTCTGGCAAAGACAAATGTACACACTTACACAAAACAAACAAAACACTTCACTCACGATTCACAAATTGATCACTTCCTTTCTCGGTCCTAGTGGTAACCACATCAAAAGGAATAGACTGCTGGGGCCACTTCCCCTAAATACCCTCCGTCACGCCCTCTTTCGGTGGCGCGGCCAATCACGTCTCCTCCAATCCGTGACTGACATATCACCTACTGCATTAAGGCAATGACTTTTGGAACCGTTTCTAAGGATATATGAGGTTTTCTCTAAAACTAATAAAATATCTTCTTGTACCATGGTGTTCCTCTCACTTGTTAAGATAAAAAATATAAAAGTGAGTGGTCCTTGAGTTAGAACACCTGGTCTGTCAGTGAGTTTCGCCTTGGTTGTTAAAACATATTATTCTTTTACAATGGAAATCCTAGTACTCCCACAAGATAAGAATAAAAAGCGATCAGCAATTACATGAATGTTGGCATATCTAATCACAGGACAAATGCTCTACCAAGACTTGCCCAGGAAACAATTTATCTGTGCTGGACTGTAGCTATCATGCTTCATATGAAAATCACTCTGCCAACATAGACAGAACAAGACACTTTTATTGCGCTCACTGTCACTCTTTGCACTATTGTCTATAGACGTGATATAAGTGTTGCATAATTACTGCTGTTACTTTCAATGCAAAACTAGGCGCACTTGCAACTATGCAAATACTGAACTGTAATATGGCATTATCATATTTATCCAAGACCATTGGTTTCCAAAATGCATTTCAATATGCATCTCACTCAGTAAAAGGATCTTTTTTTTTTCTAGAACAGTGCCATGGAGAATGAGGACCAAACTCTGCTGTTTTGTCTCGTTATTGTCATGTGAGTTCTTAAGAACAGCTGACAGCACAAAATTCTGCAGACCAACAAACACACCCAGGTAATGTCCTTCTGGGCAGTCTTGGTGGAGCATTTGTCATGTGATTGGTGACTGCTGATGTCATTACTGATGTCATGTATGACATCATATCTGATGTGATGCGTAGGCATAATAGGGGTGAGTTAAGGATGCGTGAAACCTTAATGTCCCATGTCCTGACACTTGTGATTTTGAACTGCAACCTTAACGTTATTTTAACAAAGATTATATATATATTTCTTAATCGAAAAGACATGTTTGCTTTCACATGTTTCTGTAAAAGCTGCTTGTGTAACTAAATTCTGAATGTAGTGCTAGAGCCTATTACCAGTCAGATCAACTCCCAGAGTTAGGGATACTCTGTTCCAGCTGAGATAGAGATTTTATTTTGTATTATTTATTAAGAGTTTTTTTCTTTCTTTTTTACTGATAAATCTCCTTGTTGTTCTCAACCCCATTTTGAAATGAGGTGAGTGATAGCCCAAAGACTGCCTGGGTGGCTGACAGGTGTTCTTTCTGCATTCAAACATGCGACGGCTCCTCACAGGACCAGTTGCACCTGGCAACCTCCTGCTGAGCAACACAATCTTTAATTGCTCCAGAGCAGCAGCTGCCAAGCTAGTTAAGTAAACAACAGGTTCTGCACCTGTTCAGGGGAAACCTGACCCCTTGTGTCTAGCCAATCTGGTGAGAAGCAGGTACATTTTGCCTGCCTTGCCCTCCAGCACAGAGCAGCCGGGCGATTACCATGCTCCCAACCTATTGGCATTATAAACGAGAGGTTGCAGATTAAAGGCATTAATTAAACATTACTTTTTACTCCTAAAAAGAGGTCACTGCAAAATTGTATGGGCTTCAATACTTCACTGATTTGTGCTGCTATTCTTAATTAAGAAAAAGGCCAGAAACGCAGGCAATATGAATTACTAAGCACTGTTTAATTATTTCTTGCTGAATCAGAGTCAAAGGCAAGCACTTAGTGGATATTTTCCAAATGTACCACTGTGGTGGAGTGTCCCGCCCCTATGCATGTATGTATGTGTGTGTGTGTGTGTGCTGTTATTATTATTATTTTATGTAAATATGACCGTCGAAAAGCATTATTTAATTGTATTACTATTGTTTGCGGCGCGGACGAAAAGTCATTCTTAAATATAAACCGATCAGGGTGAGCTGTGCGAGACGTTTTTAACTAGTATGCATATTCACAGCTACCCGAGGTCATTTTGAGGGCAAACTGCAGGGAGTTGTATCGTTTTAAAGAACACAGCAGCCTGCCTGAGGATGTGAGCGCCGATTATTGTTTATTTATTTTTAGTGTTTATTACTATTTACTGTTAGCGATTATTTTTTATTACTAATTACTATTAGCGATTATTGTTGATTATTATTTGTTTATTTTGACCACTATTTGCTTATCGATTTGTGATTACCGATTCTCTCTCTTTCTTTCTAAATATAATTCTTCCTTCTGTTATACACCTTGTTTTCAGTTAGCGTAAATTATTGAATGTGCCTTTTGACTATATCTTACAAGAACTTGCAACCGTGTTTAACTGAGACATTGAATATAACGAGACTGTTTATTAAGAATGCAACAACGACTGCTTTCATACTGTATGTTTAAATGACATGTCTGGTTTTAAACAAGCAATAACAGAGTATGACTGTACTTGTAACAAATAAGAAAATGACTGTCCTTACCTGTGGTGTTGGGTAATGCCGTGGGTTTAAGCCAGGATGGGAAAGGGGGAAAAAGAACAGAAACAAAAAGTTAGTTTAAAGCGATGCTGAATGCTCTGTGCGTATTACCCTGTGAGGGGGCACATTCGCAGAGAAATGCGTGGTTTGTTATTCAGTAACCTAAATTATCTATAAAAGTAAAACTAAAATACATATTCAAAGAAAATAATTATTGTTTGTTTGTCAATGGCGTTTGCTAGTTCCATGTGGTGCCAGGTATACCTGGAGGCGCCATGATTGTGCGCCGCATATAATACCTCGGTTGTACCGTAAAGCCTGATTCGAAGGCGCAAGTACATTTTACTGTTACCGTGGTATAACTGAAGGGCAGACCATGCCATGAAAAGTCAAAGAGTGTTGTAATTTATAAAAAGTAAAATTGCACATTTATTTTAATAGTTCTAGGTTGTATTTTAATATAAAACCTAGTGATTTTATATAACTATTTTGATATATTTATATACTAGTTTGCTGACTGTATAGAAGTGGTTTCTAAAGTTTATTGTTCTGGTTAATGGTTTCTCCCCTGGGGGAGGAGTGACCTCCGCCCAGTATAAAAGGAGGCTGTGGCAGAACAATACAGGAATGGTAATCAGAGTTGAAAAAATCAGAGATGACGAGAAGGTTTAGAGCAATGGGTGGTGTTGGTGTTGTTGTATCCGGAAAATGTCTCTTGTCTGTTCCTGCTAAAGACAGATGAATCATCCTGCACTTAGGATATTTTTATTTTATTTTGTAAAAAGTTATTTATTCATTTTCTTTGAAAATGTGTTTTGATATGACTTTGTTCAGTTCAGTTCTTGGAAAAAAATAAAAAATAAAAAGGAAAAAACGAAAGTTAGCAATGAACCTTCTGTTGTCCGTGTGCTTCCCACTTGGCACATCCTAACAGTGCTGATTTTTATACATTTTGTATTATTCAATAAAACTGCTTTGTAAAGGCAATTTTAAACTGCACTTGTGACTATTAACTCTCATTTAATTGAAAGGGATTGTGTGAGGGAAACCCATATCTTGGTCACGACTTAGTGGTCCCCTACTATTTAACTCTAAATTTCCCCTGTCCAAATCATCCCGGGTGCTACACTTACTATAATCAAACCTAGTTTGATTGCTTCTGGTATATTAACTCTGTTCCACAGAGTTTGCCATTCTGCTCTCGCTGGATCAGAATGTTTTGAGGCTCTGAGTCTAATTAAGAAAAGATGCTTTTGCCTGATAAGGGAGGATTGGAACTTTCAGCAGGTCGGCCTGACCTTCAGTGCAATGAACTTCACAAAGGCCTTACGCAGACTTATTCAAAAGGATACAAAATACAGAATCCTACAACATTACTATTAGCAATGTATTTAATTCTATAGCATGCAATCCATAGCTAATAAATCAGCTTGTTCGCAGCAAGATTCAAATTCTCCTCCTGGCTCGGCTCAAAGTGGCTCTGCGAACACCAAACAGGCCTGTGCATCCAGCGTTTTACGTCACAGGTGTGGGCGACCAGGGTCTTTACTTGATACCTGCAAAAACTTAAATCTTGTTAGCTGGGCTCCCATCTCTACATTCTCATTCCCATCGTCAGTGGGCAAACACATTTTAACAACACTTTACAAAAATAATAATTTTTAAATTTACGTAGAAAAATTTGACAGTGTGCTTATTGCTTGTTTTCTTTTTTTGTAGTTTTTTTCCTTCCATTTTTGACATCCAGACTTGTGTTTCTTTTCATTTGGAGGTTCCAGAGGTTTGGCAGGTTTCATTTTCGATTGTTTAAAATTATATAATTATAATAGGTGTTGCAGGGTGCCCGCCCCTGTGCGTAGTTTTTGTGTTTTATGTTGTATGTGGTGTGTATGTATTGCTGCACGGAGTGTGGGTTATGTAGCACGGGTGATTTAAAATGTATTTTTGTATTTAGGCACAGGGATTGCTCTTCAAGTGCAGATTAAAATGGTATATTGGTATGTGAGCACGGGGATGTCTGCGTGCGTGTGTGTGTGTGGAATAATGGGTGACAGAGAGGAAGTTAAAATCCTCCCTGCAAAAACACATGGGAATGTGGCTGAAGCCGTAAATTGAATACGTGATTAAATGATTAATTAAGGCTCCAGCCATAGGTGTATAAATAGGGTGATCACAGGTGATACGAGGTTAGTGTGTTCAGAGGTGGAACGAGAGTCTGATGTAGAGAGAAAATGTAAAATAATTTACAATTACTATTCATACTGGATTTACACCAGCGCGATACTTGTGTGTTCCGTGTCTGTTTGACTGTCTGTTTTGGCCATCGTGCCATTTTGTTTTGTATCAGTGTTTGTGTGTTTGTTCAAACCTTTTGTTTATTTATTATTAAACCGCGCAGCAGCGCTTTCATACAGCAGTCCTGTCTGTGTCCATTATCCTTCCTGGTCTGATGTCACCACAAGCCAGGCTGTTCACATAGGCGTTATGGAGGCTGTGTGGTCCAGTGGTTAAAGAACAGGGCTTGTAACTAGGAGGTCCCTGGTTCAAATCCCACCTCAGCCACTGACTCATTGTGTGATCCTGAGCAAGTCACTTAACCTCCTTGTGCTCCGTCTTTCGGGTGAGATGTAATTGTAAGTGACTCTGCAGCTGATGCATAGCTCACACACCCTAGTCTCTGTAAGTTGCCTTGGATAAAGGCGTCTGCTAAATAAACAAATAATAATAATGATAATAATAGATGTTATGATAATGAGGCTTGACAAAACACTTGTGAAATTAAAGTCTTGATTTTTGGAAAGTATTAGGAAAATGTACCAATTATAGAATGTCTTTAATTGGCACATTTGTATAATTGTCGAGATCAGCCAATAGCTTTTGGCTTTATGAAGAACTGGGGAGGAAGGAAACCAATAGGGAGTGAGAAAAGGCAGGACTAAGGGAAAAGGACGCAAGAAGGAAAAGAGAAAAGAAAAAAGGGGAGATCTGAAAAGTTTCACTGCACTGCAAGCATTGTTTAGTTTATTATTATTATTATTTGTTTACTTAGCAGACGCCTTTATCCAAGGCGACTTACAGAGACTAGGGTGTGTGAACTATGCATCAGCTGCAGAGTCACTTACAATTACGTCTCACCCGAAAGACGGAGCACAAGGAGGTGAAGTGACTTGCTCAGGGTCACACAATGAGTCAGTGGCTGAGGTGGGATTTGAACCAGGGACCTCCTGGTTACAAGCCCCTTTCTTTAACCACTGGACCACACAGCCTCCTAGTTTAATGAAAACTAAACATTGCTAGCCATAAAGGCTGCTTGAGTAGGATAGCTGGCACAGAAATTGTACAGTTACTCATATTTGCAATTTTATTTCTGAATGTGTGGGCCCCCCTCTGGCGTTGGGGCCCTGGACATTTGCCCGGGTGCTGACACCGGCCCTGCCAGCGTTACCCATTTATTATAAAACAAACAAATACCTAAAACAGGCCTCTGAAAGCCCTGTGTTCTATAAAACCTTAAAATAAAGGAAAGCCCTGCACATGTAAACGGTGTGTATTTTGTATTTAAGTTTGGCAGGGATGGGGTTAATTCCATCCCTGCCAAATAAACATGCGGCTGGCTCTTGATTGAATAATTGATCATCAATTAATTTAGCCACATGCTATATAAAAGAAGTCAAGTCGGTGGTGGTGTTTAAGGAGAGAAGCCAGTGAAGGTGTTGCTCAGCCTGGCGTTAGTAAGTGTTTGTAGTATATGTATATATATATTCTTTGTTGGTGTTTTTGGTTTTTCTTTAACTCCTTATTCTGGCCCTTGTGCTCTCTTTGTTTGCTCCTGTTTTATATGTGTTTTGTCAATAAATGTGCGCTCTAGTGCTTAAACTACTGCTTTCCTGTCTCTGAGTCTCCCTTCTTGTTGGTAACATCTTGGGCCACAGCGCAATCCTGTCACAGTTATCTGCATATTTATGCTAGAAAAAAAAAACCTTTAGTGTTTTTAAGGCTGCACTGTCTCCTTGTTTTGCATTGATTGTAACATGACATTAGGAACATTTCCAATTTCACAACAAAAATGTGTCTCAGCTTCCTGAAAGGCATATGGTAGTATGCCAACTTTTAATATACAGTACAGTCCAAAAGATTTAGCCCGCAAATGTTGTCTCGAAGACCTCAGCTTGCCTTAAATCTAGTTACATTTAAAGGGAAACCTAATGCTACCTACATTGTCAGCATATTTAATTTCTTACCTGTTTAATATCCTGTTATGTGTGTTTTGTAGAATTCTCAATTGCTGTTGGTGCTCAGATCATCATTTACCAGACTCATTTTTTCTTGAAACACTGGGGCTTCTTCTCAAAATACTTCTAAGTGGAATTTCTGTGGTTTTAGTAATTACCACAAGGAGTTAATAAATGTAAAGTCCCTTTTTAAAAATCACAGTTGCAGATGGGGCCAAAAGTACAGTTGCATGGTCTCCAGAGTGGCGCATCTGTTAAAGGCACTCCGAGTGGAGTGCAGGATGCGCCCTATATCCTGGAGGTCGCCGTGAGACGGAGCTCCCAGGGGAGGCGCTCAATTGGCCGCGCCGCCGGGGTTAGGTCGGCCAGGGTGTCCTCGACTCACCGTGCACCAGTGACCCCTGTAGTCTGGCCGGGCGCCTGCGGGGCTTGCCTGTAAGCTGCCCAGAGCTGCGTTGTCCTCCGATGCTGTAGCTCTGTGGTGGCTGCACGGTGAGTCTGCAGCGTGAAAAAAAGCAGTTGGCTGACGGCGTGCATTCATCTTCGCCGCTACACAGTCAGTGTGGGGGTGGTAGTGGTGAGCTGAGCCTAAAAATAATTGAATATGCCAAATTGGGAGAAAATTATAAATTCATTTCTAAAATTAAAGAAATTAAATAATATTTATATATCAAAAATATATGTATATAATACAGTTGCACACCCATAGATGGGGCAGAAGTCTGAGTTCCACACCCCTAGAAGCAAAGAAATTAGAGTTGCAGGGATTTGTTGGTAAGCCTGGTAAATAGCAATCTAACAAGAACCAGTAGTAGAGAATTACACAAATCAACCACTGAAAAAACTGAATTACTTTGAATTAGGGCTGGGAAAATTCTGTACTCCCACTCCAACCGAGTCTGTGGCAAAATGACAGATACATCCCTAGTGCATGACTAAAGCTTGAATATGAAATTAAGTATGGTCTCCATTAACTGACCATACACAAAGGTAACATGAAACTTAAACAAAATTAATCCAACCCGGTATTCTTATAGAATTTTTGTCGTTAATTGCCTTTCCACATAATTGTACTTTTTTTTTTCATCACAACAAAAATGGTTATTCTGTGTCACGCTCACAACACAGTAAACCTAAAGAGCAAGGATAATAGATTATTGGCAGGGATTTAGTGCGAATATGAACCCCATCAGCCTTTTTTAAATGACACTGGGATACATGTTTTGAAGAATTGTGCAGGATAAACTCTTCAGGGTGTTTCCCCGAGTCAAGTCTAAAGAGAGGGGATAAGCACCAAGCCAGACAAGGTGACTGCTGTTTGGGAGTGGCCCACCCCCACCGACCAATGGAGACTCAGAGGATTCCTGGGCCTGGCCTCCTACTATCGCTGCTTCGCCCGAGACTTTGCCAGTATCGCTACTCCCCTGCACCAGCTGCTGCGCAAAGGAGAACCCTTCGAATGGACTGAAGAATGGCAGGCTGTGTTTGACACCCTCCGGGAGGTGCTGACACAGTCCCCAGTGCTCTCCCTCCCGGATCCCAGCCTACCATTCCTTCTGGACACGGACGCCAGCAATGAGGGGATCGGAACTGTGCTGTCCCAGGAAGAGCCCAACAGTGAGAGAGTGGTGGTCTACTACAGCCGGTCCCTCAACAAGACGGAGCAGTGGAGCTGCGTGACCTGAAAGGAGCTACTAGCAGTGGCACTACCTGTGTGGCCTTTCCTTAACCATCCGGAGAGCGCACAGAGCTGCAGTGGTTCCTGACCTTCAAGGAGCCTGAAGGGCAGGTCACTGGCTGGACTGAGCAGCTCCAGCACTTCCACTTCAAGATCCAGCACCGGGCTGGGGCTCGCCATGCCAATGCGGACACCATGTCCTGCTGCCCACTGCCCAAAGAGAGAGGTCCAGGAGAGGGAGCTGACGATGGCTGATACGGGAGAGGGCCATGACCAGGAAACGAGCCGGGAGGCATCGGTGAGTGGGGCCGGGGCAGTCGCTTGCTGGGAGATGAGCACGGTCGGGGCCCCTGGGAAGAAGTGGCACAGCAGTCCCCAGTGACGAAGGGCCTGTGGTCAGTGGGATGGAATAGACATTCACGCTGGGGTTCTGCAGAGCCTATTATTTATTTATTTCTTAGCAGACTCCCTTATCCAGGGTGACTTACAGTTGTTACAAAGTATCACATTACAAAATATCACATTACAGATAAGAGCAGTTATAAAATACAATAAAGTCAGTAGTAAATAAGAGAAAAATCAAATAAGAGAATATAAATACAGTAAATAATTACGTTTGAGAGCAATTTTGACTAACAGCAGTTAAACTTACAGTAAAAATATGTGCTTATAAGATTAAATTCTATTAAGAGCAAGTAGTAAGTACAATAAATGGATAAGAACAATTTCAAATAAGAACAGTTACAAAAAATGTTAATATGGTTACCTTCAGGAGTAAAATCAAGTACAAGATACAGAAAATATCATTACAGTTGAGAGCAGTAGTAGAATACAGCAAAGTGTGGAGCAGTTAAGTGTAAGTACTGATGATAAGTACAAAACATGTGGCACTCGCTGTCAGTATTAAAAGTCTCACAGGATCCTCTCAAACAGTGAAATTGCACAACCACTTTCACCATTCCATATCTTACACAAAATTGCTGGAAGTAGAAACATCCACGGCTGAAAAGCAGTTTACACTTGAGGAAAAAGCAGTCTTTCTCCCCAGCAATGTTCACTCAAGGAATTTCTGCCTACACAGCTAGTAGCAAAGGAGACCCACCTGTTTGCACCATTGACATGCATGCACTGGAAACATCTCCTCATGTTGAGTCATACAGTCAATGACTGGATTTTGCATGGTTTCTACTTCGTCTGGGTATTAGTGATTCTTTATTCGACATCAGCGAAGAAGAGAAGCAAACAATACCAGCATGGACAGGATTCAATGCTGAATTGAAGCAGCACAATGTACCCCAACACCGTGTCATTGGCTACTGTCAAGTGGTGGATGTTTCTCCAACAGATGTGTCTGCGGTGTACAACATCCTCAAATGCTCATAGGTCATGGCTAACCAAGTGGGCCAAGAAGATGTTGTGGCTTGTGATCAGGCCATCTATACAAAAGCAGATATAATCTGGAAGAATAATATGGAACTCAGTCGCTTTGTGTCTTGCATTGGAGGTTTTCACATAGCTTGTACCTTACTTGCTGTAATAGGGAAACGCATTGCAAATGCTGGGCTCAGGGACATCCTTCTAGAACCAGAAATCATTGGAATGGGATCTATCAATTGAGTACTAGAAGGCTGTCACTACAACAGTCTGCATACATAAAGTTATGATGGAAGCCCTAATGTGACTTCAGTAGGAAATATTTAGACAATGGCTTGAGGAATGCAATCACAATGACACAGGATTTCAGCCATTAGTAGAAGTTATTAGGGAGATTCGAGGACAGTTAACAAAAGAAACTGTTAACGTTTTGTTTCAAATGCCCAAGTTTGATGCTTTGCATTAGTCATTCCTCAAATTCTGCAAGATCGACAATGGCCCAATGGCGGAATTCTGGAGCTCCTACATAGAGATGGTAACTCTGCTTTTGTCATTTATCAGAGCAACTCGAGAAGACAACTGGGAAGGATATTTGGACTGTGTGAAAGATATGCTTCCCTGGATGCACTCTTGCGACAGGACCAATTGTGAATGCTACTTGCCTGTGTACTGATCTCAGATGGTGACTGTTGGAGATTATGGAAAACGAAGAATTAACGCAATATAAGATGCAAGCATTTACAGTTTTGTACACTCTGTTAGTTTTGCAGAAAAAAGTGGCAGAGAAGGTATAAGAAGCTGATAAGTGCAAGATTGCATCAAATAGTGCTACTCGGTAGAAATCGGCCAAACCCACAAGTCTGTGCATAAAACAGTAGCAGCAGTTAGCAGCTGAAGAAACTACAATCACCCAGTGCTGGAGGGATCGATATGCCCAAGATAGCATAGATTACGCAAAGTGTGAGAACACAAAAGAACAAAAAAACAAGTACAAAACATAAACACAATCAAGCCAGAAACGGTTTACTTTCTGCAATAGTAACCTTTAGATCACTTTAGCACACAACACGTCATTGTCTCTGCACATGGGACCCCTCCGCAGGTGTAGTTGTCCCGTGGTGATTAGACCTACAAAGGAACGGGGGAGGGGACAAACCCGGGTGCAAATGGGTATTAAAGAGCTTGTTTCTGTATGCATCTTTGAATTTGCTTGCTCTGTAATGGGAAAACGATTTCCTGCATATATTGAAATCATATCCGGACCCTACAGCGCGTCTATTACAGCGAACCCACCACTGCATGACCCAGTACAGCGCAACCCCACCAGCGTGTGACCCAATACAGCTCAACCCCATCACCGTGTGACCCAATACAGTGCAACCCCACCAGCGTGTGACCCAATACAGCGCAACCCCACCACCTTGTAACCCAATACAGCTCAACCCCACCAGCGTGTGACCCAATACAGCTCAACCCCATCACCGTGTGACCCAATACAGCGCAACCCCACCACCGTGTGACCCAGTACAGCTCAACCCCACCAGCGTGTGACCCAATACAGCTCAACCCCATCACCGTGTGACCCAATACAGCTCAACCCCATCACCGTGTGACCCAATACAGCTCAACCCCACCAGCGTGTGACCCAATACAGCGCAACCCCACCACCGTGTGACCCAGTACAGCTCAACCCCAAGTTGTTCTTCTTCATTAAATACGTATTTTCCATGTAGAGTTTCGATAAAGGACACTTCAGAAGCAATTCATGTTCAAAGCACTTTTTAAAAAAATTATTATTATTTGGCATACAGTACCAGAATAAATAAATAAAGTCAAAACAAAGTGAAATGACATTCTGCTTCCCTCTCTAACAAAAATAGTTCAAGTGTCACACTAATATCTGCTCAGTTGGAAAATAAAACTTAAAAAAATACATTATTAATAATAATAATAATAATAATAATAATAATAATAATAATAATAATAATAATAATAATAATAATAATAATAATCCTGGCTTCTTTTCAAATAAACATGGTTCCTCTTTCTTGTGCTACTTTACGATATGCTATGGTAAATTAAAATTAGGCATTGAACAAACAAACAACGAAAACAATGTTAAAAAAAATCTCCTAAGATTTATTTTTAACTGCTAATTTTAGCCTACCCTCAAAGTTTTGAGAGTCGGTTATGCAGGATTTCTTCAAAATTGTTCCACACAGTGGTGGGGTTGCGCTGTACTGGGTCACGCGGTGATGGACGCGCGATGGTGGCTTCGCTGTAATAGATGCGCAGTCATGTCCTGTAACCATATTGAATAAACCAAACTAATATTTGATGAAAAGGACTCATCACATCAAGAAACAACTACTCACTACTTCAAGATCTTCTTCAGTGACACTGGAAGCCACCCTGATGCTTACAATCATCTTGAAAAAGGTGAATTTGCTGTTCAGACCAGGCCATTGAACAAACCATCAACAAAGACACAACATCAAAGGGAGGCATTGTAGGTTTCAGTCTGCAAAAAGGAGCTGTGGAGAGATGGATGAGGACTGCACATGAACAGGCAATAAATGACAATGAAAGCTAGACAACACATAAGAGGCAAGCCAACCAAGGCAGAAGCGTGACAATGACGAGGTTCTCAAAGTGCTTAATTCATTAAGGAATTTTGTCAACCACTTTGGAAGTTCAGATTAACTTTTTACATCCGGAATAAAGGCAGGCCCTTAAATCTCAGCAGATTTACTGCAAGCACACACAAAGGGCAAGGAAGCCTTATCTCAGTTTGCAAAGAAGAGACTCTTTAAAAGGAAACTTCCTTTCATGCTCCACTCTCCAAGTTGAAGTTGAAATATTTTGCCGATTTACAAAAAGCAGCCAAAGCCAAAGTCTCTGGGTAAGCAGTCATCCTCAAAGCTGATTGGAACTCTTTGCATGAATGGTGGTAATTGTTCAGACTCGTCAGATGGATCTATGAAATGTGCTGAAACATTCGCTTGGACCTGTTCCTTGGGTGCTAGCAACTGCAGATGGTATGTTGTGCAAAACTGCCAAGAGCAAGCTGGGTGATTTAATTGAAAAGATTGTCAACCCGGCTGATGTAATTCCAGACCAGGCTGCATGGATCATCGAGCTGGTGGCTTTGCTGCAATCCCTTACTCGCCTCCCGGAGACGTTTGCTGACCTTGCCGTGGTAGTTCTGGATAAAGCCTTACAGTTCTCCAAGGGATCTTGTTGCTGATATTGTTGCTGATGAATACAGAAAACACTCCCTCAAAGCCACTGAGTGTAGCTGTCGTGCTAGCAGTGGAGAATTTGTAATTAAAATCAGCAACAGTACCCAAAAAGTTCTGAAACAATGGAAGAAGTTCCTATTGCATGATGCCAACAAGACAGCTCTAACCCAGTTCTTCCTTCATGAGTGGTACAAAGTTAAATATACAGAAATGTTTGGTAGCTAGATTATCTATTATGGAGTTAACAAACACTGCCATATTTTATGCCAGCAATGGGAGGGTTTGGCATCAGGTTATAGGGGCATTGGAGCTTACACATGAGGAGGCAGATACTTCTATGTTTCTGCATGCCAAACATGCAGCTGATGATAGAAACACCACTGTCGTGATCAAGACTCCAGACACAGATGTGCTGTTCCTGGCTTGCTTTTTGCAGAAGGACATTCCAACAAAAATTGTGATACACACAGGAACATAAATACACACCCGATTTTTAGATGCTTTCACAGGCTGTGCATTCAAGTGCATTCCATGGAAAGGGGAAGAAACTCTCCTTTCACTTAATTGTCAACAATGCAGGACATTGTCAGTCAATGAGCAAACTCGGGCAGCAGTTTGATATAAGCAAAAAGCTAGTCAAGTCTTGTGATGCTCTTGTCTGTTCCTTGAATGATAAAGCAGGATATGATGTTAATGAGTGCCGTTACAAACTCTTCTGCAGCAGAAATCTTCAGAGCAACCAGTTACCACCATGCAGAGCTGCATTAAAGAAGCACATACAAAGGGCAAACTACCAGGCTGCCATATGGAGACGTGCTCTGGAAGCTAAACCAACTATACCGGACTCTGCTGGACATGGGTAGACTCTGGTTGAAGGGGATCTCACTTTCAATTGGACGGATATCTTGATTGCTCCAAATGGAAATGGAAATGTAATGGAGTCTGTTGCTCCTGAATCACCAACAAGCTGGCTTGCATAGAACTCTGCAAGTGTGGACAGAGCTGTGAAAACAATACACATTGCCAAAGTGACAGAGAATCTGAGGATGATAAAGATACTGACATATAAAAAAAAACTGTGTTTTCCCACCACTGCAATCCTTCTCAATTATTATTTTTTTAATTTGTTATAATGGGGCAGAATAACCCTCAGCTGAGAAACAGGGAGTGTGGATAGTCTATAATTCCACTATCGTTTTCTTTTGCATATAGTTGAGATCCCTCCATTTCTGATTTACAGTAAACATCAAACCCTGGAATACAATCTAATAGAAGGGGTTCTTTATCCAAACTACAAACATGTTGTGGGTTGTGAGAGTGTAGTCCTGGGGGGACATTGGACTACTCCTCCCAGAAGGACACGGGCTGAAAAGCCCTAATTTGATAATTGTTTTTATTTAATTATCACCCACACCTGGTAATGATTGTAAATTAGTGCCAGGTGCATGGTTTAAAAAGCGTGCAGCCAGTCTTTTCTGGGCTGCTGCTGGGTGTAAAGAAGCCTGCTTGATAGTGTGCTCAAGCGTATTGAAAGACAAAGGTACTGAGTAAAGCCTTTTTGTGTTATTTGTTTAAAAAACTGTTTTGTTTTTTGTTTTAACAGATAAACAACTTAACTGTTCTGTTTGTTAGTTAGGTTCCTGTTTCTGTGTTTTAGTTAGTGCTCAAGAAAAGAGCTAGGTGTTTGTTTTTGTGTATTTATTTATTTATTTTTTAAAGTAGTGCGTCAGCCCTTTTGAAACCAAGTTCCTGTGTCCTGGGTCTGTTTTTAAAGTGGCAAAGAACCCGAGTACTGTAAGCTCGGTTACACGGTCTAGAATCCTTATTTCCTCCAGAAACTTATGAGCTGGTTAAATAAAATGTGATTTTATTCTGCTTTGATCAGGGTTGTAGTAACTCGTACATTTTTCAAAAACTTTGTGGAAAGTTTTAACAACACACTGTTTGTTTATTCTGCCATCTGTGGTGTGTAATTCTTGTGCCAGTGCTCGGTATGTATTTGTTAATTCTGCATTTTTATTATATGTTTCATGAATTCTAACATTACAGCTTTCAAAATAAGTTATACCCATCAGTGTGCCTCACACTGTGTGCAATCTCTCAAAGAAATGCTTTTTGAGTTTGTGGTGCATCTATTTGTGCTAAAACAACAAGTCTTGAGGTAAGATCTTTATTTTAAATGCATCAATTTCTAGAATGGCAACAATTGTCCCTTGTAATTAGGGGCTGTTTTCTAATTGGCCATAATTTTATGGTTGATTCTTAATTATTCTTTTGATCAGTTTAGATGGAGTGGCTACATGTACATCTTGAGGTTTAGGACTGAATTGCTGGTTTAAAAAAAAAAAAAAAAAAAAAAAATTGTGAAAAACACAGGGCCCTACTTATTGCTACTCCAAGCACCAACTACTAACCACATCCCTCTGCTGGTCAAATCAGTACACTGTGCATGAGATTGCTTTCTTAAAAGGGACATTACAGTGTATGGATAAAAATGTTAGCACTGTAGACTTAAAGTAGAACAATTTAATCATTTTCCTCATTGGCCATATAGCTTGAGAATTGTAGGAGAAACATGTACAGCAAAAGTTTTGCGTCACCTAGAATTTTATGATAAGACAATTATTTTGTTTAAAAATATTAACTTTTTAAACATGTAATTAAAGCAACTATAAAAGTATATTGCCAAAAAGCTACTGGAAGCCATAATAGTACAGTGTTTCATGTTAGATTTTGAAATGTCATATTTCAATTTGTGTCAGTTTTTCATTGAGTGCAGTATATGGAACACTACGAAGCGGTATGTAATTTGATATATTAAGGTAACGTTATTCTGCAGGTTTCATTTGACTTTATGAAGCAAAATTAATTAATTCTATAGGGTGATGCAAAACCTGTAGGTCATAGCTGTAGGAGTAAATGGAAGTCGGATACAGTACAACTTATTTTGTGCCTCATGTATTATGAGGTGAAACCATGGTGCTTCATTCAAAATGTATTTGGACGAGGCTCTTTAAGAAACTGCATAAGCTAGGGTGTCCCTCATGTTATTCCAGTACCCAAAGTTTTCGGAGTATGGGCTCAACTGGATCGGCACTATCTACAGGCCTGAAGCAAAACCAAGTACAATGTATTTACTGTGTAGGTGTACAGTCAAATATTGATAACGCTTTATGCTGCGTGGCATAAATTAATAAATGGATATGCAATTGCATATTAAATGAATGTTAAATTAATATTTAAGATATGCAATTGATATTACATTTGCGTTCAATTATTCCTTGTTACTTTCCATTAACATTTAATTCAGATTAATTGTATTTTCAATAAGGACATGTAAACAGTGGGAAATTTACATATTTTCTGGCGTAACAAAACGTAATATAAATGGACGTGATATGCAATTACATTTTCAATCGACATTTGGTTAACATTTAGCAAGAAACCAGCTAATGCATATTTATTAAATATTAATTTAACATTAATTTAATATGCAATTGCATATCTATTTAATATTAATTTATGCCATGCAATAAAGCTTTAACAAAATATTCTATTGAAATGTTATGGAACTTAAGCATCAATCCAGGTGGTACCTTCGACAATGCTAACTACAAAAAAGTTTTACTGCTATATCTACACGTGCACCACTGCAAGATTAAGTAAAGCAATAATAAAATAAATGTTTCTGGCTATTTTTACTACAAGGCCATCTATAATCTGATCGCACTACAATGCTTATCTCTAAAACAGGAAATAATGAGTATAAAATACAACAACTGTCTACCGTTTCTGAAACGTCCATTTTATTAATTTGGACTCAGCATCTTGGATTACCTGTAGCTGTATAAGCCCCGATTGTTTGCAGTTTGTGGACTGTCTGCTATTGCTAGAAAGTCAGTTTCTCCATGGCTAGTGTCAGTTGGGATTTAGCAGCTCCTTAACTTAATTTTTTCTATGTTATTAAATAGCTATGAATGAATTCAATTATTTTTAATGTACATGATATTTCAAACTATTCTGTTTTTATAGTTGGTATATTATTCTGATCCCCAATAGTTTGGTGTCAAAATAATATTATACCAGCATCTCTGCTACCCCTGTGGCTAGGAGTTTTTTTTCTGAAGATTGCCACACTGCTATAATCTTCCGCTTTACATTTTTAAACTGTGAGCATGACTGGTCTAGCTGAGCTCTTTTGCCAATTCATTACTCCTTGAAGTCTATTGTAACCATAACAACGGATAACTTGTGAAACCTGAAGCCTGTTCCTGGTGCAATCACTTTATATATTCCTAAAGTATCCTCAAGTAGCCATTACTGGGTGAGAGAAATACTTTATGGAGGGGAGGAGGACCTAGAAGCAGACCAGTTCAGGATTTTAAATAGTACCCACTGCACAGAAATAATAAAAAAATCTAGCTTCAACAACAAAACTAATCAGGAATCTAGCTTAAATAAAAGTAGATGAATAAAAAAAAAACCTCATAAATCTTTTGAACAGCTAGACATTGCTTTGAACAGCTAGACATTTTTCAAATGAAGCCTGATCATTAAAGCGATTGAAGCAAACAAAAATAGTCCCACCCATTTCCAAGCAATGCACATCCATTCACTATACAGTGTAGTTTTGAAAGAAAATGTTGTAGCAAAGTTGTATTTTCATTTGAAAACAGATTGGCCCTAGGTATCATAGGGTTTGCTGTGATTTTATTCATTTCTATTTCATATGGTATATATTATCTGTATAACTTTGTTGGTTTCTTACAGAGCTTTTTTTTTTACTTATGCATATGATTAAACATTATTATAATCTTTCATACCACTTGAAATTTACTATATTCATTGCAATACTTTACTTTAAATTTACTATATTCATTTAAATTGAACTATTATTAACCTTAATTTGAAAATGGATCAGAGATTTCCTTTATCTGATTGGCCAATATGAGATCTCTAATCTCTGGTAAAGGACCTTGAATGTTATCGTTCAAAGTATGTTTAATCTCTGTTCCAAATCAATCCAACGGAAAATACGTAAATACATAATTTATGTATTTTACTGTTTTTCTGCTTGGTGAAAGAAAATCTCTGTTCTAGTGCTCTCCCCTCTGAACGTTGTCTGTCAATGCAGATTAAGTCTGCTTCCTTGCTGTCCTATTCGTTCTATTTATTAATTTTTAAAAAACGTTTTCAATGTGAATTTTGCTGATACATTTTAGGACCTAATAATATCTTAAATACTGACGTTTACACAAAAACATAAACCTGCACTCAAATCCTAATTAAAAAAGTTACATGTTTTGCAAAGCAGGTTTGCTTTTGTGTATGTGGTACCAGAATTGATAAGCAGCTCCGTGTACAGTCGCCCTACACTTCTAGTGGCTCGGGTATTCGTGGTGTTGCGATCCAACACCAGTTCTCAACCCCCCCCAGCGCATCACTTTGTGCGGGCTTTATGAATCTTTGTGAATCCATTAATTTTTGATTGGTTAAAAGAGGCTGAACGATATAAAATGTAGTTATAACAATCGCACAGAAACACTTGTGTTTTCATTCGCAAGCTAGCTGTTTTCAAGCGCAGTGCCTTGCTTCAACACTTGAGCATCTGTCAAAACCCGGAAACCCAGAGCTAAAGACGGTGAAGTCGGCACATGATTGCAGACATGTCAAGACTCAAGGTTTACCCTTGAAATTCACTTTTTTTTTCCCCCCACAATTGAGCGTCTCACGTCCGTGCAATGGATTCTTACGTTCTTTGTTGTCTACCCGGTTTCAATCTGTTAAAGGGGTATGTACACCGGACGTGAACGACGCAAGCGAGCGAATATAAAAATAATTAAAATGATTGATTACAATGGAATAAGGTACACCGCGAGCGAATATGGAAATACATTGGTTTTATTTCTATTTGCGTTACGCGCTGTTCGCATCGCAATTGACCAATCAGAAATAAGGTCAAAGGTAGTGGCTGTCAGACTGTCACTGTCTCGGTCATGCAGAAATTACCACAGAAATAAATAAATTAAAAAAAGGACATCAATGATAATTTAATTATTAAAGTTGAAAAATATAATGTTCTTCATGATGCCACTGTCAGTGGTTATAAAGAAGGCCTCATATATCAAGAAATAGCAAAACAATTGGAAATTGATGGTATGTCTATCTCACTTTAATTTTAGTCAAAGTGATGGGGAGCGCCACACCCTGGTTTCGTGTTTCTGTAAAATAACACTTTTGTTTTAATAATGTTAACCAATAATAATAATCACATTCACACAATAACTGAGATTTTATTAACTGAAAATCAATAAGTATATTTTATTAAACAAAGGTTTTTCATCAATCCCAAGGTTTTTCAGTAGGGGTCTCACTGGTGTTAACCCTTAGGGGTTGACATGTCTGTGACTGTAATGAATTAATCTTTAAAAAAAATAAAAGTATCTTTGAAGTGCGTATAACTTATCAATACCATCATACCTAGGTACGTCTAACTTTGTTTTAATCTTTGTTTATGAACACATCGTTTGAACCTTTTTGTTTTGTGTTGAAAATAGACAATCATAATGTAGGAAAATGCCACACAGCAGCAAACAACTACCTGTACTACTCTATGCATTATAAATGGTGTTGATTTGATAATGATATGGGGGTGGTTTGCAGTACACAGGTGTGGAGGTGATGCAGTGCTCAGTAATAACAAACACAACACAGTTCACGTTGAAAACCAGCTCTTTATTTGTGCTGGGTTGCTTGTTTGGCAACCTTAAATAATAATACCTGGCTCTACACGATGTGTATAGTGCAGGTAAACCATGGGGTTCAGTCCCGAAATAATAATAATAATAATAATGACACACACGATCACAAGTCAAATAGTGAGTGCTCCTAGTGCAAGTGGTGATTTAATACAATAATTAGTGACAACAGCAGTGCAGTGTAGTCCTGGTTTGATGCTGGCTTAGCGCGACAGCTCCCGGATATTTAGCTGTCTAGAATAACAAATAACAGTTAAACAGCAGATAAGGCAACACTAAATAATCACGGTACTTTTTCGTTTTTACGTCTTTTACAGGTCTTTCCATAACCATAACAAAGGAACAGATTGATTTGCCACATCCCTGATATACCTTCAGTCAAACCCCCATCGGTAGCAAGTGCAATCACGTATCCTCCAATCCATGACTGACACATCGCCTACTGCATTAAGGTGATGACTTCTGGTATTGTGACTCCACCCCCTTTCTGGATCGCCAGCTTCCGACTGACCCTGGAATGAATTGTCAAACCATCCAGTCCGGGGCACACTGTTCCTGTTGTACCGTGCCGTCACAGGTCGGGAGGGAGACTGTTGACTAGGATTCATTCACTCTCTGTCACAGGGTGTTTTAGCAGTTCAGGGATTGGAGACAATAACTAGATATGATAATCCATATGCAATTAAGATGAACAAAACTTCAATTGTAAATTAGGTTTAATGTGTCAAAAAATGCAAACTCCCGGGACCACACGAAAGAAGCAAATTAAATGAAACAACTGCACTCCAACAGCACAGGTAGGTCTTTAAATAGGGCAGGCCTGTATGTTTATTTTAAAGACAAAATAAACAAAACAAAACAAAAACCTAACTCCTTCCTGGAGTGCTAACTTAACATTTCATATTTTTAAAATAATAATTTAAACTTTCCTTTCCTTTGTTCTAGCTCCCTGGTAGTTTCCCCCTAAATGGAGCTTTGGTTCTCTTTTTTATAGGATGTGGCTGTTCCCAATTAACACCAATTATTCTATTTAGGAATTTATTCTATTTTCTCACATGGTTTTTGGCAGGGACAGGAATTAACCCCATCCCTGCCAACCACCTCCAAAACACAAACAAACATCCGCACTATTTCCAGGCTGAGCACTTGCTCTGCCACAGTAACCAACAAGTTGTTTCCCCTAGTGACTAATATCCTTTGCAGACAGGTGCTTTGACACAGGAAGTGCTACTGAGTTCCTGTAAGAGAAAGCAATTAAACCAAGAACTTTATTTTGCCTATTGTAGTACTAGATCTAAAAATGCATGTTTGCGATATCATGTTTATTTTAAAACTGCCCATTTGAGACCTATATAGTCAGTAAAACTGTGTGACATGTAAGATTTATGAAAGTATTTTGGTAGCTTCAACCAATTTAAAAATGCTCTTCCATTCCCAATGGGCAGCATTATTTCCAAATGCGTCAGTTATACCAACTGAATTTCATCTGACGGTATAATTGGCCCATATATCTACTGAAGATTGTTTCCCTCTATCCTGTTCTAAATAAAACAATACAAAAACGTGTATCGTAGACTTTACTGGGGACCAGCTTAACATACTTTAAGATAGTTTACTTAAGGCTTCCTTTTTAAGTAGCTCAAACTTGCTTTGCTAGGGATTGTTTACAATTCATGCCATCAAACAAGCAATAACAAACTAAATAATTGAACCTAAAAGGATTTAAAAACACATGCAGCAGGCTTTTAGGCTTTAGACAAAAGAGCAATCGGAGTAGAACACTGGATTCCCAAATCCTGCCTTTTATCATAACATCAAATCTCAAATTATTGTCAATGTCGATATATATTTTTTTTTAATTTAGGATTTTACAGTTTTAACTTACACACGCTATACTTATTCAAAAGTATGCCCCGTCTGAGAAATATCTACGAAAATTACATTTGATCAGACATGTTTTATTTATAACACATGTCTGATAATAATCCACCACATGTTACTGGACCACATTTATATATAATCTCTTTTTTTAAATTTTTTATATAGCACCTTTTCATAGTGGGTCACCATAACAAAGCGCTTTACAGAGGTAGGCTGTGAACTGTGCATTATATGCAGAGTCACTTACAATAGGGCATTGATTTAACATCTCATCTGCAGGATGGAGCACAAGGAGGTTAAGTGACTTGCTCAGGGTCACACAGTGAGTCAGTCAGTGGCAGAGGTGGGATTTGAACCGGTGACCTTCTGGTTACAAGCCCAGCACTATAAGCACTGGCCCACACTGCCTCCTGTTTTTATAAAGATGATAGGTCTCCAGAGCAAAATATTAGGGTTAAACTGAAATCAGCAATACAAGAATTGACAGACTTTCAGCAAAGGTCATGCATCCTCTGTTTAAGTCAAATAAGATGTGTATCATCAGAGCAATAAATTGTTAAAAATAATCAGCCACATGTTACAGGCCCACATATCATCTTTCCCCACAGTAGTAGCAAACCAGTGTGTGGTATAAAGTTAATTTTACCTCATCCAGCTTAATTTCATCAGTACTTGCGATGAAGTGGGTTTAATTGTGGTTTTTGCATTTTTTTTTTTATATTCCTTTGTCTGCCAGATTTTTTAACTGGTTTATGATATGGAATTGATTGTATTACCTACTTCTCATATGGTTTACAGCAGTTATTCATATAAAACTGTTGACTTACATAATCAAAGTGCAACAAAAGTAATACTGGTGCTTGCAGAACCGCAGCTACAATCCATGTCTTGGCATTTAACCAATACGTTTGCAACAAACCATTCATATATATATATATATATATAGTTTTAGGCAGGTGTGAAAAAATGCTGTAAGGTAAGAATGTTTTCAAAAATAGACATGTTAATAGATTATATTTATCAATTAACTAAATGCAAAGTGAGTGAACAGAAGAAAAATCTAAATCAAATCCATATTTGGTGTGACACACCCTTTGCCTTCAAAACAGCATCAATTCTTCTAGGTACACTTGCACAAAGGCAGGGATTTTGTAGGCATATAGTCAGGTGTATGATTAAACAATTATACCAAACAGGTGCTAATGATCATCAATTCAATATGTGAGGTTGAAACACAATCATTAACTGAAGCAGAAACAGCTGTGTAGGAGGAATAAAACTGGGTGAGGAACAGCCAAACTCAGCTAACAAGGTGAGGTTGCTGAAGACAGTTTACTGTCAAAAGTCATACACCATGGCAAGACTGAGCACAGCAACAAGACACAAGGTAGTTATACTGCATCAGCAAGGTCTCACCCAGGCAGAAATTTCAAGGCAGACAGGGGTTTCCAGATGTGCTGTCCAAGCTCTTTGAAGAAGCACAAAGAAACGGGCAACGTTGAGGACCGTGAGACGCAGTGGTCGGCCAAGGAAACTTACTGCAGCAGATGAAAGACACATCATGCTTACTTCCCTTCGCAATCGAAAGATATCCAGCAGTGCCTTCAGCTCAGAATTGGCAGAAAACAGTGGGACCCTGGTACACCCATCTACTGTCCGAGAAGTCTGGTCAGAAGTGGCCTTCATGGAAGACTTGGGCCAAAAAGCCATACCTCCGATGTGGAAACAAGGCCAAGCGACTCAACTATGCACGAAAACACAGGAACTGGGGTGCAGAAAAATGGCAGCAGGTGCTCTGGACTGATGAGTCAAAATTTGAAATATTTGGCTGTAGCAGAAGGCAGTTTGTTGGCGAAGGGCTGGAGAGCGGTACCGAATGAGTGTCTGCAGGCAACAGTGAAGCATGGTGGAGGTTCCTTGCAAGTTTGGGGCTGCATTTCTGCAAATGAAGTTGGGGATTTGGTCAGAATTAATGGTCTCCTCAATGCTGAGAAGTATAGGCAGATACTTATCCATCATGCAATACCATCAGGGAGGCATCTGATTGGCCCTAAATTTATTCTGCAGCATGACAACGACCCCAAACATACAGCGAAAGTCATTAAGAACTATCTTCAGCGTAAAGAAGAACAAGGAGTCCTGGAAGTGATGGTATGGCCCCACAGAGCCCTGATCTCAACATCATCGAGTCTGTCTGGGATTACATGAAGAGAGAAAGCAACTGAGGCTGCCTAAATCCACAGAAGAACTGTGGTTAGTTCTCCAAGATGTTTGGGCCAACCTACCTGCCGAGTTCCTTCAAAAACTGTGTGCAAGTGTACCTAGAAGAATTGATGCTCTGTTTTGAAGGCAAGGTGGTCACACCAAATATTGATTTGATGTAGATTTTTCTTCTGTTCACTCACTTTGCATTTTGTTAATTGATAAATATAAACTATTAACATGTCTATTTTTGAAAGCATTCTTACTTTACAGCATTTTTTCACACCTGCCTAAAACTTTTGCATAGTACTGTGTATATATATATATATATATATATATATATATATATATATATATATATATATATATATATACACACTGTAAGCAAATACAAATACATATTTTTAAAAATAATGTAACTGCTCTTTTCCTGCAAGTTAATTATATATATATATATATATATATATATATATATATACACCACCGTTCAAAAGTTTGGGGTCACTAGAAATTTCCTTGTTTTCCATGAAAACATACATGAAATGAGTTTGAATAGGAAATATAGCAAAATGAATAGGAAATATAGTCATTGACAAGGTTAGGAATAATGATTTTAATTGAAATAATAATTGTGTCCTTCAAACTTTGCTTTTGTCAAAGAATCCTCCATTTGCAGCAATTACAGCCTTGCAGACCTTTGGCATTCTAGGTGTCAATTTGTTGAGGTAATCTGAAAAGATTTCACCCCATGCTTCCTGAAGCACCTCCCACAAGTTGGATTGGCTTGATGGGCACTTCTTCACGTACTACTCGGTCAAGCTGCTCCCACAACAGCTCAATAGGGTTGAGATCGGTGACTGTGCTGGCCACTCCATTATAGAACAGAATACCAGCTGACTGCTTCTTCCCTAAATAGTTCTTGCATAGTTTGGAGCTGTACTTTGGGTCATTGTCCTGTTGTAGGAGGAAATTGGCTCCAATCAAGCGCTCCACAGGGTATGGCATGGCGTTGCAAAATGGAGTGATAGCCTTCCTTCTTCAAGATCCCTTTTACCCTGTACAAATCTCACTTTACCACCACCAAAGCACCCCCAGACCATCACATTGCCTCCACCATGCTTGACAGATGGCGTCAAGCACTCCTCCAACATTTTTTCATTTGGTCTGCCTCACGAATGTTCTTCTTTGTGATCCGAACACCTCAAACTTAAGATTCGATCTGTCCATAACACTTTTTCCAATCTTCCTCTGTCCAGTGTCTGTGTTCTTTGCCCATCTTAATCTTTTCTTTTTATTGGCCAGTCTGAGATATGGCTTTTCTTTGCAACTCTGCCTAGAAGGCCAGCATCCCGAGTCGCCTCTTCACTGTTGACGTTGAGACTGGTGTTTTGCGGGTACTATTTAATGAAGCTGCCAGTTGAGGACCTGTGAGGCGTCTGTTTCTCAAACTAGACACTCTAATGTATTTGTCCTCTTGCTCAGTTGTGCACCGGGCCTCCCTCCTCTTTCTATTCTGGTTAGAGCCAGTTTGCGCTGTTCTGTGAAGGGAGTAGTACACAGCGTTGTACTGAGATCTTCAGTTTCTTGGCAATTTCTGCATGGAATAGCCTTCATTTCTCAGAACAAGAATAGACTGACGAGTTTCAGAAGAAAGTTCTTTGTTTCTGGCCATTTTGAGCCTGTAATCGAACCCACAATTGCTGATGCTCCAGATACTCAACTTGTCTAAAGAAGGCCAGTTTTATTGCTTCTTTAATCAGCACAACAGTTTTCAGCTGTGCTAACATAATTGCAAAAGGGTTTTCTAATGATCAATTAGCCTTTAAAATGATAAACTTGGATTAGCAAACACAACGTGCCATTGGAACACAGGACTGATGGTTGCTGATAATGGGCCTCTGTACGCCTATGTAGATATTCCATTACAAATCAGCCGTTTCCAGCTACAATAGTCATTTACAACATTAACAATGTCTACACTGTATTTCTGATCAATTTGATGTTATTTTAATGGACAAAAATTTGCTTTTCTTTCAAAACAAGAAATTTCTAAGTGACCCCAAACTATATTGAATTATATATATATATATATATATATATATATATATATATATATATATATATATATATATATATATTACACACCATGCTCACCCTTTATAATGCTATAGTGGGGAGCCATAGTTACAAGACCGTGCTATTTGCGTTCTGCCTTATAACGAGTATAAAAGGGCTACTGTAATGGCATTATGGAGCAAATGGGAGCCGGCTGGCTGCCAGGATAAGCATGGAAGGCAGCCATCTGGATGAAGAATAGTGGATAGGCTGCAAGTCAGCTGGTGGGTGAGGGTGAGAGTGGAATGGTGAGAGTAAGGCAGTGCAAGGAGATGTTCAGCAGGGTGAGAGACAGCTGTGCGTGGGTGACAGCAGGATGAGGGGACTGTGTGTGTGTGTGGAGTCCTGAAGAGCGGATCATGGGCATGTACAGAAGTAGTCAGTGCAGAGGGAAGGACCTGGGCTGGGGTCAAGAAAGATACTGTGGCACAGACAGAGGGAGGGGCTGCTGGCACTAGAAAGCAGAATAGTTCAATCACCATTCAAGTATATGGTTGTCACTTAATGCAGTTTATGTAATTTTCTTCTATACAAATTGGTGTTGGTTAGTACAGTAGTTGATCTATTTATCATCTTGTGAAAAGTTCCTGGATTTTTGGTTTGAAAAATGAAGGACTCAAGGAGACAACCAATTGGCTAACATGCCCCTCTACTTTTTTAAACCATAGACAATAGTTATAACAAAAATGCTATTTTTCATGTAGCTTGAGATGCTTAGAACCTCAGTTGCATTCCCAAGTGAAGCATTTCAACATTGTGTGGTGCAGTAAAATCACTCACAGCATAGAATGTATTTGTGGTATTTATAATATTTTACTTGGATAAGATCTATTTGGACTGCACCGCAGAAGCACGAGTTACAGTACCAACACTAAATCACACATGCAGTACAATGCTATATAACACAGTTTGCCTTGAAATAACATTTCAATAAGATCTTAAAATAAATAAAGGTAGAGATGGTAAAACTTTTTTTTTGTCACAGACGAGATCTTAATCAAAGATTTGTGAACAAATGTCAGCAAGTGAAACTACAGTACATAAAGAAAAATCCATCCTGTGTAACTCCCTCGCACAGCTCTGGTCGATACACACGGCTCGTTATCAGCATTCATTCTTTAGGATCATTGACTCCTCTCACATGGCAAATAAACTGCAGTTGCCATCTTCTCCACTTCACAGACATATGGGACATTTGCCCTTATTTAAAGACAATTGACAAAGTGCAAGTCCTTTCTTTCCAAATGCAGCTGCATTCTGGGATAATTAACAGAAATTGATTAATAAAATAAATTATGTTTTTTTTTAATCAGGTGGAACACCTTGCACCTATTTTAGATGTACCTATTTTACAGTTCCTCATAAAAAAAATTAAAAAATGGACATGCTGGTAATATGATAATGTGACTAGCCCCCATATCATTTCTATGCTGATGATGCCCAGATCTTCCTCTCCTTTACCCCCTCTGACTCCCACATATCCTCCCGTATCTAGCTGTCTCTTGGCCATCTCCTCCTGGAAGCACTTCATTATGATCTTAAACTAAACCTATCGAAATCTGACCTCCTTTTCTTTCTCCCCTCTTCCTCCCCACCGCTGATCTCTCTTGAATTCACCACCCTCTCTCCCTCCTCATCCACTGGTGTCACCCTCGACCCCTCCCTCTCTTACTCTCAGCACATCTCTACTCTGGCACACTCCTTTGTCCCTTCCTCACCAACTGCTCCATGAAGCTCCTAGTTCAGGCCCTGCTACTGTCCTACCTTTACTGCAGCTCCGCTATCCGTGTGCTCCAGCTCATCCAAAACTCTGTTTCTCGCCTTGTCTTTTACCTTCCTCTTTTCTCCCACACTACTCTGCTGCTCCTCTCCCTCCACTGGCTCTCTATCGCTACTCGCATCCAATTAAAACTCTTGTACTAGCCTATCACTGTCTCAACCTTTCTGCTTCCTCCTATCTTCAGACTATTATTTGTCCATTACACCCCACCCCCCACCCTGGAAATCCCGATGGAAATCCAAATGCAAGGTTTGTATTTCTAAATGGTGACCCAAAATATACCAGCAATGACTTCAATGGCTAAAATTGAATCCAATGGTTTGACTCAAGAGGCGGATGACTCACAAACTCATGCTATTAGTATAACTGACTAAATATATAACACACTTTATACATATATATATATATATATATATATATATATATATATATATATATATATATATATATATATATATACAGTGCCTATGCGAAAGTATTAGCCCCTGAACTTTGCGACCTTTTGCCACATTTCAGGCTTCAAACATAAAGATATGAAACTGTAATTTTTGTGAAGAATCAACAACAAGTGGGACACAATCATGAAGTGGAACGAAATTTATTGGATATTTCAAACTTTTTAACAAATAAAAACTGAAAAATTGGGTGCAAAATTATTCAGCCCCTTTACTTTCAGTGCAGCAAACTCTCTCCAGAAGTTCAGTGAGGATCTCTGAATGATCAATGTTGACCTAAATGACTAATGATGATAAATAGAATCCACCTGTGTGTAATCAAGTCTCTGTATAAATGCACCTGCACTGTGATAGTCTCAGAGGTCCGTTTAAAAGCGCAGAGAGCATCATGAAGAACAAGGAACACACCAGGCAGGTCCGAGATACTGTTGTGGGAGAAGTTTAAAGCCGGATTTGGATACAAAAGATTTCCCAAGCTTTAAACATCCCAAGGAGCACTGTGCAAGCGATAATATTGAAATGGAAGGAGTATCAGACCACTGCAAATCTACCAAGACCTGGCCGTCCCTCTAAACTTTCAGCTCATACAAGGAGAAGACTGATCAGAGATGCAGCCAAGAGGCCCATGATCACTCTGGATGAACTGCAGAGATCTACAGCTGAGGTGGGAGACTCTGTCCATAGGACAACAATCAGTCGTATACTGCACAAATCTGGCCTTTATGGAAGAGTGGCAAGAAGAAAGCCATTTCTTAAAGATATCCATAAAAGTGTCGTTTACAGTTTGCCACAAGCCACCTGGGAGACACACCAAACATGTGGAAGAAGGTGCTCTGGTCAGATGAAACCAAAATCGAACTTTTTGGCAACAATGCAAAGCGTTATGTTTGGTAAAAGCAACACAGCTCATCACCCTGAACACACCATCCCCACTGTCAAACATGGTGGTGGCAGCATCATGGTTTGGGCCTGCTTTTCTTCAGCAGGGACAGGGAAGATGGTTAAAATTGATGGGAAGATGGATGGAGCCAAATACAGGACCATTCTGGAAGAAAACCTGATGGAGTCTGCAAAAGACCTGAGACTGGGACGGAGATTTGTCTTCCAACAAGACAATGATCCAAAACATAAAGCAAAATCTACAATGGAATGGTTCACAAATAAACATATCCAGGTGTTAGAATGGCCAAGTCAAAGTCCAGACCTGAATCCAATCGAGAATCTGTGGAAAGAACTGAAAACTGCTGTTCACAAATGCTCTCCATCCAACCTCACTGAGCTCGAGCTGTTTTGCAAGGAGGAATGGGCAAAAATTTCAGTCTCTCGATGTGCAAAACTGATAGAGACATACCCCAAGCGACTTACAGCTGTAATCGCAGCAAAGGTGGCTACAAAGTATTAACTTAAGGGGCTGAATAATTTTGCACGCCCAATTTTCAGTTTTTATTTGTTAAAAAAGTTTGAAATATCCAATAAATTTCGTTCCACTTCATGATTGTGTCCCACTTGTTGTTGATTCTTCACAAAAATTACAGTTTCATATCTTTATGTTTGAAGCCTGAAATGTGGCAAAAGGTCGCAAAGTTCAAAGGGACGAATACTTTCAAGAGCACTGTATATATATACCTTGTAGTTACCTTGTTGGACTAATTTCATCCTATCTTACAATAAAAGTAAGTTATAGCCTCCCAATGGCCACAATACTTCCCATTAGGTATTCGAACTAAAGCCTTCAATTTCACAGGTTTAGTGTTCCACAACAATAGTCAAGACATTTATTGAGCTTAGTTACAACTCAAGTGTTAAGACTCTTTCCTTTGTTCTACTTAAAGTAAATGGCATAACAGTTTCTACTATACAGGAAGTGAAAAGGGTTAGTCATTTGTTGGGGAAGAGGTTACTGCTTGTAGGTGGGGAGCAAGTATGAATAATACAGTTAAATAACATGAACAATGTCATCTGACACAGCCTGACACATTAAAGCTAAACATCTAAGGCTTTACTCTACTGATGTAAAGCTGCTATATATTAATATAATTTTTTACTTTTTTCTCACCTCTTCCAGTATCTTCTTTTAATAGGAAACTTCATGTGAGCATCAGGTGCAGCAGGAGGCGGTGTCAGGGACACAGTACCATACCATAAGCTATGCAGTCCTTAGGCTAAATTCTTCCTAAATAAGTCTTCCATTTCCCCAACCTTAGAAATGGACACAGGATATGGGATGTTGGCACACATTCTCTTATTTAAAAATGATATACATCTTTAGGCACAAGTCAGATTTGTCAAGTTTATAAATACTCCATGTTTCCTTTTCTAATACAATCATCACTTTAAAAAATACCATAATCAGTATTAAAAGCTAAAATGACAACACAACATAACATTTATGACAACATAAATATTACTTCTCACATGTGTTCATATTTGAAAACATCAATTTGCAGCCACCGCACTGAAAATGCAGGTTGCCACATTTACTTTTAATTGGTTCTTGATCCCACTAGCATAACCTCTGTTTTATCTGAATTCAATATGAGAAAATTCTGTGACATCCAATGCTTGATGTCTGTAAGGCAAGTAGCTAATAACACCCAGGCAGAAAAAATTTCTGGCTTTAGGGACAACTATAGCTGGGTATCATCAGCATAGCAATGGAAGTTCACTCCGTGTCTGTGGATAATGTCACCTAACGGTAGCATATATAATGAAAACAACAAGGGGCCTAGAATGGAGTCCTGTGGAACACCACAGACAACTTCCGATAATGCTGATTTTACCTCCCAATAGAGACAAACTGAAACCTATCAGAGAGATAAGATTTGAACCAGGATAGGACAAGGTCAGACAGTCCTAATGTGCTTTAAAGACGATTCAGTAGAATGGAATGGTCTACAGCAGGGGTCCCCAACCCGTGACTTCATGGGCAGACCCCTGTAAATATATATATATATTATTCTGATCTAAAAACAAAACAAAACAACAAAACACATAATTTCTTGTGAGCTACCTTCCCTCCCGCCATTACGCAGTACCAGCAGTTTGAGTGACAGACAATGTATGCAATTCGGCATTAGTGGATTGAAGTTCAAAGGTCATAGTATGTTTTCCTGTCTCAGTCACAAGTGTATTCCCGGGACTTGTAACAGTAGAGAGAAATGTTTTAATAATGTCTAAACGTGAGACAGGGCCTCCAAAAAGAAATTAAGAACGTACACATACAACTTTAAAGAAGAGTGGGAAGAGGAGTTTTTCTTTGTGTGTGCTTAATTTGTCACAGACATGTCAGTGTGACGAAGAGATGCAACATTGAACGACATTTTACCACACCCCACAAGAAGTTTGCAAGTGAGTACCCTCCAAATAGTTACTTGACGAAAGTAAAAGTGATAAAATTGAAGGCAGCCTTGATTGCTCAACAATCTCTTTTTAAGGAACAAGGATCAAGATCGTGCATGTACTTGCAAAGAACAAGAAACCATTTGAAGACAGTGAGGTCATTAAGGAAGCTATGCTTGCAGCTTCTGAAAACATTTTTTCAAGACTTCAAAAACCATTCTGAAATTATGTCTGCCATTAAAGATGTCGAGCTCTCTGCAAACTCGGTAACATGGAGAATGGAAGCAATGTCAAAAAATGTCACCTGCATGCTAAAACATGATTTGATGCGCTGCAAATTTTTCAGCCTACACGTATACGAATCAACAGATGTATGCGACACAGCTCAGTTGTGCATTTTTCTCAGGGCAGTTTTTGAGGATTGTAGTGTGAAAGAAGACATGCTGGCAGTTGTACCACTGACTGGCAAAACACGAGGTAAAGATATTTATCAGACTTTTAAGCATTCTACAAGAGATCAGTGCCCCTCTGCAAAATATTGTGTCAATAACAACTGACGGTACACCTGCAATGGTAGGAAAGAAGATTGGCTTCATTGCTATGTGCAAAAATGTCCCTGACTTCCCCAATTTTCTTAACTATCACTGCATCATCCACCTGCAGGCTTTGTGTGCAAAAGTGCTCAATTTCCATCATGTCAGGAGCGTGGTTGTGAAGATTGTCAACTTAATCTGAGCCAGGGCACTGCAACACAGGCTGTTCAAGACACTCTTGTCTGAACTTAATGCGCAGTATGGTGACCTTATCTTGCATTCAGAAGTGAGATGGCTCAACAAGGGAAAGGTTTTGGAACATTTCCAGGAACTCCTTCCAGAAATAAAACAGTTTTTGGAAGAAAAGAGATCAACACTACCAGGAGCTCAGTGATGAACAATGGCTCACCGATTTGGCGTTTCTTACTTTGATTTCTAAACTGAACACCGTGAACCTTGAGCTTCAAGGGAAGGACACATTTTGACACAGCTGATTGGATCAGTGAATGCATTCCGAAACAAGCTAAAAGTGTGAAGCGCTCAAATCAAGTTTTCATTCACTTTCCAGGCCTAGAGAAGAAGCAGGAAGAACATGCACCCGTCGACAGGGAAATTTATGCTGAATACACTGAAAAAATTGAAGAAGACTTTGATGACTTTGGTCACATGGAAACCATAGCCATTTACCTTCAAAACCCTTTCATTGACACCTATACCAGTGAAACCGCATCCAGGATAACAGATGTAGTGAAACGTGACAATGCCGACTTAGAGATGGAAATAATCACTCTTCAGAATGATTTAGAACTGAAGTCCCGATCATTTGACAAGGGGTTTTGGACACTTATGGAGAAACATAAGAACTTTGTTTTCGCATGAGTGCTTCTTATCCAGGGCGACTTACAATTGTTACAAGATATCACATTATTTTTACATACAATTACCCATTTATACAGTTGGGTTTTACTGGAGCAATCTAGGTAAAGTACCTTGCTCAAGGGTACAGCAGCAGCACCACCTGGGATTGAACCCACGACCCTCGGGTCAAGAGTCGGAGCCCTAACCATTAATCCTCACTGCTGCCCCACACATAATTGTGTGAGACTGCATTTTCTGCAATGAAATACCTGAAGTCAAAGTATAGATCACGCTTGACTGATACTCATCTCAACAACTGCATGAAGCTGGCCATAACACAGTACACTCCAGACTTTGGAAAGCTAGCAGAGGATATGCAGTGTCAAGTATCGCACCAGAGGTGAGTATTCAACATAACTAATGTACAATACATCTGTTTTACTAAAGTAGCGTCTTATTCTCTTATATGGATTATTTATTTAAAAGCACTTTATATATATATATATATATATATATATATATATATATATATATATATATATATATATATATATGTGTATCAGGAAATATTGCTTATCATTACCAACTAACAGTGTGTACGTCATGCAAATATTTACATACATTTTTTTAGTAATACAGTATATTAATCGTAGCTAAAATAAACAATAGCGGTGAATGATGTTTTTATGCTCTGCGGTTTACATTTTTTGTTAGGTACTACAGTGCTCACAATCCTTTATTTCTGATAAAAAGCTTAGAATTTTATATTTTCATTAGGAAACAATATCTACAATACCTGCATTGTTGTCATATGTTCTACATTTTATGTAAATTGTGAAATTAATTAATTGGGTGATTTAAAACCTGCAGGTTACCTGGTTTTCAACATTTAATATATATTTTGTGGTATATAAATCTGATTGAACAATCCAACTTAACTTATCTTTCGATCCCCAAATTCAGTCAGAAATAACGGGTTTGACTTAGGTGCTTGATAAATAATTACAATATGAACAAGTAATGGACTTCAAAAGATGAATAACCTTCAACAATGTCCTGCTTGATTCTAAGTTCACTATGGAAAACAGTAGCAAGTCCACCTCCCCGCCCAGTAGAGCGAGCTTTCTGGAAAAAAAGTAGTTAGGTGGAGAAGCTTCAATAAGGGAAACATTGTCATTCGGTCCAAGCCATGTTTCACTTAAAGAGAGAATATCAATGTTGTAATCCTGACTAAAATCACTAATTAACAGAGCCTTATTAGACAGAGACCTGACATTAAATAAACCAAGGTGTAAATTGGTCCAATCAAGAGTATGTGGTTGAGCAGGGGTAATAGGAATTAAATGAAGGTTACTGTAGCATACACCTCTGTGTTTACTCAGCGGGTAGCGGGAATGGCAGGATATTTTAACCTGAATTTTACATGCCTCTTTAGATTCGTTCCCCTCCCCAGTTCCTAGTTTAAATACCTTGCTAGGTGGTGTTCGATGTTATCAGCCAGCCTGCTTGCCCCTGACCTATTTAGGTGCAGTCCATCTTTCCTATAATATCTATTTATTTTCCAAAAGCAATCCCAGTTGTTTATAAATTCCAGCCCTTCTTGCACACACCAACCAGCCAGCCAAGTATTTAAGGCCTTAATTCTACTGAATACTTCATCCCCACTACCAACAACATGTAGTAGACCTGAGAGAATCATTACGCATCCTAACTTTTTCAGCTGTCTTTCAGAATCTCAGCTTTTCTGTTCCTTATGTAATTTGTACCAGCATGTACAATGACCACAGACTCTTTATTTGTGATTTAATAATCTGTGCACTCCTGATTCAATATCCTTTACTTTTGCTCCAGGGAGGCAGGTAACAACCCTATTTACGGGATCTTTACGGCTAAAATCACCGTGGACATAGCGTAGAATTGAATCACCTACGAACAACACCTCACCCCTGTTTTCATCCAGCACTAGGTCGTCATTACTCGCTAGATCTCCTCTCTGTGTTGACTGCTCGGTGTCATCCTCCTCTTTGTACTTTTTCTAACAATTACCCAATCCCCACTCACTTCCTGCCTTTCATCCATGTTTACCTTCTCAGGTCCTTCTACACATACAGTTCCACTGTCATGCTGTGGCACTGGAACGTCACATGGAGCAGACTCATTTATAAAGTTATCAGAGTCGTCAGTCTCACCTTCAGTATCCAAAACTAACCAAGTGTTATTCATTTTGTTAACACTATTTTCATGAACTGCTCATTTTTGTTTATGCTTCTAAGTATTAGAGTTTGTTTTTCAAGTTCGTCAACCTTCTGCATTAAAGAATACGTAACACAGCACTTCTTGCAAATAAAGTCTTCCTTAAATTCAGATGCGTTGACCACCATATACATTTCACAAGAGATACAGATCAAAGCACGCATTTCGGAATCCATAGTGTGTGGAAGACAATAAATAAATAAGATTTATAATAATTTAACAAGGAAGACAGCAGATGAAAAAATTGTGAGAAAACTAGGTTACAAGTGACCTACCCCTGTTCTGGACCCAACACAGAACTGCTCAACCAGCAGCAGCCTCTCACAGGCTAGCTAGGACAAATGCAGAGAACCAGCAGCAGCCTCTCACAGGCTAGCTAGGGCAAATGCAGAGAACCAGCAGCAGCCTCTCACAGGCTAGCTAGGACAAATGCAGAGAACCAGCAGCAGCCTCTCACAGGTTAGTATGACTGGTGGAGGTCTTAGAAATTGGTGACGAAAAAACAGCTCAGTAAATCACAGGTTAAGAGTGATCTCCTCCTGTTCTGGACTGAAACAGTTTTTCAAACACCAATTTACAATGGTAAATAGCACAGTACCTGCACCAATCCACAGTACCTGCAACAATCCGGGCCAATTCACAAGGCAATTCAAAAAGGAATGTAGCCACACCCTACAAGATTGTGCTAGTAATGTGGAACAAGCTCTGAATATTTAGTCAATAATAATAAGCTAGGTACAATTAACTTACCAATCACAAAAAAGTTTATTGGGCGTTTTAATTTACTGAAACATGTTGCATCTTTGAAGTAAGTGTAAAGTCATTTAGAAAAATATATGTACAGATTTATACCGGGTTACAACCCCCCACCACAAAAGAAAAAAAAAAAAGCAATGGCGGAATACAGCTGGGAGGGAATAACACACACAGTATGCAAACACAAACAGACAGCAGGGAGTACGGTACATAAACACAAAATGCACAGATTACTACATTGCCCCCACCTTAGTTTCTTTTTGTCCCCAAAAAGCTTGCTCCACAGTTGGCGTGACGCCAGCCCTGCTTGCATCGCAGCGATCCTGCAAAGTTTTTCCATGTTGTCGCTGTCGGTTCACAATAGCGGCGGTGGCATACAGTCAAGGCGCTTTGAACCAGCACGGTTCGATTGCCCAACGGGGCTGGGCGGCAGAGGACCCAAAGTCCCTGTACCGAGCGGGCGGCCGGCAGTGTCGTTACGCTGCGCCGCCTTTGGCGGGAGTCTCTTGCAGGTCCCGAACTGGTGGCAGAGGGCTGTGCTGATGGCGAAACAGGGGGAGTTGGTGGCAGGGTTGAAGGTGGTCTCGCTGCGGGCTCTGACCCATGATAGGGGGAGAGGCGGTTGCGGTAGAGCACAGCCTTTCGATTCTGGATGCAAAGTTGCCGGTAGACCACCTCAGCCACTCGCTGCAGCACAGTACACGGTCCCACCCAAGGAGCGTCCAGTTTGGGAGACCATCCCTTCTTTCAGAAGGGGTTGTAAACCCACACCAGCTCCCAAGGTTGAAACTGGATCCTCTCTCCTGCAGGTCGTAGTTCCGCTGCTGTCGGATCCCGGCGGCTTGGAGCTGTTCTCTGGCAAAGGCGTGAACGCTATCCAGACGGTCTTGCAACCGCTGGGCATATTCCATCCCTGGCTACTCCTTTACCCCCGGCGGATGCCCATACGGGATTGCAGCAGGTGTCCACAGCTCCCGCCCCATCATTAACAGGGCAGGGGTGCAGCGGGTGGACTGTATGGTGGTGTGACAGGCCAGCAGTATCAGCAGCAAGTGGAGCTCCCAATCCCGCTGGTGCTCACTGGTGGCAAAGGCCAGCTGGGTGCCAAGCGTGCGATTAAAATGCTCAACCAGGCCATTGCTTTGAGGATGAAGAGGGGTGGTGCGGGTCTTGCTGATCCCCAGTCACTTGCAGACATCGCTTTAGACCTTGCTTTCAAAATTCCACCCTTGGTCTGAATGGAGCTCCAGGAAAAGAACCCACCCCTGAGTGCGTCCGCCACTGTCTGTGCGTAGGCTTCTGGCTACTTCGTGAAGTACTCTACCGCTGCCACAATGAACCGGTTCCTGCTGATGGAGGTGAGGAAAGGACCCATGACATCGATGGCCACCCTCTCCATTGGTTCACCAACCTGGTACTGCTGCAGGGGGTTGTGCGACTGTTCGCCAGGGCCTTTCTTGGCGGTGCAGTCATTGCACCACCAGCAGTGGGTCTGCATCACAGCGTCAGCGTCCCTCGCTAGAACCGCTCACGGAGGCAGGCCAACGTTTTGTTGATGCTGAAGTGCCCTACCCCTGGTGCGCTGTGGTTGGCTTGGAGTACAATGCGGTGGAGTGATGCAGGCACCATTAGTTGCAGGTGGCCCTCGCCTGTAAACGGGACTTGCCATCAGCGGTGCAGGATGCCCTCCTGCAGTTCCAAGGTGGTCCACTGTGACCACAACCCTTTCAGAGCCGGAGAGAGAGGGGCTACTTCAGACCAAACCGCCAGTCCTCTTCCTTCCACTTCATCAGCAGGCCTGCCTCTGCTGCTCCTGCCACTCAGCGGGAGGTGGAGGCTGCACCTCTCTCGCCGTCACCGTGTCACCTTCTTCCAGAGCCTCCCTCTCCCTGGCTCCCTGGCGATCGCAGTATCTGCACCCCATCTCGCTGCACGGTCACCTGGACAGGGCGTCAGCATTGCCATGCTTTACTCCTGGCTGGTGCTAGATGACCAGCTCATAGGACTGGAGCATTTCGAGCCAGCGGGCTACCCGTCCTTTGGGTTCCTTGAACCGTAGCAACCACTGCAGCGTGGCGTGATAGGTGCGGAACAGAGTTTACATACCTGTTCTTAACCAGGTAACCACTGCACAGTTCACACACTCTAGTCTCTCTAAGTTGCCTTGAATAAAGGTGTCTGCTAAATAAAGAAATAATGATTTCCATTACACAAGAGTAGATGTTAAAACTTCATGCTGATTTGAACTCGGCTCTCGCCAAGATAAGCACCAACTAAGACGTAGCTTTACAGTAAACTAATGTGATCCATCTGTGTCTCTGTCCATTTGTGTTTCCTTCCATATGACGATGTAGATCTCCCTCTGTCTGGTGTTGATGGCTGAAGTGTAATGCTGGCTCCAGGGATCAGCTTATTGCCTCCCTAGCGCATCAGCACACACAACGGCTGCGATGCTGGCTCCGGGCATCAACCACAGTGCGGTCTCCCCATAATAATAATCACGTATATCCTGAGCCAAACCCATACCTTACCACCCTCTAGTGGTTAGTCCACTAGTACTGCAGCAAGGCAGTTTTAATAGGGAAACAGCTTTGTATCTGCAATACAATATATATTGTACATCTACATGTAGATCTATATCTATCTATCTATATTTCTCTGTCTCTCTCAATATATATGTATATATTGATAGGGCCAAATTAGGTGCTTTATTTAAAATTCACATAAATGAATATAGGGCTTATTCATATTCACATTAAGTATTGTGGCATACAGCAGTAGAGACAGTTCCCTTACTATAATAGCCATTTTAAAGACTGAATTAAAAGGTGTAGTGCCCTTAAAGTTACATTTTTACACTTGTATGCTCATATTGAAAACAGAAGCTCTAATGGTGCTTCCTGTAACTAACATAAGGACACACACAAAATGAATTATTACAGAGCATGGAGGTTATTAGTCACCTGCAGGTATAAGTAGTAGTAAGAGCAAATGTATTTGTCCCACTAGGTCTCACAGACTGGACAGCTTTCTATAACCAACTGAATGCATAACCATGGAAGAATGTAGATTCACACACAAAGCAATTATTATTACAGTAACAGTGAACAGGATTGTGGACATTGGATAAGTAATTTACAATCATATTTCATGATCTTTCATGAACATATTGAACGACTAGGCCTGAATAGCATCATCATTAAATCACTTCATTTAGGAGTGTGGCATCTGTAACATTTTATAATAGCATACATGTGGATAATAAACTGGCAGCTACCACGGCTTGTTCGTTATCCTGTTGAGATACAGATGTCATCATATAGTCCTTATATACTGTAATACTAGTCACTGATTTGGAAATGTTTTTGAGACTACAGCAATTATGCTAATTTACTAAAACTCTTTAGATACTCATAATGATCATCATTCATCAAATTACAGATTCCACTGAAAAATAACGTTATTGTCTGACAGGTATTTATTTAAAAATCCACCTGGAAACATTGCTAAAGGAGGGCATCTTTTTTGCTGAAGCTGCCTAACAAGGGTCATGTGGTTCAAACACTCTTCTGTTGACCTACAAGGATCTTCCTATGGTACATAACCTTAGAATGTAGCCTTTCTGCTGAAATGCTTGTTAGTACGTTTTGAATGGCATGCTGTCATTAACCTCTGACCCCGCTGCACCACAGGCACAAGGTAAGACAAGTATACAGGTAATCAAGATACACTGATAACTAGCCCAACAAATGCCAAAAGTGAACTATGATCATGCAAGAGTTACAGCAATTACTTATAAAACAAGCATGGCAATGACATACTTCTCCAAAATATGGAATTCTAAATTAGAGCTACCAGTATGATAAAATAATTTGATGACCATGATATATATCGTACAGAGTAAGAATTAGCAATGAAATTTGACAAGCGATTCTCCAGATACAGTACAGTATATACAAAAACGTGCGACATACATTTCAATATGTTAAACGAAATAATGTTAATACCAAACTTCATGACAATTGGATAAAGAGGTTGTTCAGATACATGCAAATATGTGTGACGTACACAACCACCTGCACCACTGTATATCCACTTTGATTTCATCCACAGCAGTTGAATGCAGTTGGGAAATAGTAGGGCCCAGTTAAGATTGTGGGGGTTTTGTGAAATTAAGCCAACTGTTATTTCCAACAAGGATGCTGCCAATCAGGAGCAGCATTGCTTCATATAGTAAGCATTACACATCAGTGTAATATTTAAGCGTACGTTACCGATCCAGTAATATTTTCAAAAAGGTTTTTTGTTTATTTCATTTGTAACCAAATATTTTAATCTAAAAAGACACAGACATACTTTAAAAACGGATAACGTTTCCATCTTCAGCACACATTTCTGTGTCAAGGCGTGTCTGAAGTTCACCAAGTCACAATCCAGAATGGTCAGTGGTATTGCAAGCCAAATGCTCATTTACATATCTCAAATGAATACACAGGTATCTCAAAAGATTTAAAGATATGTCAATCATTTTAAGATATAAAAATAGATAGCGATATCTTGAAATATTTCCCAGATATCTTAAAATAAATCGTTAAATAAGATATCTCTTATTCATTTTAAGACCTCAATAAGATATCTCAAACTGAATTACAGATATCTTTAAATAATATATAAATATCGGTAAACTAGGTGGATTTTGCTAGCATTTAGAGATATCTTTAAATCATTTTGAGATATATTTAAATAAACTGGAAGTTATTTCAAAATAGCAACCCTCTACTGCATGACTTTGTTTCCGAGAAAAAAAAAAAATCTTTTTCTTAAAACGTTAAAATGATTTAGAGATATCTTTAAATGGACAGGAAGTCATTTAGATATCTTTAAAATGGAGAGGAAGTCATTTAGCGATTTCTTAAAATGATTTTGATCTTTTAAAACCTTATGCTTTATTTAGATATCCAAAATTGCATTTTAAGATATCTCTAAATGACAGTTTGGCAAAATCCACATGGTTTACAGATACACGGGTGAAAGTGGCCAATGATCCTTTTTACTGAAACTACTGGGGCAAAAACCAGTCTTTTGGCCGGAGGTCGGGGGGCTGCTAGGTCCAAAAAAAGCTCTGGGATTGTACATGCTCTCAGACTTTGTAGAAAAATAAATTAAGAAATTACTTCACTTACAACTTGTCATTTTACCAGATGGATCAACCTGATAAGTCACACATGAGGTGAGTTAACAAACATGTTTTTTGAAATGTTACTCAAACCTTTGCAAAAAGCTGCAAAAATAATATACAATCTATGCTTAACTCAATCAGATGTGGTAAATACAGGGTTCATACAGTTTTTCTAATACAAATTTCAATGGCCTTCAAGGACCATTGACAATTTTCAAATACTTAATTTAAGGAGTTTGACAATTTTCAATGTTGATAAAATAAAGCTTTTGCATGAACCGTTTATTTAACTGTAGAATAACAAAAATCTAACTTAGTTGAGTATAGATCAGCCCTGGACCAGTAAACTTAAATTCAGTAACAGAGTCAGTTTTGGTTCCTATAAGTGAGTGTTTCATTCTGAAAGCAGTATTTTTTTAAAATATATATTTCTTATCAGACGCCCTTATCCAGGGCAACTTGCAATTGTTACAAGATATCACATTATACATTATTCAGATATCACATTATTTTTACATACAGCAATCTAGGTAAAGTACCCTACTCAAGGGTACAGCAGCAGTGTCCCCCACCTGGGATTGAACCCACAACCCTCTGGTCAAGAGTCCAGAGCCCTAACCACTACTCCACACTGCTGCCCACAACAATGCAGTGCTTTAATCCATGTCACAAGCAATAGTCCAATACGTGTGTGTCTCAATCGTAAGTGCCTAACTGTTTAAAAGTTGGGGGCAAACTGAACTGCCTAGCATAAAGAGGCAAATTATTATTATTATTATTATTATTATTATTATTATTATTATTATTATTATTATTATTAGTAAGAAGCTCTAAGAAACCAAGCACACCTTGCTATTGTGAAGTGTGTGTATATAGTGACTGGTTGTTGTTTTAAATGTTTCTCTACTAAAATCCCCTTTTCCCCTGTGTTTGCATGTCACAACTGCCACCAACCGAAGTCTGCAAACTATTAATGACTAAATATAAAAACTTACAATACAAATCACCCTGAACAGTGAAATAAATTAACTGTTGACTTACTTCAAGTCAAAATAGTAAATTACAAAAACTTAACTAAAATTAAGGCCTGGACCAAATCAAAACTTTGAACCTCCTGTTAATCACAAATTACAAACTTGGTACTGATGGTGACTTTTTTGCTTGTCAGAGGGTTATTTCTTCTACCTCAGAACCATCAATACTGGGTTTGTAATTTGCGATTAGCGAGTGGATCAAAGTGTTTATTTGATTCAGGCCTAAATCTTAAATAATGAAAACTCCAATACAGCTGCAATAGCATGTGACAAATCAGCTACATTCAGTTGTACACATTACTTCCCGTAGGCCTTTACAACCCTCTGACATTTCAGGAATCTACAGCATTCTACCATTGCACAATCCCCCCATTGACTACAGTGAGCTCTCCCTTGCTATAAAGCAAGTTGCTTCTGCGCACCCCTACCAGTAAACATGGCTGCACCCGGCCCTGTATTTTATTTCAAAATGATATGGTTGTAAGGACAAGTACCATCTGGTAATTCGTGCTTTTGAGCCTCTTATATGACTTAACCATTGGAGAGCCCGATGGTCGGTCTCCAGATCAAAGTCCTTTCCAATCAGGTAATACCTGAGAGTATGAAGTGCCCATTTTATCGCCAGGAACTCTTTTTCCACAGTAGAGTACCTGGTTTCCTGGGGAAATAATTTCCTACTGATGTACATTATGGGATGTAGATCACCTTGTTCTCCCTGCAGCAATACTGCCCTCAGACCAACCCTGGAGGCATCAGTCTGGACTGTAAACAACTTTTCAAATTCAGGACTTTGTAGCACTGGCTCCTGGCACAAACACTGCTTGAGATCATTGAAAGCTTTTTCACACGATGCAGACCAGTTGATCTTGTTAGGACTTGACTTTCTTGTCAGGTCAGTAAGAACAGCAGCATGGGAAGAGAATTCTGGTACAACGATGATACCATCCTACTAGGCTTATAAATGACCTCACCTGTCGCTTTGTCTTGGGGACAGGACTGTTAAGAATGGCATCCAGTTTCCCTATCTGCAGCTTAATAACGCTGTCTCCTAAGATCTAGCTAAGGTACTTGACCTCCTTTTGCACTAACAAACACTTCTTTGGATTAACCATTGTTGAATTCGTCACAAGATATCGGACAGATGAAGGAGATGGTCTTCCCATGTCTCACTGTAAATCACAACATCGTCGATATACGCAGCAGCGTATCCTTCAGCTCCCTGAAGAACACTGCCCATCAAACGCTGGAATGTGGCTCCTGCTCCATGCAGTCCAAAAGGCATAACTGTGAATTGATAAAACCCAAAGGGTGTTCTGAAAGCTTGTAATTTCTTATGAAGCTGGTACTAAAAGGAACTTGCTAGTACCCTTTACATAGATCGAGTGTACTGATGAACTTGGCCTTCCCCAGACTATCAAAAAGCTCATCAACCATGAGATACGGATCAAAGCTGGAGATAGCGTTCACTTTACGGAAGTCTATGCAGAATCGTAGGCTGCCGTCCTTCTTTGGAACCAGAACCACCGGACTGCTCATTTTGTGAAGGCTCGACCACCCCCAAGCTCTTCATCACATCCAGCTCTTCCTTCAATAAAGGCAACAACCTTGCTGGTATTCGGTAACTGGCTTGTCTGATCGGCTCTGATTTCAAAGGGATATGGTGTTGTGTCAGGTCTGTATGTCCCGGTTCTTCTCTAAACAGTCCAGGTGGAACACTAGCCTGCACCTCTTCTTGTTGGGTTGTGGACAGATGTTCAATCTCTACTTTCTGCACTTGACCTCCCACTGGAAAGTACTGCTCTGTGGGCTCCTCTTCCTCGGTAATGGCTCTTGCAAACATTTGGTATTTGCACTCTCCCCCTCGTGGTAACCACTCTTTTAGTAAGCTGATGTGAAATACCGGTTTCTTCTTTTGTCATTCTGGCATGGCCACCTCATAGGTAACCAGTCCCATCTCCCTGGTTACCTTGTAAGGCCCTTGCCACTTGGCCAGCAAACTGCTTTCCCTAGTGGGCAACAACAGTAGTACCTCTTGTCCTGGTGCAAACGTCCTCTTTCTGAACACCCAGTCGTACCAGCTCTTCTGGACAGCTTGTGCTTTCTCCAGGTTGTTATGAGCCATGCTGGACATCTGGCTGAGCTTGTCCCTCATCTGGAGCACGTAAGAGATCTCGCTCTGCTTCTGTGGTGGCTGCTCCCCCTCCCAGACCTCCTTCGATAGGTCTTTGTCGATAGGTCTCAGGATTGACCTCATATTTATTTAAAATGGCCTCCTTGACCTGCTCATAATCTAAGGTGTCGTCAATGTCCATCGCCACATAGGCACTACGTGCTTTCCCGGTTATAAATGGAACTAACTGGATTGCCATCCTCCTTTTGCCATTTCCAAGCAGCTGCAATTCTCTCAAAAGTCACTAAAATCTGCCCAATGTCATCATTATCACTTAACCTCTGTAGCTTAGGTTCCTTGAAGCCTGCAGAGTGCTCTCTCTCAGTCCCTGCAGATGAACTTGGCATAGTCTGCTGACCTGCTGTACTTTCGTCACCTCCTCCTCCTTCCAGTCTTGACATCTGGCCTGGCCCCATTTGTCCTTGAAGCTGGTGGAACAGGTGCTGCATGGGTCTCCAGCGCTAGTCTTGACAGGCAGCATCCCACTCCATGCGCTCCTCTCGCACACGTTGCACCTTGAGGAAGCCTTAAACATTCCAGCCAATTCTGTTTCCACGGGATCAGCTTTTCTAGACTTCTAGAACAGGGTTGTGCTCTGTGGAACTGGCAGTCGCTGCTCCATCCTTCAGCTCCCCAGGTTGATCCTCCCGTGGTATTTTTGGCAGCATAGTGCTGTTCCTTGCTCCCTCTGTTCTTTAAATGAATCCACTGAAATTTTCAGCAAACTATATATTTTAGGAGGCTGTGTGGTCCAGTGGTTAAAGCAAAGGGCTTGTAACCAAGGAGGTCCCTGGTTCAAATCCCGCCTCAGCCACTGACTCATTGTGTGACTCTGAGCAAGTCACTTAACCTCCTTGTGCGCCGTCTTTCGGGTGAGATGTAATTGTAAGTGACTCTGCAGCTGATGCATAGTTCACACACCCTAGTCTCTGTAAGTCGCCTTGGATAAAGGCATCTGCTAAATAAATATATTTTGCTCCTTTACTTTTTTTTGCTCCGTGTATACACTATTAGTCTATGTTTTGCTGTGGGTTTGCTTTTAAACAGTTTAAAATGTAATACAAAAAAGGAAAGTCATTCAAAAGACGCTAGAAGTCTGACATTGAAAAAACAATAAAAAAATAAAATAAAAAACACAATAAAACGCACCCTACACGAACACTGGTTTGACCCGTAGTCCACACTGCATTATTTACAAAAGCTGAGCTACACTGTAAAAAAAAAAAAAATCTGTAAAAATACATATTTAACCGTCATTTTTCAATGTTAAAACCGTGATTTTACTGTATGGTTAAAAAACATTAAATAACATTGAAAATACCATAAAAATAAAAAAAATTAAATTTTACTGAAATTATCCGTACGTTTTTTTAATGTACACAACCATTTTTCTAAACACTGCCATATCCCCTGAATTGAATGTGAAACAGTTAAAAAAATAAATCTGACTGCAAAAGAGTTTTTTTTTTTAAATGAACGGTAAAGTACAGATAAAACACATAGTTAAACCTTTATTTTTACTTTTCCTTTTTAAGGGTAACAACTGAAAAGGCCCTGTCCAGCTGACCGAGTCATCATTTATTTTTAAAACAAATGGCTGTCTTTTTAAAGTGAATTGCTGTATACGTTTCGTTTTTTTTTGTGATTAAGAACTTCAATTTGATTTAATGAAAACCTGCAACACATCACTGGTTCTGTTCTGGTGAAGGCCCTCAACGCACCAAAAATTAATTCGAGCTACACTGAAAATTAGTATTATAAGAAGAATTAATATTCTTAATATCTTCCAAAAAAAAAATACTACTGGTCTCACAGAACCATATGAAGTTTTGCAGATTTTTAATATATCCTAGCAAACTGAAGTTCTTAATCATAAACTTTATAAAAACTATTCAGTTTAAAAATACAGTGTATGTGTTTTAATTATTTTTTTTTAAATTATTATATTATTTATTTTAAAAAAAAAAAGTCAGGTCAGAGCTGGTCAGGGTGCTGAAACGTTCCCTTTGTTAACATTAACTCAAGAGCATACTTTCGCTGTTACAGCCATTCACCATGAGTAGGAGGAAATAAAACTAGAGAATTGCTACAGTATTATCAGAGCGCATTTATTTAAATATTGTAAGCTAATATTATTTAAATATTGTAAGCTAATAGTATTGTATTATGTAAGCTAAGAGTTAACCAAAAAAAATTAAAGAAGGAACTACTTTCGGCTTCTAATGCACTACAGTCACAATCTGCCTACGCCTAAAACAAATGCTGCCTGAAACGTGCCTGGAGGCCATTTTGTAATGTGGAGACGTTGGGAAAATCACACATTGCTACACACAAGAAGTGAAAGTCAGAAACAACTCCCCGAGTAAGTCAGGTTTGGCAACACTGTCAGGACGCATTTCTCTTTTCAAATGTTTATTTAGCTTTAGGTAATTGAATGCTAATTATTATTATTATTATTATTAGCAGTACCTAAATAGATGTGTCATAAAACAAGTCAAACCCTAGGCCAGATCAGGTGTGCTTTTTGTTATTTTTTGTCACGTGATTTTGTCCATGTGTCTGAGGGATATGTTAATAGCATAGCAAGAGTCGAATTTTTCATTTAGATTATCTTTATTGGGTCTTTACTGTATTTGAGGAAATAATCATGTGATTTTTTTGAAGGTGTGTGCATTGGAATATACGTTTATAATGCTGTATTTTTATTTATTTATTTATTTTTACATGTTTTAACTTGAGCATATTGTCTGTCAGGTGTTGATTTTTCCCTGTGCCTAAGGGATGTGTTGATAGCATAGCGTTTGGAATTTTTAGTTTGGATTTTCTGCATTGGGTCTTTACTGTATTTGATTAAATACTCATCTGGTTTTTCGAGTAGGTGCGCTGTCGTTTTTTTTTTAACGTATATTTTAAGAACATAAGAAAGTTTACAAATGAGAGGAGGCCATTTGGCCCATCTTGCTCGTTTGGTTGTTAGTAGCTTATTGATCCCAGAATCTCATCAAGCAGCTTCTTGAAGGATCCCAGGGTGTCAGCTTCAACAACATTACTGGGGAGTTGGTTGCAGACCCTCACAATTCTCTGGGTAAAAAAGTGCCTCCTATTTTCTGTTCTGAATGCCCCTCCATTTGTGACCCCTGGTCCTTGTTTCTTTTTTCATGTCGAAAAAGCCCCCTGGGTCGACATTGTCTATACCTTTTAGAATTTTGAATGCTTGAATCAGATCACTGCGTAGTCTTCTTTGTTCAAGACTGAATAGATTCAATTATTTTAGCCTGTCTGCATAAGACATGCCATTTAAACCCGGGATAATTCTGGTCGCTCTTCTTTGCACTCTTTCTAGAGCAGCAATATCCTTTTTGTAATGAGGTGAGCAGAACTGAACACAATATTCTAGATGAGGTCTTACTAACGCATCATAAAGTTTTAACATTACTTCCCTTGATTTAAATTCAACACTTTTCACAATATACCCATGCATTTCCACAACGGAGATAGAGGGATATATACTCTTACAGATGTTTGTAAAGATAAATGCCTTTGCGCATTCCAAGATCTACAATTACAATATAACTTATCAGGCTCTTCTTTCTTTTTCTACCTTCGTCTTCACTCTGCAATGCGTACCTATGGGGTACCTGGCGGACAGAACTGCCATTTCATACACTGCATGATATGTTGGACGCAGGGGGTAAAATGAAAGGTTTCCACACTTTAGATTCATCTACTAAAGGCCTCTTATAAACCTTTGGTGGTTAATACGATTTCGAATAGGAATTTATCTTCTGAAAATGAAAATGAATCTGTTGGGAAACTGTTTGGAATATTTTAAGCTCTGCCTCCAGAAATCCAAATCATCAGCCGATTTCTTATAACTTTCTGCATGACATATTTAACTCCTTGTAGATGTTATCAAATGACGCTCACCCCCTACTCCTGTATGTATATTCTGTCCCCAGGGTGTCATGGGTTCCTTTTTACATATGGTCTGGAAGTGTCTGGGTGTGGGTGTGTTCTGGGATCAAGTTTCTTCAGCCTTGTCTACCATGCTTGAGAAGAATATTCCTTGCTCTGATATGGTGTTACTATGGAATGATGACTCATCCCTTGACCTATCATTGCAGCAAAAACGGATCTGGTTGGCCCATCTTACAGCAGCTAAAAGGATAATAGCTCTTCGATGGCAGGCTCCGCACTCCCTTCCCGTTCATCAGTGGACCTTTGCGTTTCTTGATATCATTTATATGGAACTTTCCACTGCTCAGGTCCATTTTTGTAGGGAAGGGAACGTGCAGGCCTGGAAATCGTCCACAGACTCCATTAGATCTCTGATAAATCTATCTCCAACTATCTCTGACTGAATTGGTTTTTTGGGGTCCTTCATGGGAGGATTTCGGGGTGGGGGGTAAAAATGGAAAACTTGGGCCATTGTTCTTAATTTTGTATTGTTGTACGGCTCTTGGGTTCCCTAATAAAAATGTGAACACAAAATAAATAAATAAATAAATAAATAAATAAAGCTATTATTAGTACTATTATTAGTTAATGTTACGTGTAGGAAAAAGAATCCCTATTTTCATAATGGTTCTTGAGTTATAAAAGTTGCTTGAATTCTGTTTTTATGCAAGATAATTGGACACCATTGTGACCTACCTGTGGACATCTCTCTCAAAAGCCTAAGGAAAAACAATGTTGAAATATGCCATCACACAAAGACATAATACTTAACTTTTGTACGTAAAATAGGGGTATCTAGAGATAACACAGATAGGCACATATTTGTACTTTTTTATTTTATACATTAAGATCAGACTTTTTTTTAACACAAATGTAAAATACAGCACCTTTAACAACAGTATCCCTGAATTCTAATGAATACAACATTAATCCTCTTAAGTTTTATCTGCAGTCATTTTAATAATAAATCAAGGATAATGCAGTTTAAACACTAAAAAGCCTTTGACTGACTGACTGCAGTAGGATTATATATATATATAAATTATATTTACAGTGCCTTGCATAAGTATTCACCCCCCTTGGGCTTTTCCACATTTTGTAGTGTTACAACCTGGAATTAAAATGGATTTAATTGGGATTCTTACCATTTGATTTACACAACATACTTAACACTTTGAAGGTGCAAAATATTTTTTATTGTGACACAAAAGTTAATTAAACAAAAAAAAAAGACATTTGTTGGTTGCATAAGTATTCACCCCCGAGTCAATACTTGGTAGAAGCACCTTTGGCAGCAATTACAGCTGTGAGTCTTTTTGGGTAAGTCTTTACCAGCTTTGCACATCTGGATCCTGCAATATTTGCCCATTCTTCTTGGCAAAATTGCTCAAGCTCTGTCAAGTTGGATGGGGACTGTTGGTGAACAGCAGTTTTCAAGTCTTGCCACAGATTCTCAATCGGATTGAGGTCTGGGCTTTGACTGGGCCATTCTAAGACATTCAGGTTCTTGTTTTTAAACCACTCCAGTATAGCTTTGGCTGTGTGTGTAGGGTCATTTTCCTGCTGGAAGGTGAACCTCTGCCCCAGTCCCAGGTCTCTTGCAGACTGAAACAGGTTTTCCTCTAGAATTTCCCTGTATTTGGCTCCATCCATCTTGCCTTCAATCCTGACCAGTTTCCCAGTCCCTGCTGATGAAAAGCATCCCCATAACATGATGCTGCCACCACCATGCTTCACCGTGGGGATGGTGTTCTCAGGGTGATGAGCAGTGTTGGCTTTGCGCCACACATAGCATTTTGCGCTAAGGCCAAAAAGTTCAATTTTGGTCTCATCAGAACAGAGAACCTTTTTCCACATGTTTGCTGTGTCTCCCACATGCCTTTTGGCAAAATCCAAATGGGATTTGATATGAGTTTTTTTCAGCAATGGCTTTCTTCTCGCCACTCTTCCATAAAGCCCAGCTTTGTGGAGCGTCCGGGTTATAGTTGTCCCATGGACGGTTTCTCCCATCTCAGCTGTGGATCTCTCCAGCTCCTTCAGAGTTACCATTGGCCTCTTGGTTGCTTCTCTGACTAATGCCCTCCTTACCTGGTCACTGAGTTTTGGTGGACAGCCTTCTCTAGGCAGAGTCGCGGTTGAGCCATATTCTTTCCATTTTTTAATAATGGATTTAATGGTGCTCCGGGGGATGTTCAAAGTTTGAGATATTTTTTTATAACCCAACCCTGATTGGTGCTTCTCCAGAACTTTATCCCGGACTTGTTTTGATAGCTCCTTGGCCTTCATGATGCTGTTTGTTTAGATATGCTCTCTAACAAACTCTGGGGCCTTCCAGAAATAGGTGTATTTAATCTGAGATCATGTGACACTTTAATTGCACACAGGTGGACTCCATTCAATTAATTATGTGACTTCTGAAGGCAATTGGTTTCACCAGAGCTTATTTAGGGGTGTCACAGCAAAGGGGGTGAATACTTATGCAATCAAGACTTTTCAGTTTTTTATTTGTAAATAATTAGATTATATATGTAAATATGTAGATTTTTTTCCCCACTTCGACACTATTGACTATTTTGTGTAGATCAGTGACAAAAAATCCTAATTAAATCCATTTTAATTCCAGGATGTAACACTACAAAATGTGGGAAAGTCCACGGGGGGTGAATACTTATGCAAGGCACTGTATATATTATATATATATATATATATATATATATATATATATATATATATATATATATATATATATATATATATATATATTTGTGAGTTTATGCCACTTGATGGAGCTTTTCTTCTTTGGTAGAATATGAAGAAGGCTTTGTCTAGGTATACTAGTGACTGGTTGTTGTTTTAAATGTTTCTCTACTAAAATCCACGTTCCTCACACATTGTTAAGCATAGGTTAATTTCACACCAATAACACTAATACATCTGATGTCAGCTGTAATTTAAGAGCGCTTCTCTGAAAAAGGCATACAATGGCAAACTTGAGATGTATGTAAACATTTAAAATACTGACAAATTAAACATAGTTTAAAACACTGACAAATTAAACATAGTTTAAAACACTGAGCAGTAACTGTTTCTGTTATACAACAAAAATTGTAATAATAACACTATAAAATCATGTAATTGACCCAGTATTTAAGAGCATTGGTAACTGGTAAAAATGTATTCAGCAATTTTTAATACAGCATGGTTATATGTATATTACAGACGCAGTGTCTATTATGTACAGTGCCTTGCGAAAGTATTCGGCCCCCTTGAACTTTGCGACCTTTTGCCACATTTCAGGCTTCAAACATAAAGATATGAAACTGTAATTTTTTGTGAAGAATCAACAACAAGTGGGACACAATCATGAAGTGGAACGAAATTTATTGGATATTTCAAACTTTTTTAACAAATAAAAAACTGAAAAATTGGGCGTGCAAAATTATTCAGCCCCTTTACTTTCAGTGCAGCAAACTCTCTCCAGAAGTTCAGTGAGGATCTCTGAATGATCCAATGTTGACCTAAATGACTAATGATGATAAATAGAATCCACCTGTGTGTAATCAAGTCTCCGTATAAATGCACCTGCACTGTGATAGTCTCAGAGGTCCGTTTAAAGCGCAGAGAGCATCATGAAGAACAAGGAACACACCAGGCAGGTCCGAGATACTGTTGTGGAGAAGTTTAAAGCGGATTTGGATACAAAAGATTTCCCAAGCTTTAAACATCCCAAGGAGCACTGTGCAGCGATAATATTGAAATGGAAGGAGTATCAGACCACTGCAAATCTACCAAGACCTGGCCGTCCCTCTAAACTTTCAGCTCATACAAGGAGAAGACTGATCAGAGATGCAGCCAAGAGGCCCATGATCACTCTGGATGAACTGCAGAGATCTACAGCTGAGGTGGGAGACTCTGTCCATAGGACAACAATCAGTCGTATACTGCACAAATCTGGCCTTTATGGAAGAGTGGCAAGAAGAAAGCCATTTCTTAAAGATATCCATAAAAGTGTCGTTTACAGTTTGCCACAAGCCACCTGGGAGACACACCAAACATGTGGAAGAAGGTGCTCTGGTCAGATGAAACCAAAATCGAACTTTTGGCAACAATGCAAAACGTTATGTTTGGCGTAAAAGCAACACAGCTCATCACCCTGAACACACCATCCCCACTGTCAAACATGGTGGTGGCAGCATCATGGTTTGGGCCTGCTTTTCTTCAGCAGGGACAGGGAAGATGGTTAAAATTGATGGGAAGATGGATGGAGCCAAATACAGGACCATTCTGGAAGAAAACCTGATGGAGTCTGCAAAAGACCTGAGACTGGGACGGAGATTTGTCTTCCAACAAGACAATGATCCAAAACATAAAGCAAAATCTACAATGGAATGGTTCACAAATAAACATATCCAGGTGTTAGAATGGCCAAGTCAAAGTCCAGACCTGAATCCAATCGAGAATCTGTGGAAAGAACTGAAAACTGCTGTTCACAAATGCTCTCCATCCAACCTCACTGAGCTCGAGCTGTTTTGCAAGGAGGAATGGGCAAAAATTTCAGTCTCTCGATGTGCAAAACTGATAGAGACATACCCCAAGCGACTTACAGCTGTAATCGCAGCAAAAGGTGGCGCTACAAAGTATTAACTTAAGGGGCTGAATAATTTTGCACGCCCAATTTTTCAGTTTTTATTTGTTAAAAAGTTTGAAATATCCAATAAATTTCGCTCCACTTCATGATTGTGTCCCACTTGTTGTTGATTCTTCACAAAAATTACAGTTTCATATCTTTATGTTTGAAGCCTGAAATGTGGCAAAGGTCGCAAAGTTCAAGGGGCCGAATACTTTCAAGAAGGCACTGTATACCTTACCGGTATCTTGATCACTACTTCAATAAAGGAGCTCAATAAATCTGTGATAAGAAAATATTATTTTGCTTTGCTAATGGTCACGGAACTCTTTTACTTTCAAATGCATGTTTTATGCCAAATAGTGATATAGATTAAGGGTGTGTTAGATAACACTTGGCACAACACAGCCCCAACATTCTATTCTCCAAAACATAATTGGACAAGGGTTCAAGCATGCTATACACTGACATATTATATTGTACACAGTCTACAATATGTAACTGTGGTAGTCACATGTAATTGTAAAATCATGTAATCATATATTTAATAAATAAATAATTTATAAACATGTATTAGTGTGAAGTGTTTTCCCGTAGTTCTGCAGGGAATCCTTGGCTTAAATTAAATTGGTCGGGTAACGTCTAATCACTGTTATTTTATTACTGCAGCTGCACTGTGAAAGGAACAATCCCTAATCCTAATGTTGCAAATGTTTTCACATTAAATTATTACATATTAACTCACATTCAAGGCTTTTTCACAAAGTTTTGTGTGTATTTAAGAAATGTATTTCTGTTAAGAAACCTACTTGCCATGCAACCTTTTCTTAAAACAGTCTAATTGTGTTAATCAAATGTTAGACTAATCATAGATTTGGAAGGGAAGGGGAGGGGCGTGGAACAGATCATAACAACAAAATGTTATGAAATTCCTTACAGTATTTCGATTTTCTAGCATGTTTTTGTATTTTCGGTCTCGCCTAATTCTGAGTGAGTTATGGTAGTGCATATTTTTAATGGCTTCTCATGCCTATCCCCAGAAGTTTTAAAACAGTGCTATACTTACAAATCATGAAGCTTGTTTATAGAATAGCTTAAAATTCACATTCCTTTGTTTTCATGTAAACATTGTACTACAGTGTTGCAATGAAGTTGACACAAACAGGTTTGAAAACAAATACATTAAAAATGTAATCTTTTTTTTCTTATATTTTAAATGGTGCAGGAATGCAACTGTAGTTCTCAAAGTGTTATCAATATAAATAGTGTCATACATTTGCTTTTAAATAACTAACTGTCTACCGCACTACTAAACAAGCAACGCATAGTTTTGATGGGCCTATGCAGTCATCATGGCAGAAGGCTCCACAGCCTTTGCACACAATCATGGCTTTCAGCCTGCATGAACATTTCAGCTCCAGTTCATCAGCACTGCTGCCATCAGCAAATATCTGACCCGAAACAGAGGCACTCTGATTCGACAAGCGACTGCTGCTGCTTGCATTGTTGCCCAGAAAGTTTCCAATGGATTGCTCAATAACAGAGGCAGTTCTGTTGAAATTAGTGTTACCAAAATGTATTGTGGAGTACTTTCCATACACCTGCTGGGACTGAGGTGCTTGTGGAGTTTTTAACTGCGCAAAAGACTTGTGTGGCATTGGGGCCATGTAGGAAGGAAACTCTTGGCTTTTGAGCTGAAAAACCTGCATGTGTTCCTTTGCTTCTTTCTGCTGATAGGATGTCTGCTTAACACCCATTTCACAGTTGTTTCCTAACCTCTCGTTAAAAGAAATTGGCTCCACTTTTATATTGCTACAGATGTTTGCTGAAGGTAGCCAACTAAATCTCTTGCTCTCCATGGCAACATTTGTTTGCTTTTGATCAGATGGGACTTCTCCATTAGGTGGATGCACTAAAGATTTGTTCTGGGCATCCTGTGAGACACTGTGAATGGCATCAGCCTGCTTAATTTGAAGATTGGGTGAAAAAACACTTCCTTTTCTCAACTGATCTGTTGCCACAGACACATTGACCCCTCCTAGACATTTTTGTTCCTGATTCCTGTTGAATGCTAATGTGTTTGGAGTGGTGCAGCCAGATGTGGCTTTCATGTTGGCTTGCAGCAACGCTGTTGGAGGGTTGGTGTCTCTGACGTCAGCCTGGAGAGGATAAAAAAGCCTTTGAGATTCACTGGCTTTAGAAGGAAAGCTGCCATTTTTATCAATGCCCAATGAATCTTTCTGAAAGCTACATGCGGGGAGCGGCTTCTGCTGTTTGATTTCCGGGCTGGGAGTAATTGTGCCATGCACCAGACTTTTTTTCACCCACTCCTGTACAAACGGCTGCCTTGGGCCCAATTGATTTAAGTGAGTACTGAGTGCGCAGGAAGCACTTTTACTCTCTGCTTCAGTCATTTGCTTGCCCTGCTCGCATTTAATGTGAGCGAGTCCCCCAGCCTCCCTTTTGTTGGGATGGATATCACGCTTTCTGATGTGGACAAGCCCCCTTATTCCTGGAGCAAGTCCTTTGCCATCTGGGCTGGGGCAGCTCTGAACATTTTCCGTAACATTTGTCTCAACTGCAGCTGTTTTGTATATTGAGGTATTTTGCAAAGGCAGAGGCAGTCTGTTTATCTCCAGTCTGGCCCCTGACCGGGTCTGGGGTAGTACTTTCTCCAAAGGCAAATTCCCCTGCAGTAGCTGAGTCACTAGAGGGTTATTGGCCTCCACTGATGACAGACGACAGCTAGAGCTTACAGCAAGGTGACCTCTTCTGTGATTTTCTGTGATCAATGACACACAGTCTTCAGCTATATCAGCGGCAGCTGCAGAGGTCTTGACTGGCCTCTCGTCTAGTAAATGAGTTGCATGATGCAAATTCACCGCTTCTTTCAAGTCCTCGGTGTCCATATCACTGGGTTCAGATTTGATAACCCTAGTTTCTGAAAAATTAGAGCAATCTGGAGAGCTGATCATTCCTTCAGTGCTTGAAATAATGTTGCCTTTTTTCTCTTTGTCATCACTTACATGTTGATGGATTATCATTGTGTCCATGCGGCGCCCATCATTCTCTTTCAGCCAGCTTTTAGGTTCACTGATTTGCTCATTGACTACCACTTTGTCAGCATGTTTGTACAACAAGGAGCTGTATATAAGATTGGCAGCACTCTGCTCAGAAAGTCTAACCCCCTTTTGTCTGTTCTGCAGAGGTCCAGGCAAACCATGCAGAGCATTATGAGTCACTGGCTGCTGCTTACTGTTCGTTCTGGAGGCATCATTAAAAATTGCATTCTGTTCTGTTTTTTGGCGGAAAGGTTCAGACCTGCTCATTATTGACTCTTGCAGTCGCAGAACGGTTTCCGTTTTCACCCCTTTATTTGGTAGGTTTTGTCGAGCATCAGCCAAGTTTGCAGCTGGTATGCTTGAATATGATCCAGAGCTGTGATCCACTATAACCTTACATGGAATAGCTTTGTTACTGGCAGAGTCTGTCAGTGACAACTCTCTACACTTCCCTGATGTTCCTGTTTCATTCTGAGTTGTCGGCATTGGGCTGTTTGTAATTGGACTCTCATTGGCATGGCCTCTGTCCGTAATATAGTTTGAATTGACGGCTTTATGTCTGTAGTGATGCATCTCCCTTCTGTCAGCGCTGCCTAATGCATGAAAGTCAGATGAAAATGGCACACTTGGTCTTTCAAATAAAAATGGAGTGCTGCTTCTGGGAGGGCAGTTTCTCTCAGATACTGTGTTGCCTTGGAATGTACTACCTTTTGATGTAGGCAGTGCAGTACTGACACAAGACACTTGGGGGGCTGTCTGACCCGGATACCTTAACCCTCCATTAATGGGGTAATTTGGAGATGCATTGTTCAATGGACATGGCATTGCTGGCACTTCTGCCGAGACTGGTGCAGCGCTGTCATCATTATACTTTGGCACATCGGCTCTATGGGTTGAGCCGGAAACAGTGGCTTTGGCACTGGGATTAGACGGAGATAGTTGGAACAAAGAATTCTGGTGGTTGGGTCTACCGACAGCCATTAGAACAGAAGGGTTGTCAGGAGGAATAGAAAAACCATGGACAGAGACTGGCACTGCTAAACTGAAAACTGAATTTGGATTGGCATGGTTATTCTCTACACTTGGCATAGTGTTAGTCCTTCCAGTCTGGGGCAATTTGAAGGAGGATTGTGGTGCTGGGATACTCTGTGAAGCAGCATTTGGAATAGACATATTGCCCACAGACTTTGCAATTATGTTTTCTGAAGCCTTGGAGGTAGGACAAGACCCTGAACTCAGTGCAAAGCCTTTCTCGGGTGACCTACGATTGGGATTAGCAATAATAACACCAGTTGGACCATCACTCTTGGATTGCACAGCTGCCTGTGAATCTGAGGAACACTTATCCTCCTTTGAACTATGCAGCTTAGCTCCTTTAACAGCCTGGTGCGAATGACCTCTGGCTTGATGTTTGGCAAACAGTTTTGCCTTGGTTTGCTCTTTGATATGTGCAAGCGTCCTGGTCTTACTCCCTTCAGAAGGGGCTCCACCATCTCCAGATGTTATCCGGGCAGCTGCTGCCACAGCTGCAGCAGCTGCAGCCTCCCTCTGAGCCCTGGCTTGCTGAGCTCTGGCCTTGATGTCTGCCAGAGTCCTGGCTCCTGTGTTCCTTCCTGTACTTGGACCAGAGGTGGATGAAACCTTGGGTTCATGCTTGGAAACTGGCTGCGTCTTGATGATAAAAGGCAGACCAACTTTGGAGAGTTGGATCTAAAAGTAAAAACATTTAAAATAAATAAATTACATGTGTATCTGTATTACAGTAGTGGCAGCAGTACGGTTCTGTTCTCTTGAGTACATAGCTATTTATTATAATGAACACATGAACAAATAGTCCCCTCCCATTTTATATTTTTAAATTAAATTAATTAAACATCTTTTACTGCACAAAACAATGTTGTCTTTCACATTATAGTAAAAGGTACACTGTGTTGTTCAGTACAAGGGCAACATTTAAAATACAAAAACATTTCTACCTTATAAATAATTTTTGAAAAAACAGGTTAACTTTATGAAAAATATGGCACTATTAACACCTTTCCTGTATTTTGTGGATAGTTTCTGGTGCTTTATCTGTAACTGACCTTTCCATGCAAGCCCCATTTATCACACTAGATTTACATGACCTGTAGCAAAAGAAAGTGGTTCGTGTTCTAAACTAAATGTTTCTCCTCCCTCTCCTGTCAAAATGTTAACCATAGAAAACAAATGGTTAAGAAAAAAAAATCTGATGACATTAAAGGTGATAAAGCATGTTTATATGTATTCCTTAAACAGACCTTGAGGGGTGGGACTCTTAGCTCCTCTTTTGGTGGCACTTCTTTTTCAGGTGGTGGGATGCTGGACTGTGCAGTACTCTGAGGCTCTTTCTGTTCGATTCTGGCCCTCTTTTCTTTACACATGCCTGTGTGCTGTTCTCCTGTTTTCCGTTTGGAGATCTCTAGATCCCTACAGTCAGTCCTCTGCCTCTCTGGAGACTTGTTGGACTCTACTTGTTTTGCAGAATGTGGTTCTTCCAGCTTGTGTTGGTGATTTGTTTGATGAGACCTATGGTGTTTGTTTTTTGAAGTGGTTTCTGATAATAATAAGGAGGAGGAGGACTTCTCTTGAGAATGGTGATGTTTGATCTGTTTAAGACCTTTGGTATTATTAGATGTATCAGGCAATGCTTTGCCTGACACAAAGGCATTATTACTCTGCTGCTTGGGTTCTTTTAGTTCTTTTATGTTTTGCTGAAGCTGAAGGTTTTCTGTTTTGGGTATCTCTGGTAAAGGCAATTCTTCCAATGGTGAAGTCGCTGCAGTTATTTGTGGTGGGAGCTGAGCTGGTTTGCTGTCTTCACGTTCCAGGATAGAACTACTGGGGGCTTCCGTGAATGGAGCCGCTTTCACATCATGTTTCTCAGCAGTGTGCTGTTGTTTAGACTCTGGGAATTCAAGCTTCTTGCTATAGCGCCCACAGTATACAGAAGGTTTCCCAGCACTGGGAGAGGCACAGGGTTTAGCAGCAACATGTGAAGATGCTGTCGGTTCAGCCTCAGGATTTCCAGTTTCAAGTACCTCTATGACAACAATTGGTTCTGGGGATACTGATACATTTGGCTTCTCATACACAGCTTCTTTCTCTTGAACCAGACTTTCACTCACACTGGGCAACATAGGTAGAGATGACTGATGTTCAGGGGACTGGATTTCCATGTTTGTACATGAAGGAGGGGTTTCTGATGATGTTGATGCTTGTTTGGTTGGAGAAAGTAGAGTGTCTTCTTTCTCTGGCATAGATAGCTTAAGCTCTGGACTTGTGATCTGCAGTTCCTCAGGTGGTATTTCAGAAGGGGCAGAAATTGGGGCTTCTTCCTGAATCTGTTGTATATTTTCTTCTGGCTGTGGGCCTGCCTGGATTTTGGTTTCCAGTTGCTCTGGGGAAGGCGCTGGTGTAGAGATGGACTGCTCTGCAAAGCTGGGCTGGTTTGTGCCTTTCAGAGGCAAATCAGTGTGATCTTTTTCAGAATCACTAGATGGATCTTTCATCTCTACGTGGACTTTTGGCTCATTTGCAGATTGAAGATTGATTGTGGGCTTCAGCTTCTCAGTGATCTGCTGCTCTTCAGTGGTCTGCTGCTCCTCTGGAGTTGGCAGCTCCTCCATGGTTTGAAGCTTCTGCTTGGTTTGAAGCTCCTCAGTGGTTTGAAGCTCCTCAGTGGTTTGAAGCTCCTCAGTGGTTTGAAGCTCCTCTGTGGTTTCAAGCCCCTCCGTGGTTTCAAGCTCCTTTGAGGTCCGCAGCTCATTTGGGGCATGCTGCTGTTCAGTAGTCTGAGGCTGCATTTGACTGCCATCATTTTCTGAATCCAATAGAGGGGATGGAGTTTGGTCCATTGTAGATGTAGCCAATAGTGGAGTGGCTGTAAATATGTCTGCTTCATTACCTGTTGCTTTATGATTTATTTCTTCTGTGGATTGAGTTGATGACTCAACAGCGCACTCTGTGAGGACAGCTGAGTTGTCTGACTGCAGTGTTGGTGTTTCTTCTGTTTCACTCCTAGGGGTGCAGTTGCTGACATATTCAGCTGGACCATTTCCCTGTTCATCTTGTTCCTCAAGATATTCACAAGTATTTGAGTCTACTTCCACGGCTATCTCTTCTTGCACCACAGACTCCTCTGCAGAAATGTCAGGGAACCCTGACAACAGTATATCTTCTGTTGGCTGTTCGGTCACTACTTTTGAAGCTAGTTCCATGTTACACACTGCCTGGTCCACACTTTCTTCACATTCATGCAACGTCTCAGTGTTCTCCAGCTCCTCCTTTTCTGCAGGAGACTGGCTGGATGTTCCTGGCAAGCATGAAGAGTCTACAGCTGAACTTGGACCATCTTCAGTACACTCCTGCACTGAGGTAAGTATCATTGATTCCTCTTCTGTCATACCCGATCTAAAAAGATTAAATAAATAAAATAAAAAAGCAGGATGAAAACTGTTTGGATATTGTTTAATATTATTACGTAACTACTTCATGGTAACCCAAAATGGTTATCACACTAAATTAAATATCCTACAGAACTTTATTAAATAGCTGCTAAATCAGCCTCTTCTGTGTATAGTATTTTTGGGACAAAGTTTTTTCCTGTATAATTATGTTTTGTTAGATAAAACAAGGATGTACTAAAGAAATCAAGAGTGACTAGTGGATTTTGTTTTTTACAGAACTTTTTGTTTGCAAACAATTTTGAAGCCATTAAAGTTGGTTTTACAATTTTCACCATATGAACACTAAATGAACGCACAAGTCTCTCCATGTGTCGCTTTAATGTCAGAAGCATTCACTGCCAGAACAAAAAGGGATTCCTATGTTTAACACTTACTTTTCTCCATAATATGTTTCATAGACCTTTTCCTTCCATGGTTCTATCTTCTTTTCTTTTTCAATTTCCTGCCTTATTCGGAGCTGCATTTCTGGTGTAAACTCCCCTGCAATAGAAGTTTTTTATATTTTCAATGTGAAAGATTAAACATATAGAATGTCTGGTAGCAATCCCAGGTGCAGGGATGTTAAAACATATGTTTACACAGTAATTGCAAAGCCTCCATGGCTGCTTTTAAATAGCATAGGCAATAACAAAATGCTTCCAAATGAGTTTTATGGTGGAGTTAGCTGGTGCTGGTTGTAGAAGAAAAAAAAAAACACTAAAATCAACAAAAACATTAATTAAAGGCTAATAATATTACAGACAAAATACAGGTTCACAGCATAGTTGCAGACGATCAAAACATCATTACGCTATGTGAGCACTAACACATACCTGCATTTTAGAAAAACAATAGGAAAAAGCAATGTGCATGTGGCCAAAAGCTGGAGAGGATGATTTTATAGACAATAACCACAGTTTCATGGTCAATATTAGTAAAAGTGCATCTTATAAATCAGTTTCCATTCATAGTTGTTTGAATACACACAGTATCCTGTTAAGTGTAGTCCATAGCTCCAATTGTAAAACATTTGTTTACTCCAGTTGGTTAAAAATATTTATGAAAATCTATAAAGAGAAATAATAAAACAAAATAAGTGTGGAATATTTTTTTCCACAGTTTATACTGTGCCATGTGTGTGATTGTGAATAACAACATAGACATATTAGTACAGTTAAACTATGATATAGTCTGAAAGAATAATACAAAAAAATCTACATTTATTTTCTGTTTATCCATATATATATATATATATATATATATATATATATATATATATATATATATATATATATATATATATATATATATATATATATATATATATATATATACAGTATATATATTAATATGCTGCACTTACCTGGACCATGTCTCATCTAGTTGCTAAGCAACATATTTGTGAAATGATAAATACAAAGCCCAGTTTTGACATACCTTCTGCTAACCTCTGTTTCCAACCTTGAGCAGCATACGCAAAGAATTCATTATTCAGTGCAGAGTTACTGAGACGCAGAACTCCATCACTTCCCATCTGAAAAATAAGGCAGACAGCATGAAAGCAAGAAGCAGTGGATTTGGAGAACATTTGGCTCCACACCGGGGATCTGACATGTGCATTTAAGAATAACAGGAGAAATCAGTACAGTTTGCCCTTCTCATTAGCATCAAATTGGTCAGGGCATGCAATCATTGTATTAATAATGAGCCCAGCAGTGTGTTAATGAATATAGTGGTCCACAGTAACATGTAGTGTAAGTGTGATAAGAGCTTAATGCTAATCAAATACAATGCAGGGATACCACATTCAGTTCTGTTATTTTAACCCAATTACACATGCCAAACATACTTTATTATTGTCTTTAGAAAATAAAGACAATTTCTGAAACTCTACCTAGTAACAATACAATAACGTTTTCAATTATGAGGGTGATTTGAACAGAACAGTTTTTTTGGGTTTGTTTTTTTATCATATAAAACAGTGGCAGATGAAATACTGCTACTCTCTCTATATTAATCTTGTTGGCATTTTCCCCCAGGGGTCATTTATTGATCCACTTTCTGACATTACTGCATACAATTTAAAATAAAATGAAAAGAAGATTGTAGAATTCATGGATGAAAGTGGCCAATGATCACTTTGACTGAAACTCCTGGGGCAAAACCATTCTTTTGGCCGGGGGGGCCATCTAGGCCACTGAATCTCTAGGGTTGTACATGCTCCGAGATCCATTCTGAGCCATTTTAGACCACTTTCAGAAGCAAATTTGTACAAAAAGCTAAAAAAAAAAAAAAAATCACCTCTTACAACTTGTCATTTTACCAGATGGATCAACCTGATAAATCACACAAGGCTAGTTAACAAACAGTAGTTTTTGAAATGTTACTCATCAAACCTTTTACATGTATGCCCATTTCACATAATATTAATTTTATAAAACCTCACCTGCAAAGATAATATACAATCTCTGCTTAACTCAATCAGATGTGGTAAACACAGGGTTCATACAGTTTTTCTGATATAAATTTCATGGACCTTCAAGGACCTTTTCGACAATTTTCAAAGATCTAATTTAAGGAGTTTGACATAATTTTCAATGATGATAATGAATAACCAACTGTAAAAATAAAGCTTTTGCATGAACAGTTTATTAAACTATATAATAACAAAAATCTAAATTATACTCACTTTTCAAGTATTGATAAGCTCTGGACCAATAAATTTACATATTCAGTACAACAATTCAGTGCTTATTAATCAATGTCTGAAGCGATAGTCCAAAAATGTTGTGCCATAACTTTGTTAAAACATAGGGGACAAACTGAAGCACTAACTGCCGAGCGTAGAGAGGCATATATACAGTACATATTTAAAAAAAAATTACAAGTGAGAAGCTCTAAGAAACCAAGTAAACCTTGCTGTTGTGAAGTTACAGTTTTAGTAATTGCAAGCTGACAAAATTGGGCAGGTGTTTCAGCATAAAATCTTAAATATGTATTTACTGAGCACACATTAATTACAAATACATGCAAGTAGCACCAAATGACAGAACCAGTACCAATGGCATCTCTGCACAGTGCTACACCTAGAATTTCCACATGTAGTTTATTAAAGGAAAGTGTTAAACAAACAAAGAAAAGCAAGTACTGTTCTTTTAAAGTTTAAAATACTTGCCATGTCAGAAGCATTGGTTTACTATATAAAAAAAAATACTTAATTCTGAAGCAAATGCAAATATATACACTGCTGTGCAAAAGTCTTAGACATATTGCATTTTTCCACTCTGATGCATTAAGAGCATCAACAATTTACTCAAAGCCTCCACTAGTGTTTTCTATTATTATAACAACCTTGACTTGCATAAAGAAGGAAAAACATTGAGTGAAATAGCTCGCATCACTCGATTTTCAAGGTGTTGTATCCGAAGCATAATCAACAAGTACAGAGAAACATTATCTGTAATTGACAAACCCAGGACTGGAAGACCCAAAAAGCTGTCTAACAAGGATGAGCAACACTTGAAGATAATATCCTTAAGGAATAGAAAGAAGACAAGCGTTGAATTGACAACAGAATTTTTTACAAAAAACTCGAAAATAGCAAAAAATGCGCACAGAAAAATTAATAAAAACAGAAAAACAGAAGCCCTAATTATACATTTCAGTGTGGTATGAAGATCTACCATGGTTTAAAACATTATAAATGACCCCAAGGTGCTTTGCTATAAACTGCTAAAACTACCTGGATAAACACCTACACCTACCAAACATGCCATTTGAAACTCGATTATATTGATCACAAAGTAGCAGATAGAATTATTGTAGCTGATAATGTCTGATGTCTTTATAAAATCAGTCTGAACATTCCTTTTCAGTGAAAGGCATTCACATTTTCTCTAAGAATTAAGAACGGAACAAACTGTACAAAAGGTACAGGTTACTTGGTTTTGGATTGGAGAAAAACAGTAGAAGCTGGAAGCATGATTAAAACCATTGGTGTAGAAAATAAATTCTGTTTGATAAATCATGATACAGTCTCCACTGAAATCTATATGCTAGCATGGTGAATAAGTATCTGCTTTCATTAAAAAATGGACGGTTTTAGTGTTGGCAGATGATTTCAGACATGCTTTGCGAAGCAAACTTGAAGCTTTGCAGAGTTGGTTCCATACTGATGAACATATCTTTCAGGGGAAAAAAAAATACCAGAAAACCAGGCAGATGTCATTTGAGCACTTTATAGAATTTCTATTAAAAAAAAAAAACACCACACACAAAGAAAGCATATCTATTTCTCTGAACTACAGTGAACTGCACCAGCAGGGTGCTTAAACAAGATCCCAAATCAAACTACAGAGAATAGGCGAGGTATAGCTTAAATGAGTGAGTGTGGGCGAAGGGCAGCCAACAGCATTTTGTGGTTGCCTGTATGTAGGGAGGTGAGATTATTATTTTTTTTCTGTATTTAGGTATTGTATTATTTTGGTAGTAGATCTAAACACTTTCACAAAAGCAACCTCTAAACAATGATTAGGCATAGCACCTGTCAGTAGCAGGGTAAGGGAGGGGGATTGTAGTAGGTCCATTAATGTTCACCATGTTTAGCACTAAATACAATGCGCTCACCTGCCTGTCCACCTCTGGCAGCAGAAGGAGGAGGTATTGTTGAAAATGCTGAGGTAAGGATGCAAATGTGTGTTTGTTGATCAAAGCCCGCAGGTTGGTATTCACCAATATAGAGCCTGGAGTCTCAATGTCAATATCTTCAGCCTTGGTCCACTTTAAGTGCCCTGTAAAGAATTAGGGTAAAACAGCTGGAATTACACATGCCCTCCTATACAATATAATACATTGTATATGGTGCGTGTGTGTGTGAACATTTATATGTAAAACACACAGGTCTTAATCTACATGTATTAAATGCCACATCTAAAAAAATGTAATACATAAACAACTCATCCCATATACATTTCAGCAACAAGGCTGAACAGTGTTTTATGAAAAATAACTATTCCAACACTCATCCATTGGGTGACACTGTGTTAGGTTGCACTCCCATTGGAAATAGAATGTTTAACCCATTTAAATGGAGATTAAACCATTATGCAGGCTAACTGGATTTTCTATAAAGGAGGAGAGTGAACAACTTTATTATTGACACAGAGAGGCTTCACACAATGTTACTAGTGTGATACGCATGATAGTAAACACTATGGATTACAATTGCATCTCAGTGTGGGGCAGTAGTGTCAGTATATTTTTGGAGGTGTGTAGATCACACAAGTCATTGTTCTGCTCACCCAAACCGGATTTCTTTAGTTTCTTTAGGTGCTGGCTAATTTGTTTGCCGGTCGGTGATCTCTGGCCTTGCTTTAACTCCTTCTCAGATCCTTCTCCATCACCAATTCCATTTTTAGATTCTAATCCTAGAAAAAATATATAACCTATATTTAAAAAAAAAATAATTAACTGGTTTTTTTTTCATAGTTTTATGCTGCAGTCTATTAAGCCTTCTTTTGGTAGATTTGCCCAAAGATCGGCCAGTCCTGCGAATTAAAATAAATTGGGCAAAGCTTTAACAGCCAGAGAACTGGAACTGTTAAATCGGTGTACTTTTTTTTTCTGTAACTGTCTGTTGAATGGATAATCACAGACAACTGTTTAAGAATGAGAATACAACAAACAACACTCTTTGAGGGTTTTTATTTTATGTTTAGTTCGGGGGTGTTTTTTTGTTTTTTATTATTATTTGGCAAAATCGGTTATTTTCGGTTATTAAAAATAAACACCACTCAAAACACATCCATTTTCAGTTTCTATAGTACATTTGAATATATGTTTCACTAACACATATACACAATTTAACCTACTGTGTTGAAGTGAGGATGTCCACATTAGGATTCTGGCAATGTAGAACTCTGGATGCATTTTGAATCCGAGAATTGTGAGAAGTAACAGATTTCATTTTATGCCCCATTATTCTCTGAGTATCAATTACACTACAGACTAGTTCATGTGTTTTTTTTGTTTTTAGCCCACCCCAGCGTACGACTATAGTGTACTCTAGTAATTAATCTCAGCCAGCATACAATAAATTATTTACATTTTTCCCTCAGATTAAACATTCATCATGGTACTCTGATTAAGGTTTGATATTTATGTAGCTATAATAATAATGTTAAATCATCATCATCATCATCATCATCATCATCATCATCATCATCATCATTATTAGGCAGTCATTGTACACAAGAAAAACTGTAATATGCATTTGTAGAAGCATAACTGTACAGCAGTTCTACATTTACAATAACTTTTTTGGTTCACCACTGAATAAAACCTTAATGGGACACCATATTGCTGGTTTGTTTACAACCAGGTTCGTGGTCGTTAAGCACGTTGCTAAGCAAATGACGCATTGACTTTCCTGGCAAATTGATGATTGTAGCATGTCTTTGCACACTGCCCGCCTTCTGAAAGCCGTTTTCTTTATGTAGAAATAGTAGTGAATTATTGACATTATTTAAAATATATTGCCAAAACACAGGTTTATCGGTTTAAAAAAGATAAAATAAAAAAGAATGTTCTAAATAGGTCTTTGGGGGTGTTTTATTCGGTTATTATCGTTTAAAACCGAAAACTTCAAGCAATACGCATAGGTAAACATCGTAAATCCCAGAAACGTATGGTAAAACATATTATTAAAAACATGGCAAACCATGGCAAATGCATAGTACAACAATGGAAAATGCAAAGGAAAACAATTACCTTGCTACAACAGTGGAAGTGGGAAACCAAAACATCCACTATTTGTTTTTACTTCACATCCGACATAAACAAATGGTTCTCAAGAAGCATTAAGATGAGAGCTGCCTAACAATTTACAACAGTTGCGATTAAGAGACATATATGGAATACACAGTCAGTTCTTTGATGTCACAATTTATTAAAGGCTAAACATAAAAGGGATGATCTCAGGGTCAGAAGCAATTCATCAAGTTACTTTAATGCCTTCGGTGCTAAAGCAGGAAGACAGTAAGACATGATTCAAGAATCCTGAGGTTAAAAAAAGGGAAAGATTTATGTTTGTCAGAGGGACACAGAGTAAGTAGGGCTCTTGGTTTCTCAGTCAAAAAGCTAATCTTTTTTTTTTTTTTAACAAAGAAAAGAGATTCTCCGGCACAGACAGGCCTGACAACTATGAAAAGCCAAAGGCGTGTCAGTGAAAACAGCACTACTGCCCCGACAATATAAAAACTGTCATAACCCTATACTGTTTTAGTATAGTATGATGCCTTAATCGGTTCCTCCTGTTTTTTTTATGTCATAGCTGTGTAAAAAAGCCAAGGGTCTAGTTGCAAATTAAGCACACCAGCTGACATTGGAATAAACACATCAGTTCACCATCATATCAAGATGAATCCATTTAATAGTTTTGAACTGCTATGGTATATGTAAGCTTGGCTGTAGATTGGATATGGCAGGACAACCCACTATATCTAATTGTAAGCAGTTTAACTTAAGGAGTTAATCAGCAGTTATATGAAGGGCTATTCAATCACAATGGAGAGAAATCCTGCTCTCTGTTTGGCTGACAGGGTATATGTAAATTGCAATCACGTATAGCAAATTGATCATACCTGTCAGCGGCTTGCTCACCTGCTGTAGCAGAACCATATCACTCCACAAACACTTAACAGCTTCAAGCATTGAGGTTACACTCCATGAAGACAGCTTTGCTTTATGATTATAATTAGGGCTTTTTTTCCCCATTTTTTATTAATTAAATTTTTCAGTGCTTTTTTTTTTTTTTTTTTTTGAAAAAAACTATTTTTGAGTTATATGTAAATCATTTTTTTGTCAGGGCTTTCACTTTTTATATACGGTATGAAATTATTGTTTTTGGTTATTTTCGTTTTTTCTGTCGCGATATGTATAGTAACTCGACAGTACTTGCACACTTCAATTGCACCTTCTTTCCTTTGCTGTCTTCCTCAACGAAATCCTTATGGTCACAGGCATATTCTTCATATTCTTCTGAGTTTTTTGTGTGTTTAGACTTTTTTTTTTTTACTGGATATACACAGATTTAATTTTTTTTGTATCGGGGGAGTTTTATCAGTTTTAAATCGGTTAAACATGAAAATCGTAAGCCTTATTGTTTTATTCCCTCAACTGCTCACTTTATTAAGTCTCCCCTCAGCAATAATTTAAGTGTGCTTTCTGAATACCAGCCAAAGAAAACCATGACCTATTTTTTTCTTCTGTGGTCCATGTCAATTCTTCTTTAACAGTTTGTCAGCAATTTCCCAACAACACCATTCAAATGCATTATTATTCTCCACATGGGAAAATAAACTGAACATTTATTACTTCATGTTATTACACCTGCTTATTTATTAACCCCTTAACACCAATATCATGTTTCTCTATGTTTCAATTTGTGCTGCGTCGTATCTGTCAGATGGAGTTACTTGTTTATTTCTTTAGTTCAAAATACATTCTTTCAGATTGCATAAAAATGATTCTAGACAATATTTAGACCTGTTGCAAAATGTAATTAAAAGTGCAATTGTGCTCTCCCCCTTGTCTGGCTTTGTAGAGTGTGCAGTGTTTGCTGTGTCTCGCTAACTTCTATTGGTCGCAGTGATTTGTGGGGTGAAGGTAGTGTGGTTTGCTGTGCGCAACAATTTAACTACCAGCAATGAAGACACAGAACTCCATTCCACATAAAGATGAGCTAGAACTATTTGTTGTTTTAAATGACTGTACACGTTGTTTTCTTATTTTTAAATAATTTAAGTCACACATAATTACTAACTTTAAATAATAATGAGAAAAACCTCTGAGAGTGCCAACAGCCATCAGCCACACTGGAAAGATGGCCAAGGTCAGGTGTTACCGAAAACATGTTCCAAATAGCGCCGGATATACCAAATAAATTCACTGCAGTGCTTGTAACCTATATATGAAACACTGTATGGAGAAAAATGCAAGCGCTACACTAGGAATGATTAATGTGACATATTTACCTGATGGAGAATCCGGCTGCTCATCAGAGACCTTTAGAGGCGTTAATACAACTCGAGGCACAGCCTTGTTCACCATCATTGAGACGCCGTTTCTTCTTTTGTGTTGTTGCCGTAAAGCCTGTAAGTTAAAAAAATATATATATTTTGCTCAAGAGATCTTCAAACCAAAACAACAAATACATGTATAAAATGTTTTCCTCCAAAGAGACAACTTCCCAACGTTTGGGTGTGTTTAACATATCTTTGTCAAGAAAAAGTGTGCTTGAAAACAAACAGTGGAGCTACTTACATGCTTTTGATGCCATGGCAACTACACTCACGTATTTCTATTTAAATCTATTAATACGTTTGTGATGTCATTTTCTACATAGTTAATGGTGTAATGATTTACTATTCCTTTCTATTTCAATCTTCAGGCATCATGGTATTGAGTCTATCTCTCCATTTATTTTCCTTTATTCTTCTGTATTGTACATTACCTAATTTCATTTCTCCTAAAAATACACACTGTAGGTCATTCATGTTATGTTCATTTAAGTCTAAAGTGTTGATTGGTTCATTTAATTTTTCATTTCTTATGTTTGAAAGGTGATTCTGTATTATTTTATATAATGCTGTACAGTACAAAATGGTGTTATTGAACTGTGGTATCTGCTGCACTAGGGGTGGATTATGATGTATCTGTGATGAGTGTCTCAATAGCCCAGAGACCACAAAGGCATTCTTTAAGATATGAACAGCATGCTCCAGCGTTCTGCTCCCTTGCATCTGTCAACTAAGTGTCCAAATTTATGAATTAAAAACATCATAAAAAGCTGTCCTTGTTTATCATTGTTATTAAAGCACCACCCTTACAGGCCAAGCAAACAGTCTAGGTAAAAGGCATGTATCAAAAGCAAAGGAACTGTATGATATGAAAAAGACTACATTGATTACTCAATTTGAGATTTTAGGTCCATATTCACAAAACATTAACTCGTTGGCTATTTAAAGAACACTTTTCTAATTTTATTTTTGTGAAATAAATAAGTTTGATATTCATGACAGCCCATAACAGTATCATACACAACTCATTCTTAAAATAACTCAGGAGTTAAAGCTTTGTGAATAGGAACCATTTTTCTATGGGTTTAATACAACAAAATTAAGTTTAAAAGCTAAACGTAAAATTGAGCTTTATTGTGCAAAGCAACTGGATGAAAAAATTAATCACAAGCTATGGGACAATTTCCATCACTAGCTTACATTCTGCAGAACATTTCCATAAAAACTGACATGGTCACTGATTTATGTCAATTTCTTATCTTCAATGAACAGATTCTCTTTACATGACATTGTTTTGCAGACACTTAGATCATCACTATTAGTATACACATATGGATCAGTACATAAGACAAAAAGTATAACACTTTTTAAATTTGGCACAGCATTGCAGCAAATGTACTTGCTAATTAGAAAATATGAGTTTGCTTGTTGCTCTCTAGTGAACATGCTAATAAAACTTTGAAGATTATGGACTATTTGAAGACTATGGACTGTATTTAAAGGGTACATAAGGACCGTTTTATTTTATTGTGTTACATGTTCCCATGTGTAGTTACAACTGTTTACGTAAGGTGTGTGCATTTTTTTTTTCATTTTGACCACTGTTTTAAAACTTTTAAATTGCATTCCCTGCCTCAAAATGGTTTCACATGTACCCGATGGACCTCTCAGAACTACATTTCCCATCATCCTCCTGCTCACATTTGTAACTGAGATGGATTTACCGCTGAATACAATGAAAATATCCATTAGTGATTATTCCAACAGAAGAGCAAAATAAATAAAATGTACACCTATAAGCATAAAGTATATACACTTAAATAGAAATCACGAAGTGGTCAGTATCATGCATCGTATTAATCTTTAAATGAACTACAGCTATAAACCTAACATTTTAGTTTAACATTTAAATAAGTTGAGTTTTATTTTAGTAACAAAGATAACTGTACAACCATTCTAAAACTCAAATAGTTATTAGTTTATCCATAACTCTAGATAGTTAAGTATTAGGCCAATTTTGAGAAACGCTTACAAAACGGAAAACAAAATATATAAATACACCTCATACTTCATAATTATTGGAAGTAATTTATCTTTTGCCCGTCACTTTGTGCCGATGTAAAAGCTCAGGTCAAAGCATGGTACTAAAATCACTTCAAGGCAGGATGTTCCAGCTTGCGCCCATGTAGCATCCCACCATCAACCTTTGCCTTAGCGTTAGTGCCTTGTGTTGTGATCAAAACTGGACTCCCAGAGTAGTATACAAAGATTTTTAAAACATTTGCCTAAAGCAGTACAACTGTTACCTGCTCCATCACAGATGGGATACTGCTGATATTACTTAAAAAATAAATAAAAAAACACATATATATTCATGCTCCAATTAAGGCCCAAAAATAAAAACTACTATATTAGACCACATACAATATCTAATGCTTATTTATGAAAAAGGCACCTTAATATGTTGGCCTATGTTAGGTTTGCAACTAGCACATATTCTGACTAATAAATTAGCAAATCCCAAGATACCAGGATGGAAGGAGAAATTCACAGTTTATATTGACATTTACATTGCTAGCAAGAAACCCACTATGACACATTTTCACAACCTACACACCAAACAAAGCTTCAAGCAGATGGGTTCTTAATGGCTTCAAGAGCTTCTCTACTAGAAATCATGAACACAAAATCAATTCCAAAATAAAGTCATTCCTGTTTGTAATCCATATTTATTTTTTTATTTTTTTTTAACTGTGACATTTGTCATCTTATCTATCTAGGTATAAAGTAAATTCATTTTTATCTTCAGGAGATCGATCACACCGTTCAAATGTGGGGTTTTTTTCATCATATTTCAATATTTAATTAGATTTTTTGCAAAAATACATCTCTCTCTCTCTCTCTTTCTCTCTCTCTATAAAACTTTAAAAAAAACTTGGTTGTGGTTAAAATCACTCCTTGACAAATGCTTACTTTTTGCTTAAGAAATGCAGTTCCTATCATACTTTTTTTTTAATTTTTATTAGTTTATTTAGCAGACGCCTTTATCCAAGGCGACTTACAGAGACTAGGGTGTGTGAACTATGCACCAGCTGCAGAGTCACTTACAACTACGTCTCACCCGAAAGACAGAGCACAAGGAGGTTAAGTGACTTGCTCAGGGTCACACAATGAGTCAGTGGCTGAGGTGGGATTTGAACCGGGGACCTCCTGATTACAAGCCCGTTTCTTTAACCACTGGACCACACAGCCTCCTATACTGTAAGCAAATCAGTGTTTATGTAAGCTCCCTTAAACAAAAAGTATAGTTTACTATATTCATTAAATGTAATGGTATGTCATATTAAAAAGTGTTATTGATGTGATTTATGTCTGAAGTATATTTTTTCTCAAATTGTAGATTTTAATAAAGATTCAGACAACATTTTTAAAGGTCTAAAACAGTTTGCTATATTTTACAATGTTATGGTCACCTATTTAAAACAAAAACGGCAATATACAGGGTGTTTAATGATTAAAGTTCACAGATTTGTGTTTTGAACTAAGAAAACTGCCACTGAAATTGCTGGATTTCAAATAAGACGAGCTGCTGTTGAATGCCGATCTGAAATGAGTGGATTTGCAAGTCTTTTATTCACACAACACTGAATTTTTAATTTGATGTACAACCGACAGTGAGTCTGAGATTTTCTGTAAATTTATAAATGTAGCTTGTGTAAGCATGGGGATTTATTAAGGACTCTGATGCATTGTTAATCAATGAAATTGGTTTTATTTAACCCAAAATAAATTCTACCGTCCCATGCAACAACAGTTCAATGTAGTTTACATTGCCATCTTGTGTGTCTGTCTCCAGTGTACACCACAACAGCAAAGCAGGAAGTGCAGTCATGTCAAATAATGCAGTAAGTAAACAACTTTACTTTTTAGACTAAGTCCCCCTAGCAAAAGCAACAAGGCTTATGCAGTATTACAAAAATAAGCTACCGATTCTCTTAAATTATACAAATAAAACATAATAAACGCTGCTCATCTATTACCATGAAAACGCATTGCTGCTATACGTTGTTCAGCTTTATATATTTATATTTTTGCTTGCACTAGGATAAACAATTGATACGTCTATTATTTTTTATTACAGGTTTGTAGTTTGTTATTATTTTGTTTTTTAATGCAGCCCTTGCTTTGTAAAAGAGAGGTACTGCGTAGCTGGTCTCCGGCCTGCAGTTCTACACTCTGGATCACTCCTCAGCTCGGCTCACACATGTTAATAAGAGAATCAATGGGCGACCGAATGTTCTAACATTTGACCGCAGTGTGCAGACGTATTTTCAGTTATGAAAAAACTAACCACGCATATGCGAAAAGCCCATATACTTGGGTAATTACTTGATCGATTTTGTTGGTTCCACAAAAAAGCACTCCTCGTTAACGAGTTCTACCAGCCTACCAAAGGAGGTATTTAAACTCACAGCCATTTTTTTGTTATTTGAGCCCAAGAAAATTGTCTGAATAATTTGTAATAACGAATTTTTACGCCATTCTGTAACTTTAAAATTACCGAACGGATTTTCACACTCTATACCAAAAAAAATTCTCAGTGACACGGACACCAAGCGTGCCAAATGGCGTCCCGATCGGTTTTGAAAAGGCAGAGAAAACATACCCCTCAAAATCAGGTTTAAACAAGAAACTGTCTGTTGCTCTTACTATAACGGCACTATCGTGTCGTTATAATATACTCGGTGATTGTAATTTTATCAGGAGTTTCATTTTACTTCACATAAAAAAAAAAAAAAAATACTTGCAGGGTTTTTTTGTTCCAACTAGGGGTGCTGTTGTATAAGAAAATGATGAGCTAATTCTCTGCCTTACCTGTTTAAGAGCCTTTTTGGTATGTTGCTGAGTGGAAGACACTGACTTGTTCTGCACAGCTGCTGTATTGGGGTTTGTGTCGTGTTCGGTAGACAGTTCTTCAGGTAGTTTTATAGGACAAACTGAAAAAAATAGAAGGAAAAAAAGCAACCAATAAATGTCGATTACATTTCTTCATTTAAAAAGTGCCTCTTGTCTACCGCGAGGTTGACAAGATTAATCTATCAATTCTTTTTTCAAATCAATCAAAGCCCACAAGTGTGATTAGTTGATTATTAATTAATCGATTGAAACCCCTAGTTAAGACAGTTATAAAACCTGTTGATATGATTTGGAAGAATAAGAACATGATAATGCATGACCTGGTTTTGAATGTACTGGATTCATTTGAAAAGGTGTGTGTGTGGTGGTGGTGGTGGTGGGTTAAATAATGATATAAGGCCTGTTTATTTATGAAGTTTTTGATTTGCTAATGACAAGCCAAATAAAATATTTGTACAAATCCCTGCAAGAAAATATGCTGTTCTGGAACCAATTTATTTATATATATATATATATATATATATATATATATATATATATATATATATATATATATATATATATATATATTTTTTCTCATTTTTTTCTCTTTTTACAGTGCAGTTTTTACGATTCCTGTTTCTTGCATACCAAGAGTTATGAAAGACACAAACGCCAAACGTATGCAGAAGGAGTGTTTTTTTTGGAGAGCTACTCAAAAGAAAATCTCAACATCCTGATTTGGTTAAATACTTGGAGGAAGGAGCCAAATGGATTTTTGCTGGTAGCCAAATGCTCCTGTGGCACAATTATTTTGAAAATATATTACTGATAATGCAGTTATTCAAATAATTTATACCACTTTATAGCCTGTATCCTAGATATCTTAAGCATTGATTTGTGTTCGATCATAAAAATCCAAAATCAAGAAAGACACAACACAATGTAACATATATCCTTTATCATCACAAGGTCTTCCTAACACGGTTTAATTCAAGGAAGAACCAATAGACACTGGAACATCCCCAGGGAAAAAAAATAAATAAATAAATAAAATAAGGTGGAGTGTTATTTTTTAACAAGTTACTGTAGAACTGTTACTACCATCCTTTGTCCCTCCCCAAAAATATGTATTATCTGGATGTTATTATAGTGGACTTTGAATTGGGTAAAGCATGAGTTTGATGCCTAGAACAATCCATAATTTAAATCAGTACGCTGTGTCATAATGTGTGTCAGTACAGGGGATCAGTCTAAGCTCAACAAAAACATGACTGCATTTTAGTTTTGTTCTTACCCATCACTAGATTGAAGGCAGATACTGCTGTGCACAACAGAATCAAGCTGGCTCCTTAAACTCTGTCGCTACACTTGTGGTCTTTTAAAACACCTCACACCAGAATCATTTTTAATTACTCTGCGATAAGAGTTCAGGTCTCGAAAACGTAATTCCAACTACATCTCAGACAAGGCAACAATCAATAGATCCACTGAATCATTTAAGGGCTCAGAAGTTTTTTCTTCAGGTAATGAAATATATAAAGAAATCAGTCGAGAGAGAGAGAGAGAGAGAGAGAGAGAGAGAGAGAGAGAGAGAGGGAGAGGGAGAGGGAGAGAGAGAGAGAGAGACATGAAGGGACTTCCCTTCCTTTAGAGAAAACAGATCTTGACTATGGGGGGGCACATGACAAATAATATTGTTTCCACATGCTGTTAAAGCAATTTACTTAAGACCACAATCGCTGCGGATTACTGCATTTATCCTAATGTTTATTTATTATTGGCACCTCAGAGAATCTGGTAAAATGGAAACTGAATAATACGAGACAGGAATGAGTTCATGTAATCTCATTACCGTTGTCAAATGCATTTGTATTATTTAAATATTCCAACTAAAATCAATAAAATCATGCTTTAACTTACCACCATTTTCATCACTAGTGCTGTTGTTGCTCTCCGTCATTTCAGTACCTTCTATGTCAGTTTCACACACAGACTCAGTTGCCCCATCGGCAAGGCTTGGTGATTCTTCCTTCTATTGAGAACACAATTAAATAAAGCTAAATAAATTCCACAGAGCGCTTTACTGCCTAAATTACAGAAGCACATTTCACACAAACACACAAACACACACACACACTGTTAAAAAACCTAATCACTGTTGTCTTTCTTCTTTGTGTGACTAAGAACGTGAGGTACAGATGCTGTTTTTTTTTCCCTGCCTGGAATTGTAACATACTTCCTTCCACTCTCGGCAGATGACTTGCCCTTGCAGCTTAAATTCCTTCCAGCCAATTCAGTGTGCAGTGTTCAGACTACTGCTACAGAAACCAAAATCCTTTAATGTTGCCTGTGTCTGCTTCCTGAATCTTGACCGATACAACAACCTAGAGCTCACAAACCATGGGAATGATTGGAGCAATCTGGAGTCAGGCAAACCCTGCTTTTAAAGCATCCAATACTATAATTTCTTCTTTTACTTCTGAATATTTCATATATCTTAAAAATCCTTCTAAATTCAAGTACTCCAAGATCTGCAGCAGATTTATTCTGTTTTTGTAAGGCAATTAGGCATCAATTTATGAAAATTAATTGTTCTTATGTGCATCATTAAAAAAAAGAGGTTTAGCATACTGAATATCTGTTTACATGGCAAAATAATATTGCCACTACAAGCACTTAAGATGGTATTTGAGTTGTTGTTAAAAAATGGTTTCCGTGTACTGAATATGAGGGAATAAAAATATAATAGCAGATGCATGATTTCCTTAACATTATAAACATAACAGTTAATCATTTTAAAACAGAAAACACAAAACACCTTGTCTTTTCCCTGTAGTGTACATATGTCATTGTACAGTATTTGTCCAGCATTAACAGTCTACTGCTGTATCATTTAAAAAACAGAACATGTGCTAAAACACTCCTTAAGCTTTTTGTTATTTTACATGCAGCAGTGCACAGTTGTTGACTGACGTTGTGGACAGACAAATACAAACTTTTCATTGGTAAACTAACACAAAAGAGCATAAATTTTCTAATATTCATATAACACATAGTTCTACCGACAGTACTTACTTTCAGGGAATAAAGTCCAGATTTTCCCGGGATTTTAAAGAAAGTTCCATCACCAACGCGTGTATTAGTATGAAGCATGGCATTCAGGCAAGCCAAAGGAGATGTTCCACTAGCATTGGAGAAATGAAATACATTGAGTGCTCTGAGCAACAACAGCATGCACTTTCTTCTGGGGCATTATAAAAATTATTCCAACCCTGAAAACATCTACATTACAATAACAGACTGGTAATGTTAAGTTTAATCATATGCATCTGTCACATGGGCTTCAGGCAACAACAAAAAAAAACAACTCTGCAGATCAAAGACATAATTATATATTTCTGTATATCATACAAGTACTTTATTGTATAGGGGGTTATGTCAAAATTGATAATTTTTTTGCAAAGCAGATTTGTAGAAGCAAAGACATGTTATGATTTTGTTTAAACTATGTAGCAGACTATGTGTCTGACAGATGAATGATCAAAAAAGTTCAACAGCATCTGTATCCAATAGGATGAAAGGCAACAAAAGAAACAAATCCTATGAAAAGAATTGATAGCTGACTGAAAAAGGGTGCACCAAATACTCAAAAGTTACTTACCTACAGTAAGGCAGCTGATTCTTTTTTTAATTGCAACAAAGTACATATTGGCATACAAAGCATATTTTTTGGTCCTTAAATAAGGAATATACAGGTCACTGTATATTTATTTGAACACAATGCATCTCGCAGGTAAGATAAGAAATTGTTTAGGCAAGGGGAAAAGTATGAAAATTATCAGACCCTTTGTAATTATTAAGAAGAACCTGCTACTAATTTTAAAACACTTTTAACACTAGAAGGACCGGAGATATACTCATACCTAGAAGCCCTGCAGCAGTCTTTCTGACGGCTGTATTCAAAACACTGTAAATAATATAACGAACGGAGAAACAGTCGGATGTAATAGTCTTTTTTTTTGAGTATGCGTATATATATATATATATATATATATATATATATATATATATATACACACATACATACATACATACACACACACACACACACATATACACACACATTTATTTTACAAATCAAAACAAGAAAATGATTGTAAGTAAATAAACATCTGAACAGACATCGGTTTACAACATACATATTTATAAAACTGAAACGATAGCAATATATTTTTTACTTTTCAAAAGCAATCAGTTTATTATCAGATGCGCAAAAGCAACTGAACGACGTAGATAAACTTTGAAGAAAATGTTTTACATAAGCGCACAGCACCAGAAGTAATAAAAAAAAAAGTCTAATTTCTTTTTCCTTTTTTTCGATAGAATGGTATTCCTTTACCTTGACTCTAAAGCTGTTCACAATCAATACAGATAGTGCGCTTCTCCACGCCGCCTTTCTGCACAGGGCACAGCTGTTTGAAGTTTTATTTTTTTTGCACTTGCCAACCTGCCATTGGCGTCTCTGGCGGCTCTCAGCGAGGTTGCCAGCTTCAGCTGTGGGTACACGCTTGGCAGTTTCTCTCTGTTCCAAATGCTTCTTGCGAAGTTCCTGTGCAAACTGTAAAATATATTCTCCCCTTGGTAAATTCTTCTCCGTGCATTCTTTGTAAAGTACCCAGGAGTTGATGGCTGCTAGGTCCAATACATTGTAAAACACCTGAACAGGCCACCGTCGGGAGCCAGCTTGTAAAACTCCACGGTCTCTGGTATTTATTTTCACTTGTCCCAATGCTGACCAAATGACTGACCAAAGCAGCGCAGCCTTTCAAAAGGCTTATTGAAAAACAATAGACTGTCAGTCAGTCACTCAGGCAGACAGTAGAGACTAATCTAATTACAGCTAAACACATTGCGGACTGGTAAATAAAAATAATAAGGTAGAATACCGTTCTGTATAATGAAAATACAATTGTTTTATGTGTGGCCATCAATGTGACTGCTCCCGGGGCTTTTAGGGATAATATAATATATCTCCTTTATATCTGTACTCCCGTGTTTCATGCTTTGTGAGAATATTTAATACATACGGACAGAAGGGTACACGAAAGCATAGCCCCATATGTGTTACACGACTGCAGAAAATTACATTTTAAAACCAAAAACTGCCAAAATGACCGCCGCGAGGCTTCTAGTGTTAAAAGAGCATCTCATGATGGTGATCACTGCTAGATGCCAAAAGTTTATTATTTTTGGAACCTTATATTTTGGGTAATATAAGGTCTAGACTCCTCCACAACAGGAGAGTGGGGTTCCTAAAACTATGAGAAAGTAATCTGTTTTTATTAGATTAGTAAGTTACTACTACGACTGTAACTACTACACTTTGGATCAAGTCATATGTATCTGGAAAACATGTGATTTATGTTGCTTGGTCAATAAAGGATATATTTTAAGATATACAAATAAAGTGTATAATTAGCCACACAATAGATATACAGAAGATACATATTGTTTTAGAGATATACACACTTTCAATTGCAATGAAGTAACAAAGAATATATAATGGCCTCTAGTGGAATACAACATTAATAACCCTCTTGAAGAAGACCTTTCACAGCTCATTTGTGCCTATGGCACTTATGAATTATTAGGTGTCCCAGGCGCATGTGATATGAGGGTATCCCTCTGTGACTGGTTTATATTGCATTTGCATGTTAAAAGAACATAAAAAATGATCTACAAAATTGTAGATCGATTCTCTAATATTAACACTACACACCAACGTGTTCTTGTAAGCTGCACATTCATAATGATGACAGTTCAGAGTTAATCAGGCAAAATTGAAAGTGGTGAATTGTTACAAGCCCGACGTAAGAAACACAACAAATAACTAGATGTGTCCATTTAGTTATATTTAATACAGGCCATTATTATATCACTTACGGTTTAGGTTGGTCATGACTTAGGTGTACAGTATCTCATTTTAAAGGAAAGAGAGACAAAAAAAATCAAACTGAGCTCCTAAAAATGTTAAGCTTGCTTAATAAAAGATGACAGAGATTAAACCACGATTTTTTTAAACAGTCGTTAGTCAGGGTGTTACTATTATAGGGGAATATTACAAGCAGACTGTGGTGGACAGGCTATCAAATACAGTAGATCTGAAGTAACAATAGTATGCTCAAATTCATTTAACTCTTCTGCTGACATACAGTCACACTTCAAATAAGATAATTTAATGAACATTAGCTGCTAATTAATATGACAAAGGCCACAATAAAAAATAAAAAAAATGAAAAAATTGTAGTTTAACAAACAATCTTTATATATATATATATATATATTTTTTTTTTTAAAAAGCAGCTAAGCAATTTCAAATATTTGTTCATGACAAAAGTATTGGCAGCTTTACATTGAAAGTCTGAATTTAATAGAACTAATTAAGAAATATATCCACTGATTGAAACCCAATACAGAGTAACTAAGCTGCATTATAATAAGAGTAACTAAGCTGCATTAAATAACCAGAAAAAGAGGTCATTAATTCCAACATCTGTTGAAGAAGAATGTTTTGGCAACACAGCAGATGATGGTCAAGACAAAGGTGTTGGATTCCCATTTGAGAAAAGCACTTGTAGCAAACTACGACAAAGGAAATGGCTACAGAACAGTATCAAGGAAATATGGAATGCAAGAATTCACAATAACATGGGTGAAAGTGGCCAATGATCATTTTGACAAACTCCTGGGGCAAAACCAATCTTTTGGCCTGGGGTCTGGGGGTTGCCTAGGCCCCCCGAAGCTTTGGGATTGTACATGCTCTCAGATGTATTTGGAACCATTTTGGACCACTTTCAGAAGCAAATTTGAACTTAATTTTGTTGAAAAAGAAATTCAGAAAGACTTCACTTACAACTTGTTATTTTACCAGATGGATTAACCTGATAAATTACACGAGGCGAGTTAACAAACATAGTTTTTGAAATGCAGTGTTTGCTCCAGGACTTACTGACTGATGGTCAATTTGGCCCCCTACCAACATTTTAGGGGGACATTTTCTTTCGTGAGGGGGTAAGTATGTTTTATGATTTAGAATTCAACACAACCACAGTATTTTCATACAAGCCAAGACAGTTTAATGATCTTGTGTTTCTGAAGAACAACAAAAATAAAAATATAAAAACAAAGTATTTCATTTAGTATTCAGTCAGTAAGAATTATGTCTTTTGAAATTACCTTGATAAAAAAAAACACAAACAAACGGGTAGAATCAAGGTGTCACTGCATTACACAAGTCACTTTTTTGCAGCTGTGCAGAAGATCCTTCTTTACTTTTCATTTCTGAACTTTGCCAGGGCCTTCTCATAATCAGACTCCTTCCAGTGAGGTCCCTCCACTCTTATGACAAGGAGGGGATTCACTGTCACTTGCCAGTCTACTCCTGAAGACTGTCTTCAACATATTTTGTGCCCTGAGCCCCTCTGCAACAAGACTTGGAGACACACATATATATTTCAAAATCACATTATAAACCCCATTGTAAAAATGAAGTACAATAAATAAAAACAAACATTTAAAGTAAAAAAAAATGTGTTTATCTTTCTATATGCTTGTGACAGAGATTGAATGGTGCTTGGTGTTAGATCTCCCTCTCGACGTGTGAGGGCACTGTGTAAAAGGAACAGAGTACCCTTAATTAAATGGCACGACAATTTATATGGAAGTTGGTCATTTAGGAAAGGAGCGCAGCTACGGTATCCAAACTCAATGACCCAGATAGTAAACGGTGTGGCATCTGAGGATTGGAGGAGCAGATGCGCTCGTTAACCTAGGGGTCATGAGCGAGGATATAAATAGGGGTCATAGCTGACGTGATCTGTTCCTTGGTAAATAGTTAGTGTTGAAAACCTACAAGGAGTCTGTGTGCTGTATCGTGAACCGTGAGTTTTGTCTTGTGTTTGTTAGTGTTTTGTTAACTGTTGTCTTTTTTTAATAGACTACCAGTTGCACGATCCGGAGCTGTAGCGAAAGCCAGCATAAACCCGGACATCACTTTCACCCCTGCATTTCACTGAGAACTGTATTACACCACTTGCACGTATTCACTATCACTGAGAACTGTGTTCGTATTTTGTGTTTAGTGTTGGTGTGTAAAACTGGACTTTTTGTTATGGGTCAAACCCAGGGATTTACAAATACCGAGTGATACACGCCGCTGTATCACTCCAACATTATTTTTTACAGGTGTTTGCCATAAGGCTCTGGACATTGTTAATTAATTCAATAAACACCCTTGCACCTGTCTGTCTGTTTTATATTCGCTCTGCACTGCACTCACTTGTATTCACTCACCACTTTGCCACAATGCTCCAAAAAGATTTTAAAAAAATCTAAATTACCACACAATCTGGACCGTTAATCTGTGAAGTAACGTTATTAGACAAATAATTAGCTAAAATAAATAAATAAATAAATAAATAAAATGCCACGCATCATAGCCTGAAATATTACATATTGACGTACATTTTTGTTTTTATAGAAATGAAGGCACTGGAACTGTGTCTTTCGTTTCACAGCTTTTACTGCTCTTTAACAGTAAGTATACACTTCAAACTAAACAACAAATAATACGCATTTCTCACATTCTCTCACTCTCTCCATTTCAAAACTAATCGATCGCCACTTGACAGTTCAGGCATAACTAATCAGACAGACACGACTATGTTACTGTGTTTCATTGCCTGGTGGAGCATTTTCGTCACTGTGGTATTGGTGTCATTCTCAGAAACAGCATTTTGTTCGCTTGATTAATGGTGCTTGCATTAAATCACAGTATAAGCCATTTTACTGCTTAATGGAAGTGCGAGTGTGGCTGGGATGTCAATAGCAGCGCTCCTCTGTCATAAACTGTCCGCATTTTGATAGATGAAAATATTTTTAGATCAGTGATGGAACTTCAAATGTAGGAGGATTCACTCCGTGTTGGCACTTTGCACACACTGTGAGTTAGACACTAGACCTCCCCGTTGTTTTTGCATTTCTACACAAATCATATTAAATGAACCTGGGAGAGGCCATTTTGATAGAACACTTTCACCCATAATGGCTACAGCAGGTAGGAGAATCATCTGAGCAGCTAAGAAAAAAATTCAAGATTAACAGCCAAGGACTTAAAGAAAGATTTAGATTCAACAGGCATAACAGTGCACGAAAGAACTGTACAAAGGCACCTGAACACAAAGAGTTGTATGCACATAGACCATGATGCAAACCACTTTGAAAGAAAATTCATAAAACAAACTAACTTTGGCAAGAAATATGAACAGGAATCTGAAGCATTTTTCAATAAAATTCTCTGGTCTAATGAGATTAAATATAACTTTTCCCTAAGAATGGACCACAGTATGTTTGGAGAAGAAAAGGGAAAGCCTTCAATTAAAATAACCTTGTACCTCCAGTTAAAGGAGGTGGTTCGATCATGATATTCATGTGATTGAAGATGGAATGAATGCAGCCATGTAGCAAAACATTCTACAAAGTAAACTGGCAGACAGTTTATCTTCCAATATGACAACGATCCAAAGCATACGGCTAAGTCAACTCTAGAATTCTTGAAGAAAACAAAAAAGATACAAGTTCTAGAATGGCCTTTGCAATGACCAGATCTCAATCCAATAGAAATACTTTGGACTGATCTGAAAAATGCTGTAGCCAAGAATTGTGTATCCAGTCTGTCTTCGTTGACAGACAGAACAGGAAGTAACATACTGGTTAAGAATTATCATAAACGTCTGAAAGCCATAATAAAAGCAAAAGGAGGACACACAAAATACTAAAGCAGGGGTGCCAATGCTTTTGTCATGAATGAATACTTTAAATTAAATAAGTTTGTTTTTTGATAAAGATTATTTGTTAAATTACTAGAAATTGTGTATTTTGCTTTTTGTTTTATTAAAAAGTGATTACCAAATGCTTGTCCTTAATCTGTTACCTTTAATTGTGATATAATAAGCCAATACTTTTCTCTGTGACTGTACATTTCTTCTGGTTAAAATGTATTTGGTTAATTAGGTTTTGGATACTCGAGCATCAGTCAGCTGTAGTTTGAGGTCTTCTCACTCTGACAAGGTACAGTACAGTACCCCACACACACACACATAGTCTTAAAAGTAGATTTCTGAAAATTAAAACATTATTACATTCTCTATACAGGCAATTTTATACATTTTATCTGGTAAATTTAAGCATGCTTAACCATCCTCAAGCTTGTTTGTAATGTAGTAGTGCACTCTTATTAAGCTTTTGCCCATGTGTGCAGAAGAGTTTTTTTTTTAAAACCTTCAGAAAAAATGTGAACTAACTGATTTACAATATACAGTAGACCTTGCTACTAATGTGATACAGGCATCTGACATTTCTTTGTGTCAGATAGTTTGTATTTTCTCCTGATTTTGAAAGTAAAATCTATTACAGATGCCATAGTTTTTTTTTCTTTGTATTTATGCTTATGCCAGTTCATTGTATAAAGTAAAGTTTTTAAATGCAGCAGGATGCAAGTAAAAATAAACAAATTAATAAAAAAGCAAAATACATATTATTTTAGGCAGTCTTCAAAATATTTTTTTAATTATTTAAATTGGGGTTCTAGGGTACAAAATTTGTTGGAAAAAAAGAAAGTAAATGTGAACGAGAGATACTGGTTAAGAATCAGAACAATAAATCAGCAAGCACCAGCCTTGGAGACTACAGTACATGTGAAAATAGCATGGTAAGAAAGTTATTTTCACTGTTTTTTTCTTTCACAACTAAGGCCCTGTCTACATTATGGGCCTCATTTACTAAAGGTTCTTATGCGATAACAAGCGTGTTATCCAAGGATAAGGCACGTGCTAGATAATCCCGTATTTATCAACCATGATAAAGTGTGACTTAAAGCATAACACGTGAGTTAGCATGCACGCCTTAAAAATAACACGATGGGTACATTAGCATCTGCTGAATATGCAAAATGTATGGTGATGTATTCAAATGCAGTGGCATGAGAGCACTAATGAGGCTAATGATATTCAGACGATATTTACTAAACTGTGTTAACTATGAAGCACACCTTAAATCGCGTGCTAGATAGCACTGATGGAAAGCAGGTGTTACGAGCTGAGATCCGTCTTAAAGCTGTCTGTCAGCACAAGGTACAGGTATATGTATGTAGGATACTACACATCCAAAACTCTGTAAATAAGTAAGACTAATTTTAAAATAAATACATTTATATACTAAAATGCACATATACCAGCAGAGTGCATAAAATACATAAATAAAGAAAAACTTTTGAACAGAAATGCGTCTATATACAGGTATATTATGATTAAATAAAACTGTACAAACAAAATAAGTAACGGGACATTGAAAATAAATATGCAAACGAAAAAATATAACTTAACTGTGTTCATACAGACATAACTGAAACACAGTAACATACATAAATAAAGGAAATTTACAATCACAAGAGCACATAATATCAAAGAAGGATGCGTTCTCCTAAATCACATACCTGTATACAGTGGGGTTTTTTTTCTCCACACGATTTGGGCACAGCTATACCATTGCATGTGTTGGCTGGCACCGGGGTCGATACCTTCTGCATACCTGCTTTTACTTCTGTACAAATAATTCTGTACCTTCACAGCGTAACTGATTTGCACTTTTCTGTACAAAATGATTCTTTGTCTTGCTACAATAGATTATACAGTAGGCTGTGTACAGTATAGTTACTTCTAGTTATTATTACCTGTGCATTTCTTGCAATTGGTGTCTGCGAGATCCACGTTGTAAAACACGTGAATGGCATTTCAATGTACAGAAATGCGTTGATCGCAGAAATATGCCACCTGGTCTAAATGCCAACTCCATACTTCGTTGTATTCACAGTTTCATATATACTGTACAGCCATGACGGTGTCTAGGTAGGACTGTTTATAACTTTGTATATTTATTTTTGAGATCCTGCCTTTCAAACGCCACTATAGAGTATGTAATACATATATTTAGTAAAAGTCAATAACTGACAACTGCGTATCTCAATCTTATAGTCAGTGGCCCCTATGTTGTCATTTCGTTAAGACGCACCTTATCTTCTGTGATAAGGCAAGTCTTAATATGTTAATGATTTCCATAGCACGCGTCTTAATAAGTGGCATTCACATTAGTAAATACCAACTTATTTATAGTTTTAAGACGCATGTTACGGGATTGTGTTAACACACGTCTTATGGCTACTTTTAAGAACCTTTAGTAAATTATGCCCTATGCACTTAAACCAAATTAGTTACTTTTAAACCAGCTTAAAAGTGCCAAATATGGTTAGCATCTACACTACATACTGTTTAATACCGTACTCGAGTCCGGTTTAAATGAGATCACATCAGGTTGTGCGGTTTTTGTATCCTCCAATATCCCCAAATGCTCTTTGATATGTCTGGCACATTTTGGCAAAGTGGCTGCTGAGTGAGAACAGGTACAGAGGTGATGTAGTGCAGAAATAATCACAACCAGAAACTCTAATCCATTTGGAAAAGGGGTCTTTTATTTTTAATCCCGGTATGGTGACCAAATAGTAAAACCTCCGGCAATACACACCAATGTGTAAAGCACGGAGGTAACAATAACAATGGGTTGCAGCCCAAATAATAAACACACGTTATCCGCCCCACAATAATACTGAACACGGACACAAGTCCGGGTGCGTGCAGTAGTGCTCGTGGTGGGTGATAACAATTTATAAAGTGACTGTGGTGTAGTGTTGTTTCGGGTTAGTGCTGGGCCAAGGTGACAGCTCTGGATACGTGTTAGCCGTCTAGTGATTCACAAACAAAAGACAATTACTAACAACGACAAACAACCAAAACACTCACAAATACTTTTTCTATTCTCTGGGTTTCTCCCGCTCCTTCCAGTTTCACTCTCTCAAACCAAGCGAAGGAGTAGATTGCGATTCTCCGTCCCCTTTTATGCTATCACGCATGACCCCTTGGTAAACGAGTGCAGCTGTCTCTACAATCTGCATCTGCTACGTCGTTTCCCTTCCGGGTCAATACGTTCCTGCAATGGAGTCTCGCCTTCTTCCAGATTGACCGACTTCCCGGCCCTTGGAAAGAACTGTCAGGCCAGCCCGTCCAAAGAACTCTACTTAGCACCCTCACAGGCCGGGAGGGAGATTTACAACCAAGATTCATTATATTTCTGTCACACACATGCAGCTTGCAATTACTCAGAAGGACTTGCTATCCACTCCGTACTGGGTATTTTATGCTGAAAATTAAATGTGTCAGGACATCACTGTTAAACTAGTTAGGGAAATAACAAAAGCACAACAATAAATTAGGTGACTGTAAGAATCAAATGCGAGTTAAATGCGAGCAGGATCAGGATGAGCAATTAACTTCATTTGTCAGCTCTGTTTATAAAATAAGGTGAAACAGATTCAGGTTTAGTCAAGATATGAAGGTAAAAACAACTGACATTGTTTTGTAATTAACAGCTTTTTCTAAGTTTAATTAAGAAACAGAATCGACTCAAAACGTGTTTAAAAGGGGCGTCACGTGATCAAAAATAAAACTCAAAAACTTCAAGTGCTACTTATAGATCTGTGTGCATTCGCTGTATATATTTATCAAAATACATGATAATAATGATAAGTATAGTATAAAATAATGGTTCTTGCTTCCTTACTAAAACAGAGTGCTGTCATTTGTAAAGGCAAGCATGCAACATCCCCCAGCAGTTGTTGCCAACATTCTCTGTCTGGTGTGGACTTGCCCATACATTGAGGTGTAGACTTGCCCATACATTGAGACTGCACATCTGCATCCACTGAATTGGTTGGAAGTGTAAGGCAAAGCTTTGCCAAGTTATACAGATGTGGAAATCGATTAGAAACAGTCCCAAAACTCGGTTACCTAAGGGCATCTGGCATTCTTTAATAAAGGCAATATATGAAGCACGTTCGTTGTCATGTTATTTGTCCCATCCAGGAATTTATTTTATTAGTACCAAAGAAAATGTGCCTATTCGGGTCTAAAATTCTAACTGTGTTTAAAAAGTATGCAGCAGCAGGTTGTTTGAAGCGAGGTGGCTGTTTTCTTATGAAAACACACAGGACGGCGAAGGAATAAAAAAAGCTTACAGAAGGAAGATACGTAGTTTATTTAAACAAGGTTTCTATTTTTTCCCTCTCCTTACTAGTCTGGTATGCATTGGCCCCTAAAAGAAGTGAATTTCGCGGTGACCCCTCCATTTCCCGATTTCCGCAAAATCGTGATTTAGAGAGACCCCTAATTATACAATATTAATCAAAAAATAATAACGAAGATGTCTATGTCTATGCTTTTTGGTCTTGTTCTTTTCAAGAGTTGGATCCGATATCAGTAATACAAGGAAGAAAAATGTATACATTAAATTAAGTCAATGGTAAGTAGTCAAAATATTTATTGTGAGAATATAACAGTCTATTAATGTTATTTTATTATGAAAGTACACATATGCATCCAAAATACCCATAATACTTAAACCCACCTTTCTAAGCAATGTTATTATTACGTCACTGATTATTTGTGTTTGCATACTGTGAGGGTGCAATGTTGCCAACCTTAAAGACCTAAGGTTTTTAGCATTGAAAAGGTACTTATTTAAAAGACCTAGCAGGAAAAATATAGATTTATAGATATAGATAATACATGGATTTTTTATTTGAATTTAATAAAGCTAAATATTTTAGGTTACCTTTGTGTTGAGACTCTTTGTTTCCTTGAAATAAAATTGCAAGTATAAATAAACAAACCAGACAAATATGTTGGTTTTCTATAAATAGCCTTAATGTGTGTCATGGAATATTATGATTTACATACTGGAGTTTGTATATGCTTGTGAAGTCTGAGAGAGAAACATTGATTGGCCAGTCATAACAAAATCTGAGTTTGTCACATTCTTCCAATCCCTTCAGAGTAAATAATATGGGGTAAAGAGAGGATCACAGGCAACTCAGACTTGGCAGCCATGCATTTCTAGGTTGAAATTTCTTATAAAAACATCCCAGGAATTCTCACTTTGGAAATTAACTTGGAATGACCATTATATAACAAGCACTAAATACGACTGAAACAAGACTGTTAATGCATTTCTTTTTAAGTGCTTGTACTGAACACCCCTTTCCTGACCCCTTACAAATGTCTGTTGTACTCAAGACATAAGTCTGATTTGTCATTGATTAGACTTTTTTTTATAGCTGTTTTGTCTAATGCTACAGCTGATACAGTTAATAATTTATTAAATCATCTATTATGTGTGTTTTGTTTAATTTTCTATTACTGTTTTTACTCACTAACTATTATCCTTTGTCAACTGAAATTTCTCCTAATTCTGAATTGAGGTGGTTTTAGAAAGAAACTGTGTGCATCTGTAATTTCTGCACTCTCTAAAATATGCGTTAGTAACAGGGTTGGCTGATTTAAATCAAGTCGATTTAAATAACGGCTTGCCCCGATTCTGTGGCGCATAAATGGAGCAAAGGCGTAAAAAAAAAAAAAAAAAAATACTACACTGAAATGGTATTCTGAAGACATGTCTTGCCCCGTTATAAAGCGCTTGCCCCATTATTAACATACAGCTGAAGTGATTCTGAATAGACCAAAAAACAAGCCCAATTCCGCTTATTGTAAGCGGACTTGGCAACTCTGATCTGTATAAATGTAGGTTATATAAAGTAGCATTAGGCTGATAAATGACAATTCTGTTAAATCGTATAGAATGGAAGCGAGAAAAAATAAATCAAGGATCAAACTCTTCATTTCTAGTTTAAATTTGGATGAGAGACTGCAAGGGTCGAGCTCATGTAATCCCAATCCATGTAATGATAATGTCACCTAACGGTAGCACATATAATGAAAACAGCAAGGGACCTAGAATGGAGCCCTGTGGAACAACACAGACAACTTCTGATAATGCAGATTTTACCTTCCCAATAGAGACAAACTGATACCTATCAGAAAGATAAGATTTGAACCAGGATAGGACAAGACCAGACAGTACTATTGTGTTTTTAACTCTTTGCAGTCCATTTATTAAGTGCGTGTCAGGTCCAATTTATTTTCACACGCGCAGTTAGACGCGCTGTTTAAAAGTATTTTTTTTTCCACAGTCAAACGGGTTTAAAAGGCCCTGCATATCAACAAAGCACTCACTAGGCATCTCCAGCCCCACCCCACCCTTTCATTCGCTATAGATTTCACATATGCTAAGAAATAAATAATAATAATAATAATAGTCGTACATACCGATCAATCATCTCCTGATCACTCGTTTTATCACCAAACGCCTCAATAATGCGATCCAAGTCATTATTTTATTACTATAACATCTCAAAAAAGCTCTGCAAATGTCTGTGATATTCTCTGAGCGCTGATGCTGTAGCAGCCAGCTTGTTTCCTTATGGCCGCCGTTATCTGATGCCCGGGGCAACTATGACTATTCATGAGATACGCCCTTTTTTTTCGGCTTGTCTCGGCTCCTGTCGCTCCAGTCTTTCTGATGATGTCTGACAGGGTCCGACATTGGACCGGATAGGAATAATTGCAATATCGACATAGGACCGCAAAGGGTTAAGACGATTCAGTCTACAGCATCAAAGGCAGCACTTAGATCAAGGAGAATTAATACTGATGGAAAGCCCGAGTCAGAGCTTATCAGCAGATCGTTCACAATTCTGACAAGGGCCGTCTCTGTGCTATGTGCAGCACGAAAACCAGACTGAAACTTCTCGAAAATACCATAAAGAGTTAGAAATTTTTGTTATTGAACTGCAACAACACTCTCTAGAACTTTATTCAAGAATGATAGGTTGGAGATTGGCCGACAGTTATTGACTTTAGGGTCCAAATTGTGTTTCTTAAGCATAGGCTTTACCACAGCTACCTGAAGTGCCGAGGGCACTATACTGGAGGAGTTAGCCATTTATAATTTTTAAGTGGGTATTAATAACACCAAAAACATCTTGTGATAGTTTTGTAGGAATAGGATCAAGAGAGCATGTAGTAGCTCTCATGTGTTGAATTAGCTCTGTCAGTTCCTGTAAGGTAATCAAAGAAAAAGCTCCCATAGTAGCCTTAATAGGTGTAGTTGGTAAAATTCTGCCGGAGTCCTCCTTAATAGAAGGTGTCTGTGGAATCTCATTTCTGATGTCTAGTATTTTATTTTTTTAAGAAACGTAAGAAGTCATTGCAGCTGTGAGGGGAGCCAATGTCATTAGTAGGACTATTAGGGGAAGGATTAATTAATTTATCTAGGGTAGCAAAAATGAGCTCAAGACATCAGAAAGCTTAACAGCAGTTGAAGAATTAATTACCCGGGATTTAAATGTACGGTCCACAGTCTTTGTAGATACTGGCAGATTCACCTCAAAAAGAATTGCCAGATGATAACGCTCTTAACAGCTAAACCATGAGAAATTACCAGATCTAAAGTATGGCCACAATTATGCTAAGACCTTTGACATGCAGGATATAATAAGGACTCCAGTAGCCTCAAAACTTCCATGGAGTTAGAATCATATTTGACTGTCAATACAGATAGCAGATCCCCAAAGTCAGTCAGAAATAGCGGGTTGGACTCAGGTGGTCGATAAATAATTGCAATATGAACAGGTAATGGACTGTTTTAATGTCAAGGTTAAAACTTCAAAAGATGAATAACCTTCAACAATTTCCTGTCTGATTCCAAGTTCACTACGGAAAACAAGCAAATCCACCTCCCCGTCCACTAGAGCAAGCTGTCTGGAAAAAAGAATAGTTAGGTGGAGAAGCCTCAATCAGGGAAACATTGGCATTCGGTCCAAGCCAAGTTTCAGTTAGAGAGAATATCAATGTTGTAATCCTGAATAAAATCACTAATTAACTGAGCCTTATTAGACAGAGACCAGACATTAAATAAACCTAGGTGTAAATTGGTCCAATCAAGAGCATGTGATTGAGCAGGGGTAATAGGAATTAGATGAAGGTTACTGTAGCACACACCTCTCTGTTTACTCAGTGGTAGCGGGAATGGCAGGATACTTTAACCTGAATTTTACATGCCTCTTTAGATTCCCTCCCCTCCAGTTCTTAATAGACCTTCAGTAGTCTGCATGTAGCAGTTTCAAAGCTAGTAAACACTTTCTCACATTCATACCACAAGGAAAAACCTTTGTATATAAAATAAAACCCTTTTCTTAGCAAAGATGCCAAGAAAAAAAGAAATAGCTACTCTCCTGAGTTACCTGTTTAAAATCAGCAACAGTGGGCTCACGGACCTTCCTAAGCCTCCTAAAAGATCATGCAATGACAGACAACTGGATATTTTGTCTTCTTTGAAGTGTCTCTTTTAAAATCTATTTCATATTATTTTATATGCTTCAACAGCACTCTATCATTACGCAGCTGAAACTAACTAAGTTTAGCAAAAAAGGACACCCTTAACATCTTTAATTTAAAAGCACTGCTGTTGATGCAAGTTTGCATGACTGTTAACATTATTTTTAATAATAATAAGACAAAAACCTGCAGGAATTTCAGCTATTTCTTAAAAACATTAACACATTTTCAGGATTAACATGAAAAACACTATCCAAATACCAAACACTTTTTTCCTGTATGGTTATCATTGTTTGGAATTCCATATCATCTCAACCTTAAGACAAAGTATGCCTAGAACTGGCACCATAATTTCCAAGCAATAAAAAGTGTAGAGGGAGTGGGAATGTATAATGAGAGAAAACACAAAACGGAAGAACTACAGTTGAAATACAACGTGATCGGACACAAAAGGTGCTGCACCTGTAGTATCCCAGGTATTAAGGCTCAATCACTGATCAATAAAACAAACCAAAGTAAAAACAAAACAAAAACACATTTACCTGGTTTCTTTTAGTCCTTCTTTCTGTATGACTTCTAAGATCTGCTTTGCAGTCATCGGAGTATTGGGATGTTTCTCTAGTGCCTACCAAAAAGAATACAACATTTAAAAAATAAACACACACACATGGAAAGATAACCTGGTATTTACAGTTGTTACATCGGCTTAGGGCTTTAAAATACTGTACACGTGCCTCACTCAGTTCAAATTCCAGAAGTCTGCATTCAGCTGAGGGCCAAATTACGTAAAAAAGAGCTGTGATGAGCATCATGTTGACATTTTTGGGGCGGCTGGCCTCACAAATTTACTAACCCCAGTCGGGCTCCAGAGTCTAGGACAGCTTGGAGGTGAAACTGATGTTTAACACTCCAGAGTTGAATCTCAGTGTTTTCAGTGCAAGACGAGAGGCCTGAAATCTGATGTCTGATCCTGCTTCAGAAGGTCCATTATTCAGCCCTGCTTTCAATGGCACATTGTAAAGCACATCATTGGAAAGAGCAACTGAATGGCTTCTGGCCACATTGCAAATGTATTTTCATATTCTACACAGTGGGAAGTACACAGTTCGCCAGTTTTATTGCTTAAGTTATTTTGACTGCACACCCTGGATTTTCTAGGACAGTACATAGACTATAAAGTTTCCATCCTTGCACTGGGATAAAACAGTTGTTTGTCATGAAATGGAGCAGAAAAAAAGCTGTGACCTTCTTGGTGTGGAGTTATTATTTTATAATTTAATTTTCACGGCCACTCCCCAGGCAGGATTTTCAAAAAACAGTGTTATTGTATCGATCTTGTGGTATAGTAATGAAAGCTCTAGTAGCAAGTGATTTTCAAACAAAATGTGTTAATTAAAATCAATCCATTAATACTTTCAAATTGAGTCGATGAGGTCGTTAATAAACGCATGTCTCTAAAAAGCTTAATTGTCAGGGCTCCCGAGTGGTGCACCCGGTAAAGATGCTCTGCGTGGAGTGCAGGATACGCCCTATGGCCTAGACGTCGCTGGTTCGAGTCCAGGCTATTCCACTGCCGACCGCGAGGGGGGCTTAGGTTGGCCAGGGTGTCCTTGGCTCACCGCGCACCAGCGACCCCTATAGTCTGGCCGGGCGCCTGTGGGCTTGCCTGTAAGCTGCCCAGAGCTGTGTTGCCCTCCGACGCTGTAGCTCTGAGATGGCTGCATGGTTGGAATTTCAAGTTTAAAACAAAATATGTCTAAACTACAAACCAATTCAGTTTTCAAAAAGGCTATCATGACTATAATTATTCTAAGAGAAGTACCTTTGTGTTACAAAAAATGTACAGCATTAGAAGATTAACCTATTTTGAGACTATTCAAAGAAGTCTGTTGTGAAATTCCTGAGAATGTCAACCATAGGGAAGCACTGCTGTAGCTGTGTCCCTTTTTTCTTACATTTTTGGCCATTGCGTTATTGGTTCTGAAGTTGTGTGATGCAAATATTTTAACACATGATTTGCAACGGGATCACAGAAGATAGGGAAGTGTATTTCTCAGTAAGATGACGATACTTCAAATTGCCCCTGGAATTTGACGAATTTTGACCCGTGAAACGATGTAAATCGAACCAAATTGGCACCTGCTCCAGAAAAGTACAGTACGATGGCGGTATGATGACATCAGAATTCTAAAAAAAGAATGTTCTATTCTGGGTGCCAAATATCACTGCAAACCTACTGTAGCTGATGATATACAGTGGGTCAATTCATTCAACCATATACAAATTACAATAAAACATCAACATCAGCCATGGCAAATTTAGCATTCAAAATGGTGGTAAATTAACAAAAAAGTGTTACCCTCATTCACATGCAAGTCATTCCTCCCATGTTTGCTTAAAAAAGATTTTATATCCTAATTAGGGCTGTCAATTAATCACAGTTAAGTTCTATGATTAACGCGTTCATTTCTTTGGAGATACATTTTTTTATCGCTCGTTAATCACACTCCTCTGTCTTGACCCTCTTAGCATACCATTATTCATTCTCTATGTAACCATTTAAATCAGTGGTACACAACTCTGTCCTGGAGAGCCGGGTCCCTGCAGGTTTTTATTCCAACTGCACCTTAAAAGTACTTTATTGGACCTTATTAGAAGCTTAATTGGTCCAATTAACTCATTTAGGGTATGGTTAGAACAAAAACCAGGAGGGACACCGGCCCTCCATGACCCGAGTTGTGCACCACTGATTTAAATATACTCAAGCGCATGCAATGCAATGAGTGCAGTCATCGATTGCATAGAAAGTTAGTCATTATAGCTGCACTTCTTGGATGACTTTCTCCTTATATCTCCTCCATCAGCCCCTCCAGGTGAAGCACTCTTAGAACTCAGGTCTCTCTTCTCAACAGTTGGTGTCCCCCTCTCAGAGGAGAAAACCATCGGTCCAGTTCACACTCGAGTTCCTAGGAATAACTTTGGATACTATTTGATTTGAAGCCCAACTGCCTCCCGATAAACTGGAACGCATTTGCTCTCTCATTCAATCCTTTGACATTAACCATTTCATTTCTAAACAGAACCTTCCTTCCTGCCTCGTGAAATTGCAGTTAACTTCTGCGATGAACACGTTCATCTCTTTGGAGATCATTTTTTTACATGTGTTAATCTCACTCTGTCTTGACCTTCTTAGCATACCGTAATTCATTCCCCACGTCACCATTTTAAAATACTCGAGCGCAAGCAATGAGTGCAGTCGGCGATTGCACAGAAAATTAGGTATATAACTGCATGAAGCAAAGTGGTTGATTGTGTACAGGTGCAGGAGTGATGCAGTGCACAATGCACAGACAGAGATTTGTAATCCAGTTAGAAAAGTACTTTTATTTATACAATCCAGGTCTGGTGACCAAATAATGATCCCCGGCAATCCACAGCAATGTCTAGAGCATGGGGTAAATAATAACGGGTTTGCAGTCCCAAATAATAAACACAAATATTCCTTCCACAATGTACAAACACGGTCACCAGTCCTGGGTGCATGCTGTAGTGCTCGTGGTGGGTGATACAGTTAATGCATGACAAAAGTGCAGTGCTGTTCCGGGTTTTGTGCTGGCCCTTGGCGACAGCTCCAGAACGTGTTAGCCGGATATTTTGTGTTTATTATTTGGGACTGCAACCCTGCTGTTATATACTCCATGCACTACACATTGTTGTGTATTGCCGGGGATTATTATTTGGTTAGCAGACCTGGATAAAAATAAAAACTGTTCCAAACCGGATTATAAATCTGTGTGTGTTTCATTACTGCACTGCATCACCCCTGCACCCGCACGTACCACTTACCACTTTGCCACAGAGGGATAGTCACAAATGCGTGTACACAGCTACTTTGCGCAGGCATTGATGGATCTGGCTGCCGCATTGCCTGTACCCAGTGCTGTGTTTTGATAGTATTTCGTTATTGCATTGCCATTTCGAACCAAACAGCTTCCCGTTTGCAGCTGGCTTACCAGTAAAGTAGCTGCGTGCTCTTTTGTTTGTACAGTTTGTACTGTTCTTGGCTCTGCTTCCTCTTCATCATTATCGCTGAGTGATAAGTCAGCATCACTGTCGCTGGTATCGAAATCCTTCGAACCAACTTCACTCCCGTAGCTCATTATAGAAAGACCACGTACGTTGCCATGTTTAGCTTTTGCTAAAAACTATATAAAACTACAACTAAACAAGTAAAACTAATAATAAAACAACAAAAAAATAATTTAAAACACTATACACACACTTGTAAAAGTTGAATGCTTGAATGCACAGGAAGATTGGAATCGCTATATGACACGCAATTGGATACAAATGTCACCTGACCCTCCCCCGACTTTCACTGCACATTCCACAGTACTAGCACTGCCTTAGAGAATGAAACCTGAAACACTAGACTGAGAAACTGCTCATAGAATAGAATGGGAAGCTTGACGTACACAGGTACGGCATGGTACTGTAAGTGGGTTTTCAGTCATCCATGAGTATTGTGGCAATGTGCCCCACCCGTGAGTATTTTTGTGTTTTATGTTGTATGTAGTGTGTAAATTTTGGTGTATTGTAGTTGCTGCACGGGATATAAATGGGTGTGTGTAGCCCGAGTTATTTAAAATGTATAATTGTATTTAGGCACAGGGATTGCACTTCGCTTCACATGCATTTAAAGTATTTAATATGTGAGCACAGGGTTTTCACAGATTAGTTCACGTGCTGGGATTCAAGTGAATAATGAATTGGTAATTGAATCCCAGCACAATTGTATATATAGATGCACATCTCATTCACTCAGGGTTGTGTGTTCGGTGAGTGGAGAACGGATGTGGAGAGGAGAGAATTGAAAACAAAGGAAAATCTAAGTATTTTTACTCACTGTGTTTGTTTGTCTGTTAATCCACTGTTTGTTTAGTGTTAATCCGTTTTGTTTGTCTATTTATTTTGGCCTCAAGTGCCATGTCCTGTTTTCTGTTTAAACCTTTTATTTTGCAATAATCCTACTGAGCGCAGCCATTGTGTTTCAGTTTCAAACCAAGTACTGCCTGTCTGTGTGTTTCTTTCTGGCCTGACGTCACCCCTGCAGCTAGCCTGTCACAGTATGCATGTTATTGTCTGTGGATACACATATATCTCTAATTTTCTAGTTGCAGCATAGCAAGCCGTTCTTGACATATCTGTAATTTTTATTATATGCTTTAAGATTTTGAACCTCTGTGGTCAAACTCTTGCTACTGTAGCAACACAACATACAGTAATGTGCAAATTTTACAGTGCCTATAGAAAGGCTACACCCCCCTGAACTTTTTTTCACATTTTGTTGTGTCAGTGCCTCAGAGTTTCATGCATTTAAATGAGGATTTTTTTCCACTTATCTACACACCATACTCCACACTGTTAAGGGGTAAAACGTTTTTATTGAGAAAATTATATATTAAAAATACAAAACTGAAAGATCATAATTGGATAAGTCTCCACCCCCTGAGTTAATACTTGGTGGAAGCACCTTTGGCAGCAATTACAGCTGTGAGTCTGTTGGGATAGGTCTCTACCAACTTTGCACACCTAGATTTGGCAATATTTGACCATTCTTCTTTACAAAACTGTTCAAGCTCTGTCAAGTTCCTTGGGGAGCGTTGATGGACAGCCAATCTTCAAGTCATGCCACAAATTTTCGATCGGATTTAGGTCGGGGCTCTGACTGGGCCACTCAAGGACATTTACCTTTTTGTTCCTTAGCCACTCCAGTGTAGCTTTCGCTGTGTGCTTTGGGTCGTTGTCATGCTGAAAGGTGAACTTCCGTCCCAGTTTCAGCTTTCTTGCAGAGGGCAGCAGGTTTTCCTCAAGGACTTCTCTGTACTTTGCTCCATTCATTTTCCCTTCTATCCTGACAAGTGCCCCAGTCCCTGTCGATGAGAAACATCCTCATAACATGATGCTGCCACCACCATGCTTCACAGTAGAGATGGTGTTCTTTGAGTGATGCGCTGTGTTGGGTTTGTGCCAAACATAACGCTTTGCATTTAGGCCAAAAAGTTCAATTTTAGTTTTATTAGACCACAAAACTTTTTGCCACATGGCTACAGAATCTCCCGAGTGTTTTTTTGCATACTTCCAAACGGGATTCAAGGTGGGCTTCCTTGAGTAATGGCATCCTTCTTGCCACCCTACCATACAGGCCAGATTTGTGGCGTGCTTGGGATATTGTTGTCACATGCACACTTTGACCAGTCTTGGCCATAAAAGCCTGTAGCTCTTTCAAAGTTAGCCTCTTGGTAGCCTCTCTGATCAGTCTCCTTCTTGCTCGGTCATCCAGTTTGGAGGGACGGCCTGATCTAGGCAGGGTCTTGGTGGTGCCATACACATTCCACTTCTTAATAATCGTCTTGACCGTGCTCCAAGGGATATTCAAGGCCTTTGATATTTTTTTATACCCATCCCCTGATCTGTGCCTTTCAACAACTTTGTCCCGGAGTTCTTTTGAAAGCACCTTGGTGCTCATGGTTGAGTCTTTGCTTTGAAATGCACTACCCAGCAGAGGGAACCTACAGGAACTGCTGAATTTATCCTGAAATCATGTGAATCACTACAATTTAACACAGGTGGAGGCCACTTAACTTGGTGTGTGATTTTGAAGGTGACTGGTTACACCTGAGCTAATTTAGGATTGCTATTACAAGGGGGGTGGACACTTATCCAACCAAGCTATTTCAGTTTTTATTTTTAATTAATTTTCTACAAATTTCTAGAATATTTTTTCACTTGGAAGTTGTGGGGTAGGATGTGTAGATATATTTTTAAAAAAATATATATTTTAATGCATTTTAATTCCAGGCCATAAGGCAACAAAAGGTGAACATTTTGAAAGGGGGTGTAGACTTTCTATATGCACTGTATATGTAACTGCATAAACATCTCTGGGTGTGAGCATTTCAGTCAGTAATCAGTGCTATAGAAGCAATAGGTAATTATGTGTGAAAATATTAGACCACTTCGTGGTTTAATTAGGCACGCTCTTACTATTTTAAATTAATTTCATGTGTGGTCTATTAAAGTCATCAATTAACACTAGAACCGCCGGATTTTCGAACTACCTAGAACCTCCACGTGGGTCACTATGACCCATACATTTTTAAACTGCTTCGTTATGAAAATTAAAGTCATACTATCGGATACAATGGAAAAGTTTTATTCATAAACATCATATTTAACATTTGCAGCACAGAAACACCTTATTTAAATGGAAAATTAAACATAAAAGGCTTTACTTTTAAAATGAGCGCATATACAGCATGACTACAAACAGTGAAAAAATATAATAAAATATACATTTCAAAAGAAACGGCTGTGTGCAGGTGTAAACGGATACATGTACACACAAAATAAACCCCAAATCATAGTTTCTAATACTACATAAAATTAAAATCTAACACTGCTTTCGGTATGACGGCTGCACTGTACTCTATGGAGGAGCATACGTGTCTGCCAGCTGACTGTGCCTGCATCCAGGAGCTGTGTTGTAAACACAGATGCAGTTTCACTGAACACTATTGTGTAAACACGTGTAAACTGGTACATACAAACCTGTAAAACCAAAATGTTTTTTTTTTTTTTCTTATAGTAATATAAAAAAAGAATATATAACATATGTTTCATATTAGGCACATAAATTGTTATCGTACCTGTCATTTCAGTTTGCTGTATGCATCTGAGTGCAGCCTGCCGTATTCCAATCAAAATGACTACTTTCAAGATTAAATATTTCCTTCTGATATATTCCCAGTTGCATTTGTGGAACAAAACAAAGGATTGTTGTTTCCAGGTGCATTGAAAAATAAGCAACTAGGCTTTCACTGAGTTTGCATCTTGACAAATCCACAATCAGCAATCTCTGTCTCGTAGTCAGTCTACAAACAAAGGCTTGAAATAAAATTTTAAAAAAACACATGTGCTAGGAGGAGGGGCGTGTCTTGTTTGCTGCATTTACAAAAAAAAAATAGAATATCTTACGTTACATTAAAAAAAAAAAAGACGTATTGTAATGCATGGGTCACATTGACCCACATTTCGGTTCTAGGTAGAACTGTTTATAATTTATAACTTTATAATTTTTGTGATTCTGGCTATCAAACGCCGTCTGGATATTTAATTCATATATTTGGGAAAAGTAAAAAACGGACACACACATACAATTTACAACGGAAGAGTAATTTACATTTTAAATCCAAAATGGGCCAAATTGTCCCGCATGGCGGTTCTAGTGTTAAATTAGACAATCAGTAATTTAACTATTTTCCAAGTTTTTCAGCTGGTTTGATTTCATATGTACAACAAATCAAAACAACAGAAGCAATGGGGTGTTCTAATACAGTTGCACTCTGCTGTACAAAGTGATACCAGATGGGTACCATGTTATCTAAAGTACAACAAAGAAAACGTCAATACAGTATCAGTAAGGTTTAAAATACAATACATTTTGTAATGTAGTTTGGCGTAATCGTAATTATAGCAAAACATTTGTTTTGCAAAGCAATGGAATTGCTGCTGAAAGTTGGAAAATGTGTATGTGTCTTGGAGCTGCTGACTGTTATCTGCTGTGTCTGTAGATGACAGATCATGGTCCTTGCCTTCAATAACCATGCTAATTGGAAACTGCACAGCATTGCAAAAAAAAAAAAAAATGCTTCAGTGCATGCATACCAAAGCAACCCACACATATACTTCACAGATTTAAAGGAGCAGTTGTCTTAAGCAGCATTTACAGAAACTCCTTTTACAGTACTTTACATAGAATGGATTTCAACTGTAAATGTAAACCACATGCGGTTACATTTGTGTCTACAAACTATCCAAGAATTGTAGTTCTAAAGTGAAAATGTAGCTATTTTCTGCTAATAAAACAAACAAAAAATGAATTATTAAAACTGGGAAGGATATCCTTAGTTCCTTTGACTGCACATTTCTGCAATCTTCTATCTTTATATTTGAAATAGAATACAAAAAGATGCATACAATGCTATTTTATGAACTGACCTTATGGCTATCACATTTATGTAGGCTTATTATCAGTAAAACAAAAAGGCTTAAGATGCTAGATTTTCAAATCTACGCACAATTCAAGTCCTGAAGTACCTTCTTTCAGAGACCTGCAAAGATGCCTTTTATATCACATGTTACCTATATGGTAACAATATCCTGGGAGACAGTCAGCATGGTTTTAGGAAAGGGAGATCGTGTCTAACTAACCTGCTTGATATTTTTGAGGATCCAACATCGACAATGGTTAATTGCAAAGCATATGACATGGTTTATTCAGATTTCCAGAAAGCTTTTGACAAAGTACCACATAAAAGATTAATTCTCAAACTGAACGCAGCAGGGATTCAAGGAAATGCATGCACATGGATTATGGAGTGGTTAACATGTAGAAGACAGAAAGTACTGATTAGTACTGAGCAAGGTAACCAGTGGAGTACCACAGGGATCAATATTAGGTCCTCTGCTTTTCCTAATCTACATTAATGACTTAGATTCTGGTATAATAAGCAACCTTTTTAAATTTGCAGAGGCCACTGTCAGCAAGCAGAAAAGTAAAATAAGTGATTAAATAAATACTGGTGTTTTGCAGTTTTTAACCTTTACTGCAACAAGGGGAAAAATACTTTGAAAGTGAGCAACTGCAAGTAGAAACTCTAAAATTGACAAATAAAAATAAAAATAAATTTAAAAAATGTTCTCGCGTGTCAGATGTTTAAAGTCGTGCTTTGTTTATTTAGCAGATGCCTTTATCCAAGGCGACTTACAGAGACAAGGGTGTGTGAACTATACATCAGCTGCAGAGTCACTTACAATTACGTCTCACCCGAAAGACGGAGCACAAGGAGGTTAAGTGACTTGCTCAGGGTCACACAATGAGTCAGTGGCTGAGGTGGGATTTGAACCGGGGACCTCCTGATTACAATCCCTTTTTCTTTAACCACTGGACCACACAGCCTCCCCATTGAAGTAGAGGAAACAGGGCTCTGATAGTTTCTTCAGAAACGAGTTAACCCCCTTCCTCATACAAGAGTCTCAGGTATTTCCCGGCACGATCAGCGGCTGTTTTATTTCCTAAGTGGTTTTGCCTCCAGGTACATGTTTGCTCTTAAAAAATGTATCCATGTTAGCTGAGGAATTGAATAGCCACAGCACGCCAGTGTCTAAATCGAGTAGATTGCTTTTCCTACGAGCGGGTTGAGCAAGATAAACAAAGCAGAGGTATTCAAAAATCTCACTGCGCCACCTTGTGGAATGTTTAAAAAAACTTGAATTTGTTCTTATGAATGCTAGTTAGGCTTGTTGTCGTCGAAAAACAATAATTCTGCAACCCAGAGTGCATTCCGCGAAATCACACCGCGATCTGTGATCGCGTTTTTCACGGGGGACTATATGGTATTGAAGGCCAAACTGTAATACTGTAATTAAATCATTGGAGTTCAATATTTCACAGAATTGCGTCAAAAGGATAGCAAAGAAAATGGAACAAAATAATACTGTATAGTTAAGCTGAAATATTTGACCATTTTTTAAAAAAGATTTGGTTTAATGCCACTCCCATGCGTTCACAATGAGACTTCATGTGCTCTTCAACGGTGTTAACTGCGAACAGTTGAAAAAATGGCAAAACAACTGTCCCCCAGCTTCATAAAGTTCATCAGGATACAGAGGCATGGATGGACTAGGAGAGGTGTTTACAGGACACACAACAAGGTTTGGATGAAGACATTTTTGCATTGTACGATGTAAAAAGTGAAACAACCCAGATTAAAACTACACACATGGGCACACATTTCCTGAAAATGTAGTCACGTTTGAAATGATAAAAATGTTAACAATAACTTAGTACAGTACAGAATAGTACAGTATTTACAGTGAATTTGTAGGACTCTGTTAGCCTTTGACAGGGGTACAGGAGCCGGGAGGGCAAGGGAGTCATGGTCCCCCTTTTAACCGGCTACACCTTCACCCTCACCTATCCCATCCTCACTCTCACCCCCACCCTGGCCCAAGGTCCCCCACTTTTAGCACTTTTTTATTTTAATGTATGACATAGGCATGTAGGATAGAATTAGAAATATGGCTGCACTGTCTTGATCATCGATAAAAATGACTTTTTGGATGGGAATTACAAATCCCAAGGAAATATGAGAAACCTTTTTGTGCGATTGACTTACTATATGAACAAGCTGTGAACTGTAATGTATTTGGATCTGTGAGGACGCTAAAACAATATATTACACTGGATTATATTTGGATTAATCATGCCATCATTGGATGTCCACTAGGCAGCACAGCAAACATAGCCTCACAAGTCATCGGAGCTTAACACGATCAGGACATATTTATATTGTTTAATATTAGTGTGTAAATCGAACCCTGACATTGACATTAATTATCGTGCAAATTCTAATGACGATTATCAATCATTATCAAGTTAAAATGCTTAAAAAATTAAAAAATAAGGAACATTAACTCTTTTTTAAATTAAGGAAAAAAAAAAAATCATCAACCACACTGTCCAAAGGAGAAAAAAAAAAACAAGGTTTGAAAACTACATTGACATTATGGCCTATTCACATGGAAATTTATGAATTACGTGGCCCAGCTTCTGCTAGCGAAAGCAGCAGTCCCTTCCAGTGTGCCACGGCTGCAGAGATGCATTTCACTTTTTGCTGTCATATTTTAATCAAAACTTTGCATGACTTTGCATAGCCACTTAGATTTGCATTATCTTCAGTGAATACAACTATATCATCATTTTTCCAAACAGTACATTAGAGGTAGCCTATCCTTTCCTGCAACAGAACTTTTGACAGCGACAACTCTGGTTGATAATTCTATTTTGCGTCTCCATACTTGAATATGTATAATATCCCTTTCATACATGTATGTGGATTTATTATTAATTGACTTACTGCCCACATCGCAACCAAGATATGTGGAATATCTCTTTCATACATGTATAGGCCTAATCAATCTATATACCACGTAGCAACCAAAAATGCATGACATACTGGAGTGCTCAGAGAAGCGTTTCACCCACATGGATTTGATTACACTTATACAGTACGTTACTAAGGCCCTACCTATTTCACGGTCGTGAAAACATGACACGGACCGTGGAATTAATTCTTCACCGTGAAAACTGCCTATTTTGTGTACTTTTACCCAGCACTTAAGTCCAATTAAGTTATGTGCATCGGTCCAGATTCCTGATGTGATTATAAGCTTGTTTCAATTTCAAAAAGAAAACTGGACAGGATTTTTTGATTGACACTTGACAGCAGCCAATAACCACTCTGGGCTCTCCTCACTGATTGGTAGATATGGGAATCCGGATGGGTTTAGTATCCTAGGAGATCTCAACTGATATTGTTAAGCGAGTGAACATTTTGCGAGTGTCCAAAATGAATTTAAAAAAATCTACAATAATTGCTGCAGCGGATCGCTTACAATAATTTTGCATTCTACTGGTGGCAAATCATTTTGTACAACCTGCAATGTTTCATTGGATCACATACGTCGAGCTACGATCCAGCGGCATTTAGACTCAGACAGCAATCAAAAACGAATAAAGGTTACGGATAGTGCATTGCTTCAAAATGAAAAGGTAAAAAAAAAAAATAATAATAATAATAATAATTGTGAAATTGCACGACAACGTAGTAATGTTAAATAGTATTAGTGTCACTCAAGACAGATGGCTATAGTTTGGACTGATTTAACCCCTTGCTACCGACTTGCTTTGTCATTGATCATATTTGATCGATGACAAAACATGTTATATTTCAGCCGTCCAACCAGCAATTTTGTTTTTTTTGTGTGCAAGTCGTAGCCATGACTATGGGCCAAGTCATCATACCATTGGTTTAGGGTTAGGGTGGGCGGGACAAATAATATTTTGATTACAAGGACAAGTCTCTGCCAGTGCCATTACGACTGAGTGCACAGCGGATTCGAGGTTCTGTATCTCCCGTTCTACAATTCCAAGAGTGCTAATCAACACATCATATAAACAGTAAGTACTTGAAATATTTAGCCTTTTTGTTTGTTTGTTTGTTTTTTAAGTTTTAATTTTAACTTTATATTCGTTTAAAAAAAAAAAAATCTGCAGTGGTTTTTTTTCTCGCTGTGTCGTGTGTGCTTGCTGAGCTTTGTGTTTTATTATTAGTTTACTTTGTGTATGTGTGTAAAGGACAGACATATTATTTATCTTTAGTCATTGTTATTAGTTTACTTTTACTTTCTTTGTGTATATGTGTAAAATACATTATTTAGCTGTAGCCAATATTATTATTTAGCTATGTATTTTATCATTGGTTTAACTTTTATTTTTTATTATTATTATTTGTAATTTACTTTTTCTTTTTGTGTGTGTGAAAATGGGTAGAAATTCTCCTGTCAGGACACTGCACTCTGATTGGCTATCATATTATTGTTAATAAAAAAATGAATACTCCTCTCCCTACACCAAACATTTCGTGGTACCTTTGTAAGCACTGCTTGTAAAACCTTTGTCTAGCTCTGGAACTGCACAAGATATTTAAATTCTTATTTCAGATTTGAAATCCTTATTATTATTATTATTATTATTATTATTATTACTATTTATTTCTTAGCAGTCGCCCTTATCCAGGGCGACTTACAATTGTTACAAGATATCACGTTATTTTTACATACATTATTTTTACATACAATTACCCATTTATACAGTTGGGTTTTTGCTGGAGCAATCTAGATAAAGTACCTTGCTCAAGGGTACAGCAGCAGTGTCCCCCACCTGGGATTGAACCGGTCAAGAGTCCCGAGCCGTAACCACTACTCCACACTCCACAAATCCTTGGTAAATTGCAGCTACCATATGCTCCAAGTTTTTTTTTTTTTATATAAAACTCAGTAACTTTTAGAAGCAACAACACAGATTACGTTCTTGACAGTAAATGAATATATACACGCAGGGCTAGATTAATGCATAGGCAAACTAGGCATGTGCCTAGGGCCCGAACTCAAGGGGGGGCCCAAAACGGTTTTCTTTTTTTTTTTTTTTTTTAAATATACAGCTTTGCGCCTAAACTGGAAAACACTTCACTCACTGACATTCAAACCAAGGCATGTATCTCAAAATCAAATTTTTCTGACAGGTGTTATGCAGATTTCTGTACTCCATAGATTTCTCTATGCCCACGATTCCCTGCCTTTGCAGATACGGTTTTTCAAAGATTGCTGGATGCACGATATTTCTGAGTCTCGCTGTGTTCTCAAGCACTACCATTTAGTTCTGCTGCAGATTGCAACAAATATTGTAAGCAAGACAAAATTAATTCCGTGGCTCAATAAAACAGCACATAACACTGCTGGTTGTCTAGATACCCTTGATTAAAGTAACCTTATAAAACATAATTATTCTTTTAAAACACATTTTCATTTTTTTACATGTAAATACTGTTTAAAAACATCAAGTGTTCACATCCAGCGATCTTTGACAAAATGCAGCTGTGTCAGCGTGGAATCAAGGGTGCAAAATTCTATAATGTATAGAAATTTACCATATGTAACACCTGAACTTGTATGCCAAAACATTGGCGATTTCTCTACTCTTCTGGAGAAAAGGTGATTTTATTTAATGAAGCGAGTCAAAACCCACCGGATCAACAACAAAAAACAAGGAAACATTGACGATTTTGCATGCAGTAAACTGTAACGTGTTTGACTCAGCTTCAGCGAGGGCCAGCTAAACGGTTACGCTAAGACACTAAAGGACTATGCTGTGCAAAAAGGAGCACAGCATTAACAAAATGTAAGGTACGTGCATAAAGTTCAAACATTATCGATTTGTTATCATGGAGCCCTAATCGATAAATAATTAGATTATTATCGTTATCGTTACAAGCCTATTTAATATTGCAATATTATAAGAAAAATTGACAACTGTGGATGGTTTTTGCAAAGGATGTTTCTGCAATAAGGCTAAATTGCTAAACTGTCATTTTCTATTGGCCCTGGTAATGGGATATACAGTGTTATGTTTTCATTTATATATACTTTCAAGACAGTAAACGCTGAATGACTCTTCAGCTGTCTTTTTTATTTTCTTGCTGCAGTAAAGTATGAGTAAACCTATATACAGAAAATTCTTGTCCTGAACTCGTATTAGACCGACTTCCTACAAGATCCCAGTCAAATGTATCAGTCACTTATTGTAAATTACTTCCTATATTACGAATACACATGACGAATTTCCTGTTAGAACTAATTATTTTGGAAAAATGTGAATAAAAATAAACAAGTGCAAAGGCTATTGGGAAATGTATTAACTTGCAGCCAGATTAGCTCCATTGTACTGTATTTTAGTGCTGTTTGGGGACTACAGATCTTATGATGCATTTCGAGTTGCCATAGTGCCCATGCAAAAATGTGCACTATCCTTGCAGACAAAAGTAGAGGTGTTGAAAGTGGTGGATAATGTACCACCATACTTGAAAAAGAAAAACACTCCTGCAAACATTCTGTCAACCATTCTGAAAAACCATGATACAATAATACATGTCCATGAACAGCAAACTGTGGATGCAAGTCATCAGCATTTCCAATTTGCTCAATACTGTGATGTTGAGGACGCCTTGCTTTTGTGGTTTAAAAATCCCCTGTGATCAGAATGTAACATTATTCAGCAGGTTACATTCGACTTTATGAAACAAAATGAGTTTATTCTAGGGCAATGCAAGACTTTCGGTTACAAAATTCAGTCAAACTTGAACTTTGTTACTTATAACAAAAGACGGCACTTCAAAATGCCGCCGAATACAACTGCAGATTAAGCAAGATAAACAAAAATTACAAAAAGTCATTTTGAAGGTCATTGTGTAATAATAATAATAATAATAATAATAATAATAATAATAATGCAATGACCCGGCAGTCTGTGCTAACCAAGAGGACTTGTTTTGCTGTTCGACACGGTGAGCGTGTTGACGTGGCAGACGAACACTCCAGTCTTAAATATTCAAAGAGAGATTTTTTTAAAAAGCATCAGAATAATATTCTACTCACAGTTCATTGTTGGATTTAATGTAGCATCAAGTCTGTTCTGCTGCACACAACTCGGCTATCCTGTTGTTGTCTTCATATATTTAAAAAAAAAAATCCAAAACACAGCTCTTTTACTAAATAAAATTAAAAAAAAAAAAATTAAAAAAAAAAGAGCTGTGTGTTTGGATTTTTTTTTTTTTAATTTAGTAATCGTCAATTGTTTTATTATTTTCTCCCAATTTGGCATATCCAATTATTTTTAGGCTCAGCTCACCGCTACCACCTCCGCACTGACTCGGGAGCGGTCAAGACGAGCACACGCTGTCCTCCCAAGCATGTGCCGTCAGCTGACCATTGGTTTGACCCATAGTCCGCACTGAATTACAATAGCTAACGTTAGCAGCTTAGGACAGTGACTGAAACAGAAGCCGCTGGGCAGGGAAAAAAATCAACTTCGTCAAACACAACCACGATTCTAGTAAAGGCGCTCCACGTGGAGTGCAGGATGCGCTCTGTAGTCTGGACGTCGCGAGTTCGAGTCCAGGCTATTCCACTGCCGACCGTGGACGGGAGCTCCCAGGAGGCGACGCACAATTGGCCGAGCTTCGACCCTGGGGGAGAGAGGGTTAGGTCAGCTAGGGTGTCCTCGGCTCACTGCGCACCAGAGACCCCTGTAGTCTGGCCGGGCGCCTGCGGGCTTGCCTGTAAGCTGCCCGAGAGCTGTGTTGTCCTCCGACACTGTAGCTCTTGGGTGGCTGCATGGTGAGTCCGCAATGTGAAAAAAAGTGGTCGGCTGATGGCACACGCTTCGGAGGACAGTGTGTGTTCGTCTTCGCCCTCCCGAGTCAGCGCAGGGGTGGTAGCGGTGAGCTGAGCTTAAAAAAAAATTGGCCATTCTAAATTGGGAGAAAAATAATAATTAAAAAAAAAAAAAACACAACCACCAGAAATCCAAACATCCAACAAATTTGAGCCACTTCAAAATTTCGATGACCAAAACCAACATCAAGAACGAAAGGAACAACATCCAGGACCCTATAAACAGTGCTGGCCAGGCAGCAAAAAGAAGGGAGGTCATAATTGTTGGGGACTCTATATTGAGAAACACAGCAAGTTCAGTTCACAGTTTGGACCCCCTTACTACAGCAGTGTGCTGCCTTCCAGGAGCCTCTATCACGCCATCACTGAGAACGTGGACAGGCTCCTAGAACGAACAGGAGACGACCCGGTAGGAGTCGTCCACATCGGTACAAACAACATTGGAAGAGAGGCCAAGATCCCTGCAAAACAAATTCAGAGAGCTAGGAAGGAAATTAAAAGACAACACCAAAACTGTGGTATTTTCTGGGATACTGCCGGCACCTGGCAAAGGACCATATGGACAGCTGGAAATACAAAATCAAAATGCATGGCTGAAATCGTGGCACACACAGGAAGGCTTCATCTTTCTTGAACACTGGAGCACATTCTACAACAAGGACTATCTATACAGGCGGGACGGACTGCACTTAAACAAAAAGGGAACCAATCTACTCGGAGAAAAGATCCTTGAGGAGGTCCAGAAGCATTTAAACTAGAAAGGAAGGGGGGAGAAAACAAAAAAAACAGAAGGGAGACCACATCAAAACAAAGGCACCAACTCAGGTAAGACAGCTATTAATGTATTTATCTTAATGCTAGAAGTCTCAGAAACAAAATGTTAGAACTTGAAGCTACTGCACTAACAAGTAACTACGATATGGTGTTACAGAAACTTTGTTGCTGAGAGTGATGGAGACGAATATAATATTGGTGGGTACACACTGTATAGGAAAGACAGGCAGGACAGAAGAGGCGGAGGGGTAGCACTATACATAAGAAATAGTCTTGAAGCCCAGGTGTTAAATCTGGACAAAGAAAACAACGCCGAATCAATATGGGTCAGAATAATGGAGAAAAATTCAAAGGGCATAATAATAGAAGCATGCTATAGACCGCCAAATTCAGATGCTGAGCTAAATAATCTGTTATACAATGACATTCGAAATGCGTGTAGAAAAGGATAAGCTAATGGGGGATTTCAACTTCCCCCATATAAAATGGGAAAACCCGGTGGGGAGCATGACGGACAAAACTGAAATGGTGGAAATGACAAATGACTGCTTCCTAACGCAATTTGTGAAGGCACCGACTAGAGGGGAGGCATGCCTTGATTTAGTCTTTTCAAATAACGAAGACAGAATAACTAAAACAGAGGTCAGAGAGCCATTGGCAAACTCAGACCACAACATTGTCTCATTTGTAGTATTTTTTAAAACCCCAAAAGTAATGATAAAAGCTAAGGTTTACAATTTTAGAAAAGCAAACTATGAAGGTATGAAACAGAGACTAACAGAAGTAGATTGGAGTAAAATAGAGAAAACATCCACAGAAAAAGGATGGCTGTTTTTTAAAAATGTAGTACTAGAGGCGCAAAACAATTACATCCCAAAAGTAGACAAATCTAAATCTAAAACAAAATGGCCAAAATGGTTTAATAGATCAATTCAAACAAATATTCAGCAAAAAAGGCACTTTACAGAGCATTTAAAAGGGACCAAAAACAAAGTACACAGAAAGAGTACTTGGAACTGCAAACACAAGTCAAAAACGAAGTTAGAAAAGCCAAGAGAGAGATAGAAATCAATATTGCTAAGGGGGCTAAAACAATTCCAAAATGTTTTTCCAATATTATAACAGCAAGAGAACATTCAAAGAGGAGGTTAAATGTCTAAGAGACACAAATGGCAAAATCATAGATGAAGAACAAAAAAATTGCAAATATATTAAATGATTACTTTTCACAGGTTTTTACAAAGGAGGACACAGACAACATGCCCCACATGTCGACCTGTTCCTATCCAGTTTTAAATAACTTTAGCATAACAGAGGCAGAAGTGTTAAAGGGACTAGGAGCTGTTAAAATAAACAAATCCCCTGGGCCGGATGAGATCCTCCCAATAGTACTCAAAGAAATGAAAGAAGTTATTTACAAACCGCTAACCAAGATCATGCAACAGTCTCTTGACACAGGGGTTGTACCGACAGACTGGAAAATGGCAAACGTAATACCGATCCACAAAAAGGGAGACAAAACCGAACCAGGTAACTACAAACCAATAAGCCTAACTTCTATTATATGTAAACTTATGGAAACTATAATAATATCCAAAATGGAAAATTACCTATATGGTAACAATATCCTGGGAGACAGTCAGCATGGTTTTAGGAAAGGGAGATTGTGTCTAACTAACCTGCTTGATTTTTTTGAGGATGCAACATCGACAATGGATAATTGCAAAGCATACAACATGGTTTATTTAGATTTCCAGAAAGCTTTTGACAAAGTCCTGCATAAAAGATTAATTCTCAAACTGAAAGCTGTAGGGATTCAAGGAAATGTATGCACATGGATTAGGGAATGGTTAACATGTAGAAAACAGAAAGTACTGATTAGAGGAGAAACCTCAAAATGGAGTAAGGTAACAAGTGGAGTACCACAGGGAACAGTATTAGGTCCTCTGCTATTCCTCATCAAATGTCCTCATCTAGACAATGTGGGGAAGCTATAAAAAAGGCCAACAAGATGCTCGGATATATTGTGAGAAGTGTTGAATTTAAATCAAGGGAAGTAATGTTAAAACTTTACAATGCATCAGTAAGACCTCACCTAGAATACTGTGTTCAGTTCTGGTCACCTTGTTACGAAAAGGATATTAATGCTCTAGAAAGAGTGCAAAGAAGAGCAACCAGAATTATCCCGGGTTTAAAAGGCATGTCATATGCAGACAGGCTAAAAGAATTGAATATATGGTCTGATTCAAACATTCAAAATCCTTAAAGGTATAGACAATGTCGACCCAGGGGACTTTTTGACCTGAAAAAAAGAAACAAGGCCCAGGGGTCACAAATGGAGATTAGATAAAGGGGCATTCAGAACAGAAAATAGGAGGCACTTTTTTACACATAGAATTGTGAGTGTCTGGAACCAACTCCCCAGTAATGTTGTTGAAGCTGACACCCTGGGATCCTTCAAGAAGCTGCTTGATGTGATTCTGGGATCAATAAGCTACTAACAACCAAACGAGCAAGATGAGCTGAATGGCCTCCTCTCGTTTGTAAACTTTCTTATGTTCTTCTTATGTTCTTATGTTTGAGACTACAAAAAGTGATTAGTTAAATGTAGGCTAGGTAGTTGTTAGTTTAGTATTAATTCAATTCTATTCATTGAAAAAAGGCAACAGAGAGAATCAGTCCGTTATTTAAAAGAAAAAAAATAGTTAGCAGGTTAATGTTCTTCTGGAGCCACAAACGGGTTTAAGTTCATAAAAATGGTGTTACTTTTATTTAGCAGTAGTAATAACCTTAAGCAGTGGTATTTCAAAATAACAGAAGCCTGTTTTTACATTAGTGAAGTAGGCTGCAATATGTTTTTAATTAAAAACTTGTCGTCGTTCTTTATTGAAATGAATGTTCAGCTTTCATATTGAAGCTTGTTGTTTACTACTCATTCAATCAAACCAGGTTGTGTAGGAATCTCCTTGCATCATTTGACACATTTTTGTGTCAATTTGCTCTGTAATGTCATTTTAAAAGGTTTGCTTACATTACCCTCCTGTTGTTCTGTGCTCCGTCAGCCCTTGTTAAAGATATCAAATAATATACCCAATCCGAAGTAAGTGCATACTTGCCCCAGAAAAAATATATAAATATTTAAAAACTAGCAAGAAATGACTTGGTTGCAGTAGCATAAGTTACATTATTGTTTTAAGTAAAGTTATTTTATTATGGGCAAACTTTGCCCTCTAACTCAATGGACCCTACGCAGAAGCAAGTACAAAGGCAAAGATGCAATTTCTCAGAAAAATAAAACAATTTTAATAGTATAATACAATAAACAACTCTTAACTGTTCCTTCCTGCAACTAAGTTTATGCTGTTAAATGTGTACTGTTAAACTTGTTTTATTCTGCTAAAAAAAATGTTTTGGTTTTGCATTTGCACTGTTTTCAAAATAATTTTTTTCTTTTCTTTTTTTATAGCAAACCAATGCTTCTGACATGGCAAGTATTTTGAACTGCCTAACTTTTCTTACCTTTAAAAGAACAGTACTTGCTTTTCTTTGTGTGATTTTTTTAACACTTTCTTTAATAAGCTGCACGTGGGAATTATATGTACAGCATTGTGCAGAGATGCAATTGGTACTGGTAGAGCCATTTGGTGCTACTTGTATGTATTTGTAATTAATACATGCTCAGTAAGTATATATTGATCATTTTATGCTGAAACACCTGTGGGTTTGTGGGTTTACAATTACTAAAACCGTAACATCACAATGATTGAACAGTAACAGGGTTCTTCCCCAGGAATTCTGTACAGCCGGGTGGCACAGCATTACAGCCGGGTGCACTTTTAATGGAAAAATAAATCTAATGACAAAGAATTTTAATAATAAGAAATGAAATAATGAATAACAATCCACCCTAATTCGTACACAGGCTACACTGCTCCATTCAGCCTTTGCGATTTTTTTTGTGGTTCTGGCAGAGCTTGCACATCATACCACCCAATTCCTTGCTGTAAAAAAGCCACTTTTTCAGTTGTGCGGCGACCCGCCTAGCTGAAAAGTTCTGGGGAGAACCCTGAGTAAGGTTTGCATTTTCTATTTTTTTTTTTTAATTTAGTGTGTCCAATTATTTTTCCACCGATTTTCTTCCAATTTGAATGCCCAATCCTTTTTCCCCTCACCACAGCAATTCCCCACCCAAAGGTTCAATGGGCACCCTCCATTCCCACAACAAAGCCAGCTTCCTTTTTCAACCAGGAACTCAAGAGCGGATGTCAGTGTACACCTACAGGGCTAGGACAAAGGCCAGCTCTGCAGGCGAATGCTCTTGAGCTCACTGGGCACCTGGCCAGCAGGGTTCGCTGTAGCGCGATGAGGAGAAACAGTCCATGCCAGTTTTACATCCCTAACCAACAGTGGTGTGCCATCAGGAGTTGCAGCTTATAGTGTATCTTTTTGGAAACAATAACTCAAATCAGGCAATACAGTAACTTAATGAAGTGTTAAATTGTGAAGAATATTAAATATTTATTCTGTTTTAAAAGGCAGTAGGGCTGTGTCCGAAGGTTCGTTCGCTAGCCAGGGATTCGAAGATTGTTTTAAACCTTCGAAGGTTCGTCAGACAGGTTCACGCACAGTATATAAATTTTTTTTCTTCCTATTAACAGAAACTGTTTGACAATGTGTGAAAACTATAAATCACACATTACATGTCACTCACATGCAAAATTCGATCTTTTAATTTGTATAATGCATATTACGTAAACAAAAGTTGTTAATAAAATCTGCTACCACATCGTTATACATTACGTACAACTGGAGCAGGGTATTGTATCCAAAGCAGTGGGCTCGTACCTCTAGTGGTTGTACTGCTTCAGTAAAATATGTACTGAACATCTAGTGTACAAGACAGTGTAAGAGAAGCGCTATGGTAGAATATGTTTGAAACATACAAAATATACTTTGACACAAATCATTTTAGTTTCAAAAACTGAGCACCGTCCGCCCTTCCCCGCTCGTGTTATCCAGAGCCAAACCTTTAATTTCTTCATTCACCATCGACAGCAAAGCGTTGTATAGCATAAGCTGTATTTAAAGAAATGTCTCGATTAGAGTTATCAAAAATACTGATACTTTGATACTATCGCGATACCAAATTTCAAAAACGGTTCTGAGCTTCATTAATTATGCATTCGGTAGTACCGAAAAACAGAAAGTATCGGAGCACTCTGTACTTGTATAATGAAAATTGCGTGTTTGTGTCCTTCATGTAAAAGACGGAGTCGTACTAAAAAAAAAAGCTTCCCTTTATGTCCGCGCAGGGACACCATACACTCCAGGTGGAAACAACGACAACGAGACAGCCAGGATTCAGGAGTAAAAGCTTAAGATGGAAGGCACACGAGCCCAGCGGCCCGCGCTCTTAGAAAAAGAGAACAGCAGGAGAGCTGTGTGGAAATATTTCATTTATGAAGAGAATGAATGCATCACATATACACATTAAAAATACATGTCCTCAAGAAAACGATGAGGAAATGTGAAATTAAGAAAGCAAGCTAGCTAATTTAGCGCTAATGTGTACAGTGTTGTGCTCTACGTTGGAGTGATAGATAGTATTTGTCTGCCTTCACATTAATGTTACAAATAACGACTCTAGTTATCTGTTAATGTATCAAACACACTTCACAGATTTCTCTTTGAGGTTAGTCAAGCTTTATTGGGGTCGCACCCGGGCTCGTCCTTCTAAGACGTAGTACATGAGAGCGGTATATCATAGGTGCATATGGCTGTCACTCTTGGAAAGGGGCAGACTGTGGCTTTCTAATTATACCAAATATGGGCATCTGCGTCGGTGAGAATCTGACCTGACTGCTTCACGCTGTGTGTGAGAGCACTGGATGGAGCAGACGCGCAGGATAGCAAAGCAAACATTGCCAGACAAAATAAAACAAGATCGCATTTCCCTTGTTTTTGATAATGTTCTTCTTTTATATATTATTTTGCATTTCTTGCATTTTCTATAGTTTTGTTATAAATGGCTGTAACTTTTTTTCTGGTGTTCCAATTTTAATTCTTTCATTTTAGACATGTTCCCAAGACCTTGAAGTTTGATTGTAAAATACATTTTTTCAAATCAGAGCACTGAAAAAAATATTTGACAACGAATGTTCTTTTTTTTTTCGAAAAAGCGTATTTTATGTTCATCCTGCCATTCGTTAGTTTTTTGTTTATTATTATTTATTTCTTAGCAGGCACCCTTATCCAGAGCGACTTACAATTGTTACAAGTTATCATTATTTTTTACATACACTTACCCGTTTATACAGTTGGGTTTTTTACTGGCGCAATCTAGGTAAAGTACCTTGCTCAAGGGTACAGCAGCAGTGTCTCCCACCTGGGATTGAACCCACGACCCTCCGGTCAAGAGTCCAGAGCCCTAACCACTACTTCACACTGCTGCCCTATGTTTCTTTACTAAATGTATTGGGTATCAAATCAAAAAATGGATTTTTTATTTTCTGAACCCCCAGTTTGTGCTGATTTATTCCACATATGGTACTTACCTGAAACCCCTGTAGTCACAGTTATACGCACAAATATAATAACAGTAAAAACTTTGAGAACTTTTCTCTGTCAATAATGTACAGAGCACTCACCTGAATCACTTAATAAAAATCTCAAATTCATCCACTTTGTAGTTTTACTGCATCCTCTTTATTTCACTACCAAAAACAAGCAGAACTATTAAAGGGCCAGTCAATCATCATATACAAAAAAAAAATCCTTAAGTGATAATATGCAAATTACGTTTACTGCACCTGCACCATTTGACCTAGAATCAAGATTGTTTACCTTTATTAAAGGAATGTTCTCTTATTTTGCGTGTTAAGATTTTTTTTTTTTTTTGCCGTGGTATTGAAGAGGTATCGAGTATCGTGAAACTGAACTGGTATCGTATCGAAGTTCAAAATTCTGGTATCGAGACAACCCTAGTCTAGATACCCCTCTGCTGTTTGTGATTTTTTTGTTAAATGCCCAGACAACCAAAAAAAAAAGTTGAATGCAAACTGTGCAAGCAACTCGTATCATGGAGGCACAACCAATCTCTGGGATCACTTGACAAGCGTAAGTTCTTATTATTATTAGTACTGTATTATTAATATTTTTAGTAGTAGTAAAATGTGACTGATAACCTGCTTGGAACAGTGACTGTTAAATAAAGCTTTGTCCACTGCAGTTGGTGTTGGTGCAATGCAAGCTTACTGTATAGATCGCAAGCAGTCTCAATTACGTGTAAATAAACGTGTATTTTTATTTTTATTTAAATGATATAACGTATTTTTAAACTACATGTAATGTTTATTCCATTTATATGGATTACCTGTAAAATAATAGGATTTTCAATCAAGTAGCTATGGTGACGTCACCAATAAATTATGCAAAAAAGTACCATCGAAGGTTCGAACATTCCTTTCCGTAATGTGTTCCAAACCTTCGAAGGTCAAAATGTACCCTTTGTTGCAGCCCTAAAAGGTAGTAAAAGGTTTTGGTTGATGCAGTTACAGTTATTATTGTTATTTGTTTATTTAGCAGACGCCTTTATACAAGGTGACTTACAGAGACTAGGGTGTGTGAACTAAGCATCAGCTGCAGAGTCACTTACAACATGTCACCTGAAAGACGGAGCACAAGGAGGTTAAGTGACTTGCTGTGGATCACACAATGTGTCAGTGGCTGAGGTGGGATTTGAACCGGGGACCTGCTTGTTACAAGCCCTTTTCTTTAACCACTGGACCACACAGCAGGAGGCTGTGTATAGGAGGCTGTGTGGTCCAGTGGTCAAAGAAAGGGGTTTGTAACCAGGAGGTCCCTGGTTCAAATCCCACCTCAGCCACTGACTCACTGTGTGACCCTGAGCAAGTCACTTAACCTCCTTGTGCTCCGTCTTTCGGGTGAGACGTAATTGTAAGTGACTTTGCAGCTGATGCATAGTTCACACTCCCTAGTCTCTGTAAGTCGCCTTGGATAAAGGCGTCTGCTAAATAAACAAATAACCATTTTTTCAACATGGTACTTATTGCTCTGCAAATGGGTTCAAATGTGTTAGGTAACATTCCTTAAATATTTTAAGGTTTATGACAAGGCTTATTGCTGTGTAATTCACTGCATCTATTATTGACCATGTATTGCACTTCTGTTTTAATCAAGTGGTAATCCCCAATCAACCTTGCTATGATTTGGGGAATAAACCAATAGATAGCTTACACAGTTATTGGTATACGCACACACTTGACAATCAGTAATTCATGCTTTTAACTTTGAGTGTTTTTAGACTGTTTTAAACTATGATGTTAGTCTTTAAATTGGAGAGTATTTCCTGTAAAAAATAAAACAATTCCCAGTTTTTACCTTGGCACATGTCCAATCCCTACCCTTAATGTTACAGTGCTGTTCAATGGGTTGCGATTTGCTCTTCCTTTTTTTGCTAACCTCCTTAAAATGTTGAGTTACACCAGACAATATAGCAAACTACTTACATAAAACATGAATACTGTATACAAAATATATATATATTTCATTAATTTGGGGAAAATATAATTTAGTTAACTATACATGTATAGAAATAACCCCCACCCACAAAAATACATTTAAGAAAAGAATTGGTGATGTTGGAGTTAATATTTAAGATTACAATGTCATAAAAAAATGATAGCAGTTAAATTGCATTTGCATAAAGAAAACAAGGTTAAAGTGTACAATTTAATCCACTTAGGGAACTAAATGCATTGCATTTATTACTGCACATTAAAATAATTTAACGTTTTTATTATTTAGCTACAAACTAAGGAAGATTAATATTGGTGACCCAAACTATCAGGGGCTCTGTGTTGAACCTCAATCCAATCGTTCGTTACTAATCGACTACTAGTTTAAAACTAACGCAGAACACATACAAAAAAGTTAAGCCCATTCAAACTGCATTGCTGGACAGTTTCCAATCCATGCGTATTTTATAAGGGTCGAAATCAAGTCAGATATTCACCAGCAGTGATGGAAAATGATGTTACAGCAAACCCCCGTTTTGTTTGCAGTATTTTTAAAGATGCGACATTTGCATTTAAAAGATCGGGAATGCGTTTCATTGTTTCCCATCTTTTCCCCCAAAACAAAGCAGAAGACCACAACAACCACCCCCAAACCTGTGATATGTGGAGCTTCCTCCTCCTCCTCCTCCTATGTTGTAACGGTTAAAAGCTAACCTGACTTTTGGATACCAATCATCATCTTTCTCTCTCGCTCTCTCTCTCTCTCTCTCTCTCTCTCTCTCTCTCTCTCTCTCTCTCTCACGCACACACACTGACACGTTCCTCGAAAGGAAAAGCTAGCCACTTACCAAGCGGGCAGCCTCTGCCCAGGTGCGATCCTTTTTCTTCCGTTTGTCCTTCATCTCTGTATTTCATGGGTAAAGCAGCAGTTTGTGCGAGGTTTTAGATGGCAAGAAGACAGAGACAATGACACACTGACATACTGACACACACAATACCGTCCCCAAGACCTCTCCGCTGCAGCTGACAGCTGGGGACAACAATACACACTGACGTCACCCGGGGAAACAGGCAACATTCTCACTACACACTTCCGCACTCTCGCGAGGTCACCGTTCGCCATCAACGCGAGAGAATGCTTAAAAGCGTTTTCTTTTAAAAGAGCAGTAAACCCCTTTTCCAATACGTCTACTTTCTAAGCGGTTAAGCACGTAGCTTTGTTAAAAGCTGGGAATTTCTTTGGCTCTTTCCATGGAAAGACAAGCCTGCAGGATGAATAGTAGGCTATAGTAATACTATTATCTGCTCTCTTTTTTTGATGACTTTTTTATATATGTTACATACTAAGGTAAATAAATCATCTTTGTATGTGAAATTAATTCCATGAAAACGGGAACCCACATTCAGACTAGTTTAAGGAGATTTGTTCTTATACATTTAAGATGTAAGCACGTACGTGTACGCTTAAAAAAAAAAAAGTCCTGGATCTTTATATTCCAAATGGAAATTTCACCATGGGAGTGTCTCCTTGTTGCCTAGATACCAGACGCGCTGTGTCACCCTTGACGACAATAAAGCAGAGGTGTCCAAAAATCAACAGGGAAACAGAATGTATACGGTTAAAACTGATTTTTTTTTTTTTAAATTGTATTATTAGTATTTCGGCAGTTTGTAAGTATAGATGTCGCTCCATAAGTATACCTTGTTGGGCTGGAAACTTCCGTTTTAGTATTTGTCTCGGTTACTTACTGTTTGTTAACACGGAAAGGCAGGTAATTAATATTAAGGTTTTATTTTTTTAATAACATGGCGATTACCGTTAAATTGGGTTTTCATTTGAAGTTAGTTAATATTGAGTTGAAAAATATTCTTAACACTATACCACCATTAAGCAAAACTAAAAAATAAAACAAAATCCAGTGTACGTCCAATAACTGAACCCAGAGGTTTTTATTGAGTCCAAAATAGACATTAAATACAGCAATTTAACACATTCATGTCTATTTATTTTAACCATTTATATATATATATATATATATATATATATATATATATATATATATATATATATATATATATATATATATATGTTAAACAAAATATAAATAAATTGTTAACTTATTTTTTTTCCTTGCATAAATATATAATACTTTTAAAATACAATAATCTGTCAATTTCAGCATTTTCAAAAACATGTGTCATGACATACCCATATATGTTTACCCTAGTAAAAGCACAACAAACTGTTACCAAGCATAGGAAAGCATGGTATAGATAAGCATTGTAAAGAGGTATGGTAAAGCATATTCATAACAGTGGAAAACCAGGGTTAACTATGGTAAATGCGTATATCCATGGGAAAAGCATGGTAAAACTGCAAAGATACCGTGGTAAAATTGTATAAGGGTACACGGTATGTGACAAACGATAAAAAGAGATTTTTTTGGGTGAGCATCACAACAGTGGCAATGTTGTGATAGATTTCAATAAACAACATGAATTGAAACAAATTATGAAGCAATATAGAATGCACACTTTAAATGAAAACACATGCAAAACTTAACAATAAAGTTAAATAATCAACAATAAAACAGGCAATAATGCAGACACCACACAATGTATATTTTATGTCAAGATTTACATAATTAAATACAGATTTTGGTGACTTAATACATTAATAATAATAACATAACAATACAATGAACAATTTGACATCGAAACATGTGCAACATAAAGCACACTTTAAGGTGAGTTAAAAATAATAATAATAATAATAATAATAATAATAATAATAATAATAATAATAATAATAATAATAATAATAATAATAATAAAGCATGAAATATGATGTTTTCGAACCTTTGGGCTAACGTAAGACATTGAGATAAGTCTGTTGCACAAAGCAAAACTTCGTAGGTTTTACGGAAGACTGGGCTTAAGCTACTGTTGCTAAGCAACGATGACCAGTCTTATTTTTTCGAGTCTATTTGAGAGCAAAGTGAAGAAAATAAATTTTAGCGAAGAGAAATTGGCAATTGTACTGCAATAATAATAATAATAATAATAATAATAATAATAATAATAATAATAATAATAATAATAATAATAATGGGGCGGTTAGGCCGTTAGGGGTGTCATTAAATAAATTCCAACAAAACTAAAGCCTGGCAAGAAATTACTGAACGGGTAAATGCCATCAACCGAGCCGTAAGTCGTACTGTAAATGACATTTAAAAAAATTGAAAAATCTGCTGGCTGAGGCCATAAAAGAATATTAAAAAAGAGAAAACAAAAACTGGAGGCGGCCCTTTTGAAAAACCCAGTTAATTTCTTTACTAGTTGATATTTATGGGATTTATTATGACAGTGATAGTAGCAGCAGGTAAATTAAAAATGAGTTAGTGTATAGATTTTCAAATACCGTTTAATTAAAAATGTATTAAATCAGTAGTATTTTTATATTCAAAGACCCACTGTTCTAGTGGAGGTCTTGTGAAAAATAAAATCAAGACAGTATTGATCTTGTTTAGGTAAATACATAAAATAAATACATAAATAAACTTCAACTGAACTGGTATACAGGTAAGCAATAACACTTTACACTTTTCTCTATTAAATGTCATTTGCCATGTGTCTGCCCAGTTCTGAATGCTGTCTAGATCATTTTGAATGACCTTTTCTACTGCAACAGTGTTTGCCACTCCTATTTTTGTGTTGTCTGCAAATTTAACAAGTTTGCTTACTATACCATAATCTGTGTCATTAATGTAGATTAGGAATAGCAGAGGACCTAATACTGTTCCCTGTGGTACTCCACTGGTTATCCATGTGCATGCATTTCCTTGAATCCCTACGACGTTCACTTTGAGAATTAATCTTATATGCAGGACTTTATCAAAAGCTTTCTGGAAATCTAAATAAACCATGTCATATGCTTTGCAATTATTCATTGTCGATGTTGCATCCTCAAAAATATCAAGCAGGTTAGTTAAACACAATCTCCCTTTCCAAAAACTATGCTGTTACCATATAGGTAATTTTCCATTTTGGATCTTATTATAGTTTCCATAAGTTTACTTATAATAGAAGTCAGGCTTATTGGTCTGTAGTTTACCTGGTTCTCCAGTCTGTTGGTACAACCCTTGTATTATTCTGAGGAAACAAATAGAGCAGAAAGCAAAATGTATCAGGGAACTATATTAGGGTTACCAGGCATCCCAGGAGAACTGGGATTGTCACAGTTTTCAGCATTCATTTTCTGTCTTGGTCAGAAACAGTAAATTTGTAATCGTCCCGGGTTTACTTTTGTATTATTCTTCTTCTTATTATTATTTATTTATTTATTTATTTTAGTACAGAACTGTATCGGTGTGCTCAGCAAGTTAATAGCAGAGTGTGTTAGTGTGTGTGTTAGTGCCATTCAAAAACATTTTAATTAATCCAGCTCAAAGCGTTCACACTAAAGTACTGTTTTGTTGGGCTTAATAAGTACAAACACTATTACAGTTCCTAGCAGCGCATGTGCTGTATTTTATGTTTACAACCCGGGAAATATGGAGCAGATATCACCAAGTACAGATATCAATTTGGCTTGATTTCGGCATCTGATCACGTCGCTCCATGAGCCATCATTTTACAACAAGCCTCAGAAATTGTATCTGGTACAGCAGTATTGATAGTCGTTCTCAACTCCTTCTGGCGTCTGTTCTGAGTACATTTTGGGATATTGGAGGATACACAAAAAATGTAGTTCGGTATTACAGCGTCCACACTTCTGACAAACGGCACTACCTGATGCAATCTAATTTAGAACCAGACCTGAGACTACCCCCTGAGGTGGCCTCGAGTCCGGTTCTCGAGTACAGTATTAAATACTGCATAGTGTAGACGCTAACTGTATTTAGCACTTTTAAGCCGGTTTAAAGGCATAGAGTGGACAGGGCCTAAAACCTGCTATATATAAAGACAGTCAATACATCAATAGCTGCTATATTTCAATATGCCTTGATGGTCAAAAAACATTATGAAATCATAAGCAGGCTCCTGTGATATCATAAATTATAAAATGGCAAGAATAGAGGGAGCAATCTCATTGGCTAACAAGTGTTCTGAACTATGCAAATATGTCACCATACCAGCACAGTTGGTAAAATCTTGCCTTGTGCCAAACATCAACCCTAGTCATGCGGATACTTTGAACACCCTGTTATGTGGTTTTGCTTTCTTGTATACTTTAATCCAATTTATTAATAACAAAATACTGGTACTTTTCTTTCTTACAGGTTGTTGAAAGTCATTGCATTGCAAAATGTCTGATGTAAAACTACTTCAATTTCCTTCAAAGGGGGAGGAATCTTATTTACATAGTAAGTCTTGATACTGTATAAATGCATAGTTTCGAAAAAAAAAAAAAAAATATATATATATATATATATATATATATATATATATATATATATATATATATATATATATATATAGTCTGTACAGTAAATTATTCATTTATATATATAGTATACGCCTTTAGCCCATTGCTAAATAATAACCTCTGATAAATATTTCATATTTTAAGAAATAGCAAGCAAAGCAGAGGATACCATTTCTGTTTACTTGGCAACAAGAATTGCACCAGTATGTATTTTGTATGTATTATACCAGTATGTATTATGTGTCCTGCTGTTTTTTTAAACTTCAAGTGCATAATTTAATGTGTCTGCCTTGTTAAACTTATCTTCAGGCTAGGAAACATATCCAAATTGATGTGTACAAACTCCATTGCATTTTGTTTTTGCTTCACAGCAGCTGATCTTGCCATAAATGGTTTTAAAATGTATGTTCCCCTGACTTTAACTGTTAAACTACCCCGACAATGTAGTTTGTAAAATGGTGTAGCATCACCCTTAGAAATATGTAGGAATTTCCAGCACCAAACATTTTCTTCCCTGAGGTGTCTTTACAACAGCATCTATCATTGAGATAACTACTGTATATCATGCTGTGCAGCAAGTATCTGCCCATCTAAATCTGCTATTGAGTGTAGAATGATTTGTTTTAGCTTCACAAATAAATTAGTTATTGCAGACAGTCCTTGTTAGAGATTACATTTTGAACATTAAACCAAAACCCTCTAATAAATTTAAACCAATATCAGGTAGAGAGTTGTGCTATTTGACTGACCTACCTGGTTTATTGAGAATAAAAAATGATAGATCTCATGTAAGAGGAATTTAATCAGTATTCATTGCAGAAAATGTCAATCTTAGGGTTTGGTTGACATTTGTAGTGTAATCTCCTAATTACTCGAATTCAGATGACCCATACTGTAGTAAAGGTTAATGAAAATGTTCAAGAAAAATATGGAAGGTTCTACTGGTATTATATAGTGCAGTTGTTTAATGTGGACAATGCCTTTTTTCTAGATTTTACATTCTTCTTTACTTTAATCACTAAATGTTGACATTTGTGCTGCTTTATGTGTATAATAATCTAGCACATACCTGTACCGTTTCTATGTCCCTTTTGTGTTGTATGATGCTGAATAATGATAAAATAGTTGTACTGTACTGTATGTACTTTTCTTACATTGTTTGAGTGGATGCATAATACATTATTGCTTGAAACTGTAATTGTTTGTCATTACCAGACTATCTTCAATCTATCAGTATATATACACTGCTGTGCAAAAGTTGTTGTCCATCCATCAGCAGTCCAAAGCACCTTTGACCATTGTTTCATAGTCCAATTTCTGTTTTCTTGTGCACATTTTAGCCTTGGTGCACATTTTAGTCTTGATGATTTGATGGACAACGACACCTGTGCCTTCTGCCAGTTCTGTTATCAATTCAACGCTTGTCTTCTTTCAATTCCTTAAGGATATTATCTTCAAGTATTGCTCATCCTTGTTAGGCAGCTTTTTGGGTCTTTCATTCCTGGGTTTATCAATTACAGATGATGTTTCTCTGAACTTGTTGATGATATTTGAGAACAGCATTTTTATATTTACAGATGAAGGCAGTGAAGGTTTATCAGTGGTGCTGGTGCCTTCATTGCCAAAGGCCGAGGCCACTGCTGGCAATTTTCGAACTCAAAAACAGAACATAGTCAGTGGTGAGTACTTACCATACTCAGTTATAATCCGAATGATCTTCTTTCAGCAGCTTTTGAGGATACTAACTGAGGGAAATGTGCAGTTTCCTGATCGAAGGCTCTGCAATTACTCTGACAGTTTTAGAATTTAAAAAAAACAGTTTTGGATTATTTTGCTTATTTTTAAGGCTCTGCCTCGGAAAACCAAGTGTAAAGCTGGGTCCACACCTGAGCGATCAGTTGCGCAACTTAGTTGCTTGCAACCGAGTCGCTTATATGTGGACGTCCCTGCAACCAGTTGCGAGCAGTTGCTCTACTTTCCAAGCAACCAGCTGAGCGACTTCTGTAGACACATTACGACCTGTGTCACCTCGGTTGTCAAAAAATAAATAAAATAAATACGATTCTAAACTTGTAGACACTGGAGAAAAGAAAAAAAAAGTGTCAACTCGGTTGTCAAAACCAGAAAAACTACTTCACCTTGTAGATGGAATAAAAATGTAAAAAATAAAAAAAAAACTGTCACCTCAGTTATCATAAAAAAATTAAACTTGTAGACGCGGGAACCTTGTTGCACAGGACACTGCAATTGCTCGCAACTGAGTTGCGATTTGAGAACAACTTCGGTTGCGCAACTGATCGCTCAGGTGTGGACCCGGCTTAAAAGTCGAATTGTTAGTATTAACTGCAAACTAATATCTTGATTTATTTAATAAGGAAGCGTAACTTCAGCGGAATTTACTGCTCTAATTGTTTACATAGATTGTGCAGCTGCTGATGCTTATGTGTAGTACCATATTTACCAGCAATAGTAACTCATGTTTAGTTTATAGGAGCATCTGTTACCAAGTCTACATATTTGATTTGTTGTATTTCTAGAGAAAAAAAGATTTAAAATGCATATTTCTATGTTATGCCCACAATAACATTGAACAATATTGAAATTTTTGATAATTCAATAGACTCATTAAAATGTTCACTTGCAAACAACTAACATTGTTCTTAATATGGGTTTATACATGTTTCTGTTTAGTGGTTGTCTGTTCATGGAAGATTGCTGTTCTGCTGTTAGCCTGTTTTTGACCCTGTATTATGGTGCCTTTATAATTCCCCATGTACTTAATATGGGCAACTTCAACCTATGGCTTTGTAGCCTTACTATTCTGTCTGCCTCTATTCTATGACCTTTTGATGAACAGCAAGTGATCATTCTTTGAGTTGTGACATTGTGATGAGCAACTGTAACAGCAACTTCTAAAAGGTGGATAAGCAGGCATATTCACTCCTGGGTCACTGTTCCAGAGCTGATGTTGAAGAAAAGGTGGAATGTCACAGTTATATTGACACCGTTATGTGTTTGATGTTGGAATGCAGTTCAGTTCTAATGTTTTAATGTTATATTTATTTCATTAATGCAATGGTTTAGCCATAAAAAATTCAGAAATATGTTCAACAGAATTCACCCTTACATGCTTTACCTTTTATATAACTAAACATATTTGGCCCTAGCTTTGGCCCTAGGATTACCTGTATGAATTACATACAGCTAGCTTGTCAGGGTTGGTAGTTAAAGGCTAATGTTAACTTTCATGGCTGTGTCTTTTATTGTAATTGAGGTGACATTTTTCTGTTTTGATGTTGAAGGAAAAGGTGTCATGTCAGCCATGTTCTATTGTGGTGTTTGATATTGGAATGTTGTATTTCTATCATGAATGCAATGTGTTAACTATTCAAACTCTCTGAAACCAGAGCCCTGTATATATATATATATATATATATATATATATATATATATATATATATATATATATATATATATAGTAAATATGGACTGGAGAGGAGGACTATAGTTGAAAATGATTGACCCAAGGGAAGACTATTGTTACTGACAGAGGGGTAACAATAGTCTTCCGAGGGCATTTAATTTTCACTATGGCTGAGTCTTCAGTACATATGTAATATATGAATCAGTCAAGAAAATAACCAAGGCAAATTAAATGGAATATATATATATATATATATATATATATATATATATATATATATATATATATATATATATATATATATATTCTCTGTATCTACTTGGTTTCTGGTCACAAACTCCCCCACTGACAAAGAATGCTTTTAAAAAAGAGTCATAAACTAACTGCTGGACAAGTGTTTGATCTTCCCTCATCGCTGAATGAATCATTTAGCACCAGTAGTATCTTGCACAAGGCAAACCAGTTTTGGGTGCTTTGACACCTCGGACAGAAAACAGTACATCTCATAAATCCAGTCGACAGGGGGCGAAACAGCGGACCAACTGAGAACAAGGGACCGTCTCTGAACGAGAACAACCAATGAGAAACACCCCATGTGGACTTGGGCACAGCCCAAAATAAACAAACTGCCCAATCACAAGGTGGAAGTGAGAATCACGAAAGCAGCCACGCGACTTTCAAAGGGTGTGCTTCCCATATGGCGCGCTTCCCACACTAAGAAAGCTCCCCACACTAGAAACAGCACTCCAGGCAAGAAGTGAGCTCCACACACTGCAAACAGCACTCCAGGCAAGAAGTGAGCTCCACAAACTAGAAACAAGGTTCCTGAGGCAAGAGGAAAGAAAGGAGTGCTGAGAGGAAATGGCTTGGAGGTATAAGAAATGGAAGCTAAACTGCTATGAAGAAAGTTTCTGAGTAATGGGAGCATAATTGCTTGAATTCACGGAAGGCAAGGAAGAACCAATGTTCTGAAGAATGGCTAAAATCAGCTTTGAAGAGAGTCCTAGCTCTTTGCCCTACGAGAGACTGAAACAGTAAACAGGACGCTGCCTTGTTCTGAAAGTGGGTCTTGGTTTCCACGTCGCTCGAGGCAACAAACGGAAGTAAAGCCAGCAGCTGGACCTAAGGTCATGTACTAGCCAAACAGAAGAATTGCAACGAGAACACTTTTACGAACTACATAACTTTTCAATTGCAACGCATTATCTGAACTGAGTTACATCTGATCAACGGAAATATTTTCAGTTGGAAAACTGCCGACAATAATGCTGCAAGACTTGGAAATCAACAAGCTGATCTCCATTAAAATAACTATTTGTTTATTGTGAGCCTAGGCAATACAATGCATACTTCAAGCAAAGCACCGTCTTCTTTCATTGGAACTTCAGATCCAGAGAGCTGCAGTGTACATCAACACAGATTCTTCTTTGTTGAAAATCGATAAGTATTTAACGTATTAAATACTTTATGACTTTATGAGAAATTAACTGTAGCAAATGCTATCAAGTTAGTGGATAAATTGTTCTAGAAATAGAATATAACTTCCTGTTTTAGAGTGTGTAAGAAATGTATTTTGTTTGTTGAAATGTGCAATTCAAAGGAGTTGCCTCGTAAATGCAGAGAATTTGATCATTGCCCCATTTCTTTGTTAATTTGAATATATAATTAATTGAGGTTGATAACATATAATTAGTTTGGTAGATCACATCTAAACTAAATAAATTAACACAGTTTAGGTACTGAAATGTTGGATTCCGTTCTGAATGGGAAGTTGAATTAATTCTCGTGCATTTTGATATGAAACATGATCGATTACAACGAGAAACGAGTATTGAAAATATTAATGCAAACTAGACACTTTGTGTGATCAGCCATTACACGAGAGTAGATGTTAAAACTTCATGCTGATTTGAACTCGGCTCTCGCCAAGATAAGCACTAACTAAGACGTAGCTTTACAGTAAACTAATGTGATCCATCTGTGTCTCCATCCATTTGCGTTTCCTTCCATATGATGATGTAGATATCCTTCTGCCTGGTGTTGATGGCCGAAGTGTAATGCTGGCTCCAGGGATCAGCTTATTTGCCTCCCTAGCGCATCAGCACACACAATGGCTGCGATGCTGGCTCCGGTTATCAACCACAGTGCGGTCTCCCCAGCGCATCAGCATGACAACCGTCTGGATTGAGCTAAGTAAGGTACATCTCTGGGGTCTTCAAGTGGGCACCTTCCATCCTCTGTGTTCCGTCGACTAGCCCACGACACCTCAAGAGGGCTCGACGGTGATTCTGGCGTCCCAGCATCACCCCCCTCCGTCCCCAACTCAACTCAGCCCAGCTTACTTACCCGTATATCAGCGTTTCTATCTTTCTATTGTGCTTGAGATCCCCAACCAGAATCTTTCCGTCTCAACAACAGCCAGTTGCCGCTCCTCTCTGCTGCTTCAGATAAGTTCTTCACTGTGCGAAGCAACTCTTGGCCACTGAATCCGACATCTCTGAGAAACCGGGTTGAAGAGTGTGCCACAAATCCTCGACAACCCACCTCCACTGGGTAAACCCAGACTCTCCATCCTCGCTGTTCCGCTTCAGCGGCTAGTTGAGCATACTGCAGTTTCTTCCTCTCATACGCCTCATCTACAGCATCCTCCCATGGCACTGTTAACTCTACCAGGTGAAGAAGACAGTGAACTCTACCAGACCACAAGACAATATCTGGTCGAAGGTTAGTGGTGGCAATCTCTGGTTGAAAAATAAGCCGTTGACCAACATCTGCCAGCATTTTCCAGTCTAGCAGCATCCAGTAGTCCTGGGCAAGGCTTGGTTTTAACACCTTTTCTTGGTGGTTGCTCTCCTGGGCGGAGGAATGTTGTCTTTTGTGTGTAATGTTTTGATGGAACTGGTGGCAACTTATTGGTCATGTTACGCTTGTCTTCCAATGCTAAGGCCAAACATCTCAGTACCTGGTCATGGCGCCAAGTAAACCGTCCTTGGCTAAGAGCCACCTTGCATCCTGTCAAAATGAGCCTTAATGTTGCAGGTGAGGAACATAAGAACATAAGAAAGTTTACAAACGAGAGGAGGCCATTCAGCCCATCTTGCTTGTTTGGTTGTTAGTAGCTTATTGATCCCAGAATCTCATCAAGTAGCTTCTTAAAGGATCCCAGGGTGTCAGCTTCAATAACATTACAAAGGACACGAGGGATCCTCTCCTACCCAGAGGTTTAGGTTCTGTGGTGATGGGAGAACATCATATTAACCATGTATGCTAATAATGTTATGGTCGTTGTAATCGTTTGACTATGAAATCAATGAACTGTATACTATTCACGCATATCTCTAACCAATTGCCTTTCCTTTCTGTAATGTTAGATTAGTTGTGCACCCCTTTTTATTCTTAAATAAACTATTGTTTTATATTTCTGACATGTTGTGTCAATGTCGGTTATTGTCAAGGGAATTCGAGTTTTACATGATCCAGAACTTAAATATCGTATGTCTCATTTCTTACATTTTGACGTCCCTGAGAGGGCAACTATGAGACTAATTTATATTTAAATAAGTTGCATACCTAATTCACTACATAGCTGATACAGCATACGTAAATAAATATTTACATATATATTTTGTTTAAATGTAGCTTATAAGGGGCTCCCGAGTGGCGCATCCAGTAAAAGCACTCGCGTAGAGTGCAGGATGCGCCCTATTGTCTGGACGTCGCCGGTTCGAGTCCAGGGTATTCCTTTGCAGACCGAAGACGGGAGCTCCCAGGGGCGGCACAATTGGCGGCGCCTTCCAGGGGGAGGGAGGGTTAGGTTGGCCAGGGTGTCCTCGGCTCACCACGTACCAGCGACCCCTGTAGTCTGGCCGGGCACCTGCGGGCTTGCCTGTAAGCTGCCCAGGGCTGCGTTGGACACTACTAAATTGGGGTTAAAACAACAAAAAAATTGTTGGTGACTACTAAATTTAAAAATAAATACATAAATAAATAAATAAATAAATAAATATAGCTTATACAGCATAAGTAAATAAGTAAATAACCGAAAGTTGAAGTTCATATTATTTGTTTGTTTAGACGCCTTTATCCAAGGCGACTAATAGAGACTAAGGTGTGTGAACAATGCATCAGCTGCAGAGTCACTTACAACAACGTCTCACCCAAAAGAAGGAGCACAAGGAGATTAAGTGACTTGCTCAAGGTCACACAGAGTCAGTGAGTGGGCCGGGATTTGAACCGCAATAACGCATACAGTAGTTATAAAAGTTTTTTTGGCGTCCAGCTCTCAGTGCGGCTTGCTGACTGCGGCATAATCCAATTTGTCTATTATTGTAAATTAGAGCCAGGTGCAGGGTATCACAGGAGAGCAGCCAGACTCTTCGAGGCTGCTGTGTGAAGAGCCCGACTGTGTGTGAAAAAGGTACTGTGTGTTCTTTTTCTGTGTATTTTTATTTTATGCCAGGTAAACGGCTTAGCCGTCTTGTGAGCTAGTCAGGGACCTGCATAAGTTTAGTTAGTGCTCGAAAAAAGCTAGGTGTTTGTTTTCAAACACTTGAGGCTCCGTTACGTAATATATCAGTAGTTGGAAATCCTGGCCTGTGATTGCTTAAAACCTCATCATCAGATTGAATTTTTGCCCTGACATCCTTACACCACCGGGCAATAGTTTCCGTCTGCCATGTGATTGGTTCACATCACTGTGAGTCCCGCCCCTTTACAAAGGAACGCCCTTCTCCCCTGCACTCACAAGAAAATGGCTGAACACTGATTCTGACAGAAAATGAATTACAAAACATACTACGAAAGAAAGATGCTCCAAACATTAAAATGGTGATTAAAACGTCACTGTCACTGTTTTCTGACTCGACGATGTAAACAAATTATGCAAAACTTTTGGACACCGCTGTATAATACATATTCGTGTCAAACGAGATTGTCAGTTAGTTCAAGAAGTTGTATTTAGTGACTACAAATACAGTGCAAGAAATATGAAGCTTTTTCTACTCCAATTTCGATGACACTGAATAGTATTGTGTGACCAGGTAGTTGCACGGAGTGTGACGGCGAGAGGTCCCGGCCCAAGAACCGGTACAGGGTGGGGACTACCCTCGGCCGTCGGCCACCCTACCGGCGAGCCCCATTGATGGCTCCGGTGTTCAGAGCTCCACTGGAAGCTTCATGGCGAGAACCAGGTCAATTGAAGTGTTGGACATGGGCCACATTGATCGGGATTGCCCTGCCATGGAATGTGACCTCATCCGTCCAGGTAAGAATTTTCAATTACCTCGGTCACTCCAGGGGCCGGTTGTACTAACGAGATCAAAAAACAGGATCGGATCCAGGCTCACTGGAGCCGAATCTTGAGAAGGCGTTGTACTAAACAGATCATGAGCAGGCTTCAGTAATTTTTTGATCCGATTCTGGCGCTGCGCATGCTGTAACTAGGGAAACTGACCAATGAGAAGCGAATATTTGTGGTGCAGCGTTTAAGGATTCTGAATGTCACAATATCAAGTACATTTAATTTAAAACGACATAAATCCCATCCATACTTTTTTTTTTTTTAAATCCCGTCCATGCTGGAACCTTAGAAGCAACTACTACATTTGTGGTCCAGTGGTTAAAGAAAAGGCCTTGTAACCAGGAGGTCCCCGGTTCAAATCCCACCTCAGCCACTGACTCATTGTGTGACCCTGAGCAAGTCGCTTAACCTCCTTGCGCTCCGTCTTTCGAGTGAGATGTAGTTGTAAGTGACTCTGCAGCTGATGCATAGTTCACACACCCTGGTCTCTGTAAGTCGCCTGGGATAAAGGCGTCTGCTAAATAAAATAATAACATTTATAATTTAAAAATCCAACGCTTGTATAAACAGATTGAGTACGTCAATATCTGGATGCTGTTTTTTTTAACTTATAAAAAGTTTATAATAAATGTTACCGTTCACGGTCGTGTGTATTTTCTGACAGATACTCTCAGAATGCTGTATTCTTTACAGCGGTAATTTAGCCCCCAAACACCCAAACAACTAGCTGCAGCATCGGTTCAGGGCAAATTATCAACACATTTTGAGCAAATTGAATCAGGGGCTGATGATAACTGCCACTAGAAAAATGTTGTGGACAGGGAGAGATCGAGGCTGTCAGAGAAGGTAAGCTCATTAAGAAAAAAAAGGGAATTGACCAAAGCATTTTTTTAAAAAAAGAAAACGACAGTGTTCAATCTAATTAAACCAATGATTTAATTTAATCGATAAAATGATAATGGCAGTATGACTTTGTCAACACACAAAACATGTGTAATAATATTTAGTTATAAGGCTTCATCACTCAGTCAGGTCTACTGTATTAGACCATGATATATTATAGACCTGACTGAGTGCTTTCATTACAGCAATATTTTCTTAATATAATATTTATGGCTATGTTTAAATGCACCATGATAACTTTAACATTAGATAACATTAGTGTTTTCTAAAACATTAAAGTATCTCCGTTTTCAAATAATAATCTGATGGAAATATTTTTGTGAAATCCTGCAAATATTTGAAAAGTTTATTAAGTTACCGTTATGTCGATCAGTTATCTAAATACAGTGTGCTTATTTAAAGATTGCAATTGTAAAAAGAGTTTCCTTTATATATTATGATGGTGTATGTCAAACATCTCTGTTGTTTAATATATATTACAGTTTAATTCATGTTAATTCGCAACCATCAACCATAGAGCAGGATCAGATTGGGATCAAGGAGTTTTAAATGGAGGAATTACATTATTTTGTTTATTCCTTTGTTCAAAACTAAAAACATTTAATTTCTCTATTTATAAAACATTAAATGAAGCTCTGATCCCACTCTGATCTTGGTCTGAAGCAAGATCGAAATAGGATCAGATTTTGAGCCGAAACTGAGCTCAGGATCAGCGCTGATCCTTTTAGTGCAACCCAATACGTCATAGGATCAAGATCGGAGCCTGGATCCAGGATCGGAGCCTGGATCCAGGATCGGATCCGTTTAGTACAACCGGCCCTAGCAGACGGGTTTTGTCCTTCCTGTGACAGTGACACAAACCCAGGCTCTCTTGGATTCAAGGTGTGGTCAGACCCTAATAACAAAAGGGTTAGTCTCACCAGGGCAAAAACAAGTAACGGGGCGGGTTAATATTGTGCATTCAAGGGGATATGCATACCTATACAAAGGTTACAGTAAATTAAAAAAATTGGCCAGCAGGTGACACAAGTACCAGTGGGGTTTATCAGGGACAATCTGGAGGTGTGTATATCTGGACTATATAATGTCATTTTTCTTTATAAATAAGTACAGTGCCAAGAAAAAGTTTGTGAACCCCTTAGGATTTTCACATATTTCACATATTTCAAACCTAAAATGTTATTAGATCTTAATCTAAGTCCTAATAATAGATAAAGATAACCTGATTAAACAAATGACACAAAAACATTATACTTTTTCAACATTTATCTATCCACAAATGATTCAACATTCAATATCCATGTGTGAAAAAGTATGTAAACCTTTAGATTCAGTAACTGGTGGCACCCCCTTGAGCAGCAATGACTTCAACTAAGCGTTTCCTGTAACTGTTGGTCAGTCTCTCACATCAGTTTTGAGGAATTTTGTCCCATTCCTCCTTACAGAACTGCTTCAACTCGGTGACATTTGAGGGCTTCCTTGCATGGACAGCTTGCTTCAGGTCCTGTCATAACATTTCGATGAGGTTTAGGTCCGGACTTTGACTAGGCCATTCTAAAACATGGAATTTCTTCTTCTGCAGCCATTCTTTTGTAAATCTGCTTGTATGTTTAGGATCATTGTCTTGCTGCATGACCCACTTTCGGTTCAGCTTTAGCTCACGGACCGATGGCCTGACATTCTCCTCTAGAATCTTCTGATACAATGCAGAATTCATGGTTGTGTCAATGATGGCAAGCCGTCCAGGTCCTGAGGCAGCAAAGCAGCCCCAAACCATCACACTCCCACCACCATGCTTGACAGTTAGGATGAGGTTCTTGTGTTCGAACACAGTTTTTGGTTTTCACCAAACATAACGTTTCTCATTGAGGCCAAAAAGTTCAACCTTTGACTCGTCTGTCCAGAGAACATTGTTTCAGAAGTCTTGTGGATCATCTTTGTGCTCTTTGGCGAACTTCAGACGGGCAGCCATGTTCTTTTTAGAGAGCAGTGGTTTCCTCCTGGCTATCCTTCCACGAACACCACTCTTGTTCAGTCTTTTTCTGATAGTTGAGTCATGAACACTCACATTAGCCAAGGCGAGAGTGGCCTACAGATCCTTGGATGTTACTCTGGGGTTCTTTGTGACTTCCTTGATGATTTTCCGGTTTGTTCTTGGAGAGATTTTGGTAGGACGACTGCTCCTGGGTAGAGTGACAGTGGTCTTGAACTTTCTCCATTTGTAGACTGATCTGTCTGACAGTGGATTGGTGGAGCCCCAAATCCTTAGAAATGGTTTTGTAACCCTTTCTAGACTGATGAGCATCAATAACTATTTTTCTGAGATCCTCAGAGATTTCTTTTGATCATGGCATGACGTGTTTTCACACAGCTGTATGGTGAAGACCAAACTCACAAAGTTTCTGATCTTTATATAGAGTGGAACCTCCCAAACTCACCCCTGAAGATCTACCTAATTATTTAAACACCTGATTCTAATTATCCCCTTAATTGAGCTGATAAACCAGGGGTTCACTTACTTTTTCACATACCCTGAATCTTAATTACTCATTGTTTGTCTAATTCATACATCATTTTGTTTCAAAAGACATGGAATTGGTTAATATAAACCCTATTGGATATTTAAGAAAAGATGGCTATCATGGTAAAACTATGGAATTTCCATAATTATCATTGTGGTTCACAAACTTTTTCTCGGCACTGTATATACAGATTAACATTTTTTGCGATTACTCAGGACATTCTGTTCTGAAATGAGAATGTACTTTTAACAATCATGAAATGCACTAATGTAGCGCTGTAGCTCACTTTCCCTGGATGAGATATTGCTCTTTTTTTTGCCATCAAGTTCCATTGGCCCTTGTGTTATTTATTTTATTGTTGTGGGATAAGCCTTTTTATTAACATGAGATTTGCAACATTATTACAGAAGATCAGGTATTTCTGTCGCAGTAAGATGATGATTATTCAGTTTGTCCCTGGAGTTTGTCACATTTGAACCCATGGAATTATATTAATTGAGCCAGGCTGGCAATGACCAACCCCCTTCAGACTCTACCAAAGTATATGATGATGGTAAGATGACTTAAAAATATATAGAAAAATAAGATTGCACTCTGGGTGCTAAAATTAATTGTTAACATTATTAGCCATTGTTAATATTGCCTCTCTGGTAGCCAAAAACAATATTTTAAAGTAGGTGAAATCTAGTAAATCTCCATCTACAAGAATGGAGAAGTGAGTAAAGTACTAACTGAAAGTTGGATTATAGAGGGATGTTTTTATTAAAACATGGAAACCTCTAATAGATTATTTGTTGATGTTAAAATATAACCTGAACTTTAATTTAAACAATGATAATATAGTATAGAAATACGGACTGCAGTTGAGGTGGAAAACTATTGTTATTGGGATTTTGTGACAGACAGGTGAATATATTGCCCAAAGTCAAAATCTGATTGTTCACTGGAGGACACAAAGCACAAAATATCTAGTCATATGTTTCATTAAACCTTGAAAGCTCTATATGGATTTGGTTTCCGGAACTCTGGAGATATAGTGGAGATATTACTGAAAAGTAAGCACTTAAGCATGATAAGCACGGGACTTAAAATCAGGTGTCCTCAGTTATTCAAAAGCAGAGGATGTCTAGTAACCTCCCAGACATGGATTTGTTTTTCTCAAGGAAAGTCGGTAAATTCAAAATGAAATGCAATGTTGTGGCCACAGAAGGCGCTTTTGTGCATGATTTGTACCTGTGACGAAAATGTGTAACTGTGACAACTGAGATGAAACATGTCTGTTCTGGAAACTTGTGCACCTGGTCAATAAAGCAGCAAGGAGAGGGTAACACACTTAAGTGTGCAAACAGCAACAGTTCACATAAGCTCCCGCTTGTTCTAATAGGCAAGTCAAGGAGCCCAGGATGCTTTACAAATGTCAACATGGATCACCTACCTGTCGTGTATTTCAGTTAAAAGAATTAATGGATGGCTGTGGACATTTTTAAAAACTGGTTCCCCAATCATTTTGTACCGCGGTCCACCGCTTATTGCTGGGCAATGCTCCCTCGCATCCCTTTTCTGATGAACACACACTTAATGTGAGTGTTGAAGTAACAATTTCATTCTTTCCCCCTCAAACAACCGATGGATCAAGACGTACTGAAGGCAGCGTTGTAATGACTAGAGTCAGTGACTCGACTCGAGTCAGAATCAAGTCTCAATTTTTGGTGACTCGACTCGAGTCATTGTCATCAAATGCCTCGACTTGACTTGTGTCCCTGCAAGAAAAGACTTGTGTCCCGGCCCAAAAGTCCCCACTCGACTCGAGTCATGGTCTTTATGATATAATAAATTACACTATCAGTTTAGTTTTCAATAACCTCAGCCCTGTCTCTGTATGAGTGAGAGGAACACGAGACAACATAGAGACAGAGAGAAGAGCGTCAGCAGCATGAGAGAAGAGCGTCAGCAGCATGGAAGGTAAATCTAGAGTACCTGCATTCGTCGAGTTCTCTTTTAAGAACTATGGAGTAGACAGGGAGAGAAAAAAGCAGTCTGCATCCTGCCAGTACTGAGAAATTCCAAGCTAGATAAATAAGGCATCTAAAATAACTGAAATCGTTTTTGGTCTTTTTTTTATTATTTCTTACCAAGTATCAATAAGAAATTACTTCTTTGGTGGGTCAATCAATAGATTTCAGTGAGCTTAAAACTTAAATGCGGTAGAAAAAAAATAGGGGTTTAAGTGTTTGTTGTCTAGTTTAATGTATATTTATCTAAAGTTATACTATTTAAAATGTTTTATAAAATCAAAAAGAACTGTAAAAAAAAACATATTTTTCTAAAAGTTAGTTTTTAAACTAAAGGAAATCTACATCATCATATGGAAGGAAACGCAAATGGATGGAGACACAGATGGATCACATTAGTTTACTGTAAAGCTACGTCTTAGTTGGTGCTTATCTTGGCGAGAGCCGAGTTCAAATCAGCATGAAGTTTTAACATCTACTCTTGTGTAATGGAAATCTCTAATGCAGAAATTGTGAACAGTGTCCTTGACAACAGTAGCCGTGATGATGACAGTGGCAGTGAGGAAGAAGAGACCCCAAAAACCTGTGGAGTAGACGCCAAGACAGCAACGCTATGCGAGGATTCATTTCTTGGTATGAACAACAGAAGGATGCAGATTCTGTGAAAATAGTTCTCCTCAGGCAGTTACTTAGTGAAGCCCAGCAAACATATTTGCCTCACTGAAGCAAAAGACCATGATGGACTTTCTCAAGGTTCAAAAGAACAACTTGCAGCAGTGAGTTTAAAAGCTGTTACGAAAAGAAAAAACACTTCTTTTGGTACATATTTAGTTGAAATGTAAGAAAGGTTAAAATTACACAGTAGCTTGTTTATTTAGTTTTACAGTAAAAAAAATATATAATATAATTGTATTTATTATTTATTTATTTATTTATTTATTTATTTATTTTTGTAACAGAAAAAGCTAGGAAAACGGGGTTGGAGGTGTATCGCAATTTAATTTTAGAACATTCTTCTGTCTTTGTAATATATTGTATTGCATACATCTTCAGTAAACTCTAATTTAGTTTCCACTACTAGTTTCTGTATTATATTCATTAATTCTAGTCACACGCAATGCTACCTCATTTATCCACGGATTTCACACATCCGTGGACCTGTGTCCCCTCAAGCACATGGATAAACGGAGTTCCATTGTGTATGTATATGCTTATATAGACCTATGTTAAGGACTTCAGGAGCTATAGTGCAAACTTTAATCTGTCACAAGGTGGTGTTTTTATGAATATTAAGACAGCTTTTAAAAAGAAATGTAGGCTACTATATTAATTTGTAACACTGCTGGTCTCCAACCCTATTGTCAATAAGTATAAAAATATATACAAGAATGTTGATTTGATGAAGCAAGGCTGCAAACAATACATACTTATCTATGTGTATTCCTGTGTGTGTAGGCTATATTCTGAATATTAGTATTACATTGTGCCATAAAAGATGCTTTGTATTTGTACACAAAAAACACGAATATCTACTTTCAATTCCATATGTTTTACTGGAAGGAATTATGGCATTCAGTTTTTAGAATTTCAATGTACACTTTATTTCAGGTGCGAAGAATGATTTATTTTTGGTCTGTTCCACCAGACGTCGTAGCTGTGCTTTGGTAAACACTCCATCACCTTGTATTAACAAAGCTATTCTCCACATTCATGAGCTTGAGAGAAAAATTGAAGGCTGGTTTCAACAGGTATGATTAAAAATAAGTAAATATGGCAGTATAGTATTCATTCAGGACCAGGAACTGCATTACAATCAGGTTAGGGCAAAAAGGTCAGATGAAATGATTTCTATTTTGGTTGCACAACAGTGAAAAGTATAGGAGATCAAGAATTAAGTGGAATTTCCACTGTTACCTTAGAATTACCTTTATCACAGTAGTACCCATTGTAAAACTTGACTGCACTATACCATGTCAAAAGAATAAAGTGCAGATTCAAATGCATGGTGAATCATAAATAAACATGATTTGGTATTGTAAAAAAAAAAAAGAAAAAGACCTAACCATGGTAAAGTGCTAGAAATGCATTAAATAAGCATGGGAAAATCATGGTAAACTGCAAGATTACTGTGCAAATTAACATTTGATAAATAAATAATGCACACAACACATTTTATAAGAAATCACCTCCTAGAATTATGAAATGTGTCCTTTTTAATAGTTTGGTGGTTTAAAATCAAATACAATTTTCACATAAACAGTAACTTAATTCAGGTCCCTTATGTTAACTGTATCAGTATAATTAGTGCAGAGCTCCATAATCTTGCTGTTTGGGTTAAAACTACATTGATAAATATGAGAGCATTAACATTATCCGATTGTGCCATTGTTTAGCTGAATAACAAATTATCTTAAAGTCATATATTTGTGTTACATCCAGCACTCCAGATAAGCTGTTGGGTCATTCACTAAATTACTCTTTAATTTAGACACTATGGGCTTGATTTTCAGAAGGCGCATTTTTAGAGAGAAAATAGAGGTTGCAATGCATTTACACTGCAAGTGTTTTTGCAATTATACGTCTTTATTTTCAACAGGGGCAGCTTAATTTCTCCTATACTCACAAAGCCTTTTGCGACTTCTGCTCATGACTGATTCGATTGAAACGGCAATTGATTTTCCAGTTCCGTAACAGGCCAATGAGTCACATGTCAATAGTCTGGACTTCTGTTTAACTGGACAACAACGAGGAGCGCACATGTCGTTGCAACAATAGCGAATAAAAGAAAGGAAAAATAAATTCTTAGCCACCCAAGTTGAGCTTTTGCTAGATGAGATTTTAGCACATCAAACAGTTCTTTTCGGCAAAAGGTCCGGAGCCACTGCTAAATTTCAAATACGGAAGGATATAACCGAAAAAATAAACGCAACCTCTTCCATAAAAAGGTCAAATAAAGAAGGCCAAAGAAGATTCTGGGACCTGAAGCGCAAAACAGAAGTTGTGATGCAGAGTTCACCCTCTAGTCTCTGTCAGCCTCTGGATAAAAGCGCCTGCTAATTGACTAATTAATACTACTACTACGACTACGACTAATAATAATAATAATTATTATTATTATAATACAGCGTGCCTATAGATAAAAAACAATCCTTAATTTATTTCAATATAACAATGTATTCTCTGATGCAATATTAATATTCATATTTTACATGTAATATCTGAATGTTTCTGTATGTTTGTGAAAAATCATAAAGTTAAACATTAATATGCGTGTTTGTTACATATGTTTTAGAATGGTCATATGTTAATTGTTTTTAATATATTCTACAATTCGCCAGCCTCCACTTAGAAGCTCCTGTTCAAAATTTCTAAACAAGGCACTGTTCTCCATGATAAATGAGTAGTGCCATGAGCCAGGGTACTTGGCAACTACATCAGTGATAATACATTGAGCATCACATAAAACTTGTGTGATGATCAATGTGTTAGTCTGATACAATTTGTGTTTGGTTCCACATCCCCAATTAGAAATATTATATACCCCTACGGAAAAGTGCATCTGTGACATCAGTCAGTATCTTTGACATAAGACTGACAGATGCCTGATCTGTCCCCAGCTGTTGTCTGGATTGCCATTGCATTTACAGCAGGAATTCTCAAACCCAGTCCTGGGGACCCCCTGTGTCTGCTGGTTTTCATAAGAACATAAGAACATAAGAAAGGTTACAAGCGAGAGGAGGCCATTCGTTTGGTTGTTAGTATCTTATTGATCCCAGAATCTCATCAAGCAGCTTCTTGAAGGATCCCATTGTGGCAGCTTCAACAACATTAACTCCCATAAGAATTTGCTTAATTAGACCTTTTTACTTTCCAACTGAGCTCTCAATTACTTAACTAGACCCTTAATTGAACTGATAATAACGTTTTTATTCAGTTTTTCTCCTCCCTTCCCTCTCATGCTGTAGTCAGAGAATTGTAAGCGCTTCAATATCTGCCACTGTCGATTACAGCTCAGCAGCCCTGTCAGTGGTCGCAGTTTAAATAAGACACGAGAGGGGTCGTGTTTTAATTAGCGAGTGTATTTTTGGTGTACTAAGTTTGCACATCAGTGTTTTGCACCTTTTGAAAATAAGACGGTATTTGCAAAATAGAACTAATTACGGACTTCAATTGCTTAACAAGCTGTAATGAGAGTGCATTTTTATAAAGCGCACATGCTGAAATGCCATTGTGCAACTGACATATAGGACTTTTGAAAATACAGTTTGCCACCTATCAGGTGTTGCAATGGTGTTTTGTGACCTGTTTTTCACTTTGCCCCTTCTGAAAATCAGGCTGTATGTGAGTAAAATGTATTTTGGGTAAAATGCAATATTACCTTGAAGTCATGAGTACTTTCAATAAATACTATATATACGGTAAAAAACATTGTATAAGTTGATTTTCTATGCATTTTTTGCAGGGCCCTTAAAAGGGGGGGGGGGCGACTAATAGGCCGGTGCGACATATGCACCGGTATGTGTAATATTAAACTACTGTACCAGCGCCACAATGGGATTACTACAGCCATGGTTATGGCTCACACAAACTTTACTGTCAACAACCCGATTTATTTTTTCAGGATCTACGGCATTCAGGTCATGTTGCTAGGTAGAAACACAAAACCACTATTCTAATTAAAAGTTTTAATTTGTTACTCTTGGTCATACTCTTGGTCTTGAGCCAATATCCGTTCCCTTGTCTTGTCAGCTTCAAGGTGCCCCGCAAAAGGGATATCCTGCGCCAGCCTCATGACCTTGGTCCTTTGAATTTTGGCCAGTCTCGGCCCAGAATAACTGGGTGTGGCAAATTTTCCGCCACCCATACTACCAGGTGACGTTTTAATCGGTCCTACCGATAAATATACTTTTAATGTGGGGTATACAGCCGTGTCTCCATGGATACAGGAGATGGCCACCTGACCTCATGGCCGCCACGATACACTGCCCAAGAGAGCTGTTCTAATTAAGGTTTGCTCAAATCCTGTGTCCACTAATGCGTGGGTTTTCACATTTCCTAAAACCACATAAATCATACAAGGCCCCTCCAGACCATTTTCCTCGTGCTTACCAATCTCAGGTGCCCAATTACACGCGGCCACGTCACACTCCATGGCAGCGGGGCATGACCTGGCCAGATGTCCCGGTTGGTTGCACCTAAAACAAGTTGGGGGGACAGAGGGTGCAATGGTTAAATATCTGTCCCGTTGCTGGTATGGCAACGGGGCAGGGGCAGCACCTCTACCCCAGCTGGGGGCCAACCTTGGTCTCCATGAAGAGGAAACAAGGGGGCTCATTGGGGTCGGTGGTCTTGGAGGTCTGGGTCCCGGGGCTGATGGTGGTGGTGGTGGCGGAGGAGAGAGAGGTGGGGCTCGGCTGCTCCGAAGGGCAGGAACCGACAGTATCCCGGTCCGGGCTGAGTCTAGGGAGTCCTCAAAATCCTCTGCCAGTTTCACGGTGTCTTCCAGGGTGTCGGGTTTGTGGCGCCGTATCCATGCTTGGGTATTGGCGCCGACCACATGGCAGAATTGCTCCACAACCACTGCTTCCCCCATTTGCAGGTTGGTTTTCTTCTCGGGGGTCAGCCAGTGTACCATGTGGGTACACAACTGCTCCACAACCACCCTGGGGCGTGTCTCTGGGGATCTTCGGTACTCCTTGAACCGTACCTAGTGGGTCTCTGCCGTAATGTTGAGGCGGCGGAGAATGGCCAGCTTGACCAGGTCGTAACTGGCGCCGCTGAGGTCGCTCATAGCCTGGTAGGCTGCCTGAGCCTCCCCGATCAGACAGGGTCCAATCTGGCTTGCCCAGAACTCCCGCGGCCATGGCGCGGTGGTAGCCAGCCGCTCAAACGCAACCAGGTACGCTTCTGGGTCATCCTCCACCATCATCTTCATCGCCCGAGCCTTCGGTGCCGACATTGTTGGTGTTCCTGTAGGGGCTGGTGCTGTGGAAAGTGCCAGCACTACCTGTTCAATGAGCGCAGTGTAACGCTCCCTCCTCCTTCTCTCCTCTGTGTCCCGTCTGCTGTCCAGTGCCTCCAGCAGCTCCGCCAGTGTGTTGCAATCCATATCCCGTGTCTGACACCACGTGTGGCAAGGTGGTTGAGTGGATGCAGGTGCAGGGGTGATGCAGTGCGGTAATGAAACACACAGAGATTTGTAATCCTTTTTGGAAAGGACTTTATTTTCTTTTTATCCATGTCTGGTGACCAAAACAATAATCCCCCGCAAATGCACAACAATGTGTACTGCACGGGGTAGACGATAACGGGATTACAGTCCCAAATAATAAACACAATATCCGCCCACAATAATACTAACACGGTCATCAGTCCTGGGTGTGTGCAGTAGTGCTCATGGTGGGTGATGCAAGTTTATTTAGTGACAGTGGTGAAGTGATGTTCTGGCTTAGTGCTGGCCCTTGGCGACAGTTCCGGAAACATGTTTAGCCGTCTAGTAATATAACAAACAAGACAATTACAAACAAACAAAACACAGCACTCACGATACTGTTTCTCACAGGGTCTCTCTCAGTTCATCTCATTTTTGTTTTAAACCAAACCAAATGCGAAGGAACAGATTGCGATTTTCCATCCCCTTTTATGCCGTCACACGTGACCCCTTGGTAAACGAGTGCAACCGTCTCTCCAATCTGCGGCTGCCACGTCGTTTCCCTTCCGGGTCAGTGCGTTATTGCAACAGTCTCACGCCCTTCCAGGCTGACCGACCTCCCTTGAACCCTGGGAAAGAACTGTCAGACCAGCCCGTCCAGAGACTGCTTAGTGTCCTCACAGGTCGGGAGGGAGATTTACAACCAAGAATCATTGTATTTCTGTCACAGGCCTGTATCGGAGTATTTGTAAACTGAGCACCTGCATCATTAAGACATGTTGACACCATGAAGGATCTGTATTTGTCAACATTATTTATGTATTAAATTGAGACTTGCTGCTAATGTACACTCTGTTAATGCTATCTAGATTAGTGCCTGCTTTTAATCTTTTTTCCAGAGATCTTCAATAATACATTTTTAAATACTATGTGATTTGTAAAGGGATGCTTTTTACCATCAACATTCTCTGAATATTTAATTTATTACCTGGTATGTGTGTTTCGTATAATTCTCTAGTGCTGTTTCTGCTTATGGAGCATAAAAGACAAAGATGCCAAAATATTCAGGCAAAATACCTGTAGTTAAGATTTAATTAAAATATTCTTAATTTTGTAGTTGGAACACACACCAAGTCAGATGTTTCCTCTGAAAGTTCAGCATGGCAAGGTTGTGAGGTAAGAATGTTTAAGCACAATAATTTAACAAAGAAAATATGTATGAATATAACATTTTGCAAGCATTTTTCAAATTGTTAGGGTTTTTTTTTTTTACTTAAAGATCCATTCTGACTGATTCAGTTGACAACCAATTAACTTTGTTAGGCATTGGGAGGGGTGGGGAAGGACTTGGGGTGCCATTTTACAAGCACAATAAAACACTCCAAGACTTGCAGATATTGGTGTGCAGATATTGGACCATATTTGTACATTCTGTTGTGTGTTATTGCTTTTAAGTTGCACATACATTTAGATTTAGATTTCTGTCTAAATTGTTTCTAAAAGTACTACTATACAGTATAAATGGGTGTTTAAAGTTATGGAAGAGCTGATTATAAGGCACATTCAACAGCTGCATTAGCCACACAAAAGGATTTATCAAATTTGAACTTTGTAAAGCCTAGTTACGTATGGCCAAACATAGCATTTTATAATTAAACTCTCATTATTATTTTCATTGTGTTACTGTTTACAGCCCAAGGTGTATTTCATTAAAATGTTGTCTGTTTTGAGGATGCTGGTATAGGCACATTCTACTCTGTTACATTTCCATTTCACTGAGCAAGCAGCATTGTATAATTAATCAATTCATTGTCTGGCAGTTAATGACATCATTTTATTTATGCTATTTTGATAGCACACTAGTTCTTGCATATTATTTTACACATACATTATTTTTTTTTTAATTGTATATTTCTTACATCAATAATAAGAGATATTGAGGGACTAGAGTGTTTATTTAGTATATATTTAGTTCACAGCAGATTTAGATGAATGCCTGATTGAAGTAGATTAACATACACACTGTTTAACCATGTTTAACCATGTCATGATTAAATTATGTTTCCATTAGGTTTTCATCACCAGACCCCAGTACTGTTCAGCCTCTTGCTAGTACCTTATTTTTGCCTGATCTCACTGCTGAGGGGATAGGACTTTGTGCAAGAGGTAAATAATTATCATTTAACAAGTGATTATACATATAAAGATAAAGGTAAATAAATATGGGATTGGATAATTATCATCATATAACCAGAACATTGTTTTAACAGTTTTTTTAAGCTGTCATTGATTATAGTAGTTGAACAGATCTCCAAAACATGGGTATCTGGTATAGCACGTTTCACAGTAAGCAAGAGTCTTAAGTCCGGATTCTGTCACTTTTTATTGGGAATTTCTTTTTTTGTATATCTACTGGGTATTGACTTCCAAACAAAAAAGGACAGGAACCAGTGATGCATCTCAAAATGCATTAGTTTCTGTTGCACAGTTTTCATTTTCCTAGTTGTTGTTTCTCTTGCTCTGATCCAGAAAGTGGCACATCGACCCCTCTAAGAGAGGAGACCAGAGCCGTGCTATCGGAGGTTATTGACTTGACAGCACGTCTGGAAGCAGACCGCCAAGAGGCAGAAGCAGCTTTAAAGACAGAGAAGGAACGAAGAAAAACATTAGGGAACAAAATCGACTGCCTGTCACTCTGGAGGCTTCAGCAGCTCCCAGCAGCTGTGCAGAAAGGTATTACGACTAGCACTAGAGTGTCACTCTTTGTATTTCCATCAGCTACCATGGAGTGTGAGAAAACAATCAATGCCTACATAAACCACAGTCACTTTTGCTTTATATACTATAACACAGCATATTGACTTAGTCACTCTTAGAGGAAAAATCTCAAAGTAGCTTGTAACAGGGGGTTTTGTTACATGTGTGGGTGATCATTGGATTATGGAGCCAGACACAGAACATTGTACTTGACACGCTGCACAGATGCTCAGATTTTATTCAAACACACAGATTAATTTCATTTTAACTCCAATAGGGTACCAGCAATGGTAGCCCCAGTGCGTAATTTATTAAACACAAAAAACAGTAAAAAAACACTGGTCAAAGCACAGCTAAGAAAATAGAGATTCCGTGAAAATGGTTAAGCACTACTGTACCTCCCGATCAGCCAAACCCTGGCCGAGCCTCCTTGTTCCACCAGCTGATCGTCAACGCTTCTCCCGCTGTGTGTCCAAACTGCTCCTGCAGTGGCAAGCTTGTGCAGAGGAACCAGGAACAGGGCATGCCCTGTCAAATACCTTAACAATTGAGAAAATGACAGGGGGACACGAGCAGACAATCAGATACAGCATAGGTCTCTATTTGTAGGTACAGTATAGGTTCTGTGAAACAGGTAGTTATGGCAAATTGTCAAGGCTTAAAAGATAAAGGTCCCGCTTTTAAAATATTTTTTTTCATGCTTCTCTGTTTAATCACAACTGTTGAGATTTGAAGATCTAAATATATTTCAATTGCACTACAATTGCACTACATTCATTATTTGTATATATTTAACAGTCATGCAGCTTTTGTGTTATCAACTGGCATTGTGCACAGACCCTGATTAGCACTTTAAGTAGTCAGCCCTGAGCCAGATTCAGATATGTTGCGAGGCTGGAGATTCACGGTACAGGTCGGCTCGGGTCAGGTATCTTGCTAGTGGAAAACCAGCCGAGCCGTGAGGGCCTCACTGCTCGGGAGTGCAGGTGGAAAATGGTACAAGAGTAGTGCTAATTGGGGTCTGTGCATCAGGTCATGATAGATATCATATCAGCTTCATGATTTTGATGACATATTCTTGTTGTCCATCAACTGGCAGTGAGGTACCATCGACTCTGAAGACACAGGTTTGAATTAATTTCCAATAGATTGATGTACTTGTACAATTGTGTTTTATTGACAGAAAATGAAGCCTGTGCCCAAGATATCTGCGAACTGCAATGGCATATTACATGTAAAGATGGAATGGTAAAACAAGTGCAAGAACGGCTGACAAAGGCCGAAGTATTGAACCAGAGACTACAGGATGACATTGACTTTGTGAAGAAGCACGGTCCACTTCTGAAAGAAAAGATTAAAAAGGAAAGCCTTACGATAAGTCTCATAGAAAAATCTCAAGAGGAGGTATTCTATTCTAGCATATTTTATAATATTTTGGTACCAGATACAATAGTAAAGTTTAAAAGAATGACCTTTTCTTCTGTCCTTTTAAAGATATTTGCCAAACAGTATAAAATAAACCTACTGATTGTGAGTCACAAGAACAAGTATAGCTTTTACATGCACTTATTTATTTTGAGTTTGGCAACCACTATTACAAATTGGTTGAATTGGACAGAAAATTGGATATATATTTAATAACATGCATTTTAGTACAATAACAACTAGTAGTACACTACCAAATTTAAATTTAACTCCAGAGCAAACCTTGAACCACTTCTTTTTTCTCAGTGGAATTAAAAAAATGTAAATGAGAAAGACTTTGCATTTATTTTTTGTTTATATTGCTGTTGTTAAAAAAATAAAAAAAACATACTTCTTGCAAGCTTAGAGACCTATACTTCATTATTCTGTCAAATTCAGTAACAAATTTCTAACTTCTAACTGAGCCTGTGGTTGAAAATAAGGAATGCAAAGCATTATTTCAGAACTCCTTATCGGTATTTTCTTATAGTTTTTTTATATTTTATTTAACTTTTTTTTTTTTTACTTGTACTGTTTAATTTAACCTTGTAAATATTACTTCCTTGTTTTCAAGTCAAATAAAACAAATTCAGAGATTGACTCTGCACATCAGCAAAAACAGCAGGAGTTTGATGATGCTAGTTCTAAAGCAAAGAAAGAACGACAAAATATGGTTAAGGAAATTGATGACATCACGTATAAATTGCAAGAGCTCCAGTAAGTACACATATAAGTAACATACTGTATGTATATTGAATGAGGACATTCAAAGAATGTAAACCACCACGATACATTTGAAATATTTTACAGTTATCAAAATTAATTACATAGTTCCCCTGCAGAACATTCATTTCTTATACTTTCGATATAAAAAATAAAAAAAACATCAGCTGTTGTATATCTGTTTGCTCTTGAATCAACAAATATACTGTAACTCTTCAACCTGCAGGACTTATTGAAGAACAATGATTATTTCTAATTATTTTGTGAGTATCTATTAGGAAAATTTGGCAAATGAGAATTCAGCATGCTAACAAAAGCACTTTAAGTACTTTCAAATAATATATATATATATATATATATATATATATATATATATATATATATATATATATATATATATATATATATATATATATATATATATATATATATATATATATATATATATATATATATATATATATATATACTGTGTATATATATATATATAAATATTAGAAGGATGTGTGTACCAGCGCTGTAAAAATGTATCAAAAAAGTACTGTTCCAGCTGTAAAGGCACAGAAAGGAAAAAGACAGCAACTCCCAAAAATCCAGGTCCACAATCAAAAAAGTTTTTATTCTTACAAAAATTTGCTTACGCGTTTCAACAATATGTCTTCATCAGAGCAGTACATGAAACGTGCATCTCAGACCTTAAATTCATACAGCACCCAATATCATAACTATGACAGTTGGTTGCACGTGATAATCTATTATAAAATGAATAATGATATCTTTAGGTTAAATTGTTGATTGACTTAAATATTAACAACCTTTTATATATACAGTCAATAAGTAAAACCATGAGAGCATGTCCAATTAGCATCACCAATTATTACAGTTATTTACGATCAGATTGGTGTACCGAACAAGCTAAGATTATATTATTTATTCTACAATAATGAGGTCCAATTTCACTCATCAATTGGAAAGCATGAATGACCTTAATCAGTATAATAAAACACACAAAAAAGGATCAGAAAACAGGATCGGAATTTACAACAGTTGCAAATGCATTCATACAAATATATAGCTGGCCATATTTCACAGTAATCCATTTTCCCCTTATAATGAAATAGAAATCTGGTCTACATCTTAAATTAAGGGACATAGATTAACATCTTCATTCAGTCCAAATGGTTCCAGTGTTTGTAAGGTGAATATCCAATATGCTTCTCTTCGCATTAACTGGTTTACCAAATTACCCCCACGTGCTGAGATCTGGACCCTCTCCAAACACACAAATCTAAGTGAGTGTGGGAGGGACTGAATGAAGATGCAAATCTATGTCCCCTAATTTAAGATGTAGACCAGATTTCTATTTAATTAGTGGGTGTGATATGTATTTAAGGTCTGAGAGCCACGTTTCATGTACTGCTGTGATGAAGACATATTGTTGAAACGTGTAAGCAAATTTTTGTAAGAATAAAAACTTTACTTTGTTGAAACTTTGATTGTGGACCTGGATTTTTGGGAGTTAACGTCTTTTTCCTTTCTGTGGCTTTACGGCTGGAACTGTACTTTTTTGATATATATATATATATATATATATATATATATATATATATATATATATATATAAACAGTATATGTGGCAAAGTGGTTAACAATGTGCAGATGCAGGAGGAATGCGGTGATCAATAACAGACAGACAACGATAATCCAGGTGCAATGATCTTTTATTTATAATCCAAAGTCTGATGACAAATGGTAAATAATAGTGAATTGTAGTACACAAGGCTGTGTACTACACAGTTTAACCAAGGGGTTCAGTCCTGAAACAATAAACATTTTAATACATCCACAATATACAAGCACAGTCACCAGTCCAAAGTGAGTGCTGTAGTGCTCATGGTGCAAATACAATTTATCGTGAAACAAGTTCACTGTTGCCCGGGTTTTGTACTGGCATGTAGCGACAGCTACATGTTAGCTGTCTAAATAACAAACAAGTATAATTAGACACGACAAAAACAAACAAAACAATCATGATTCACTGTAATACGGTTCTTCCTCCGGGTAGTGCTAACCATAACAAAGGAACAGATCACTTTGCTACATCCCCTTATATACCATCAGTCATGACCCCTTGGTTAACGATTGCAACCGCTCCTCCAATCCGCGGCTGCCACATAGTTTCCCTTCCGGGTCGATGATTTAGTGTACCGTAGCTCGGCCTCCTTTCTAGATGGCCGACTTCCACCTAACCCTGGGAATTAATTGTCTGGCCAGGGCACTCTGTTCCCTTTACACAGCGTCCTTACAGGTCGGGAGGGAGATTTATCACCCAGAATCATTCTGTCTCTGTCACAGTATTATTATTATTATTATTATTATTATTATTATTATTATTATTATTATTATTATTATTTTTATTATTAGTATTATTATTATTAATTTTTTAGCAGATGCCCTTATCCAGGGCAACTTACAATTGTTACAAGATATCACATTATACAGATATCACATTATTTTTCACATACAATTACCCATTTATACAGTTGGGATTTTACTGGAGCAATCTAGGTAAAGTACCTTGCTCAAGGGTACAGCAGCAGTGCACCCCACCTGGGATTGCACCCACGACCCTCCAGTCAAGAGTCCAGAGCCCTAACCACTACTCCACACTGCTGCCCCTACATAATACATGTTCCATTAGCTTCAGTGACACTTATAGATGAAATACATGATTCTTGTGCAAGCTTCCTCTGCTACTGTAATCTTATTGGTTAATCTACTGCTAATCCTTTAGCCATTTATTTTACCATTGTGGGTCTTTAGAAATCATGTGATATTGTAACTTTCAACTGTGCCATGTGTGCGTATAAGTATTAGCTTGGAGATCCTTGTCTTGTGACCAGAGTGAAGCCAAGCGCTCCAAGTAGCAAAAAAGAAAACTTTCACACTCTGTTTTGTTGTTCAGTTGCTCTCTGTGGTGGTGATCCAGTGTATTTTTTATTCGCTCAATACCATATTACGAATAATGAGATAAAACAAAGAACCCTATAAAGCAGGTAGAATCAGTAGAGTTCAAAGGTAATGATATAATATGATTTGCTAATTAGATATAACCTCTGATTAAACTCAGTAAACAAATACAACACTAGGAAATAATTCAGGCAGAGTGATTAGCTTTGAAGTAGGTGTGATAGGGTGTGTGCGTGATTCACTGATGGACACGGAGGCACCCTTGAGCTGGGGAGTCCAATATCAACAACGGTAAATATGCTTGGTGCCACAAGTCTGTTTAAGAATGCACTGGTGTCGTAAAATAATAGTACAAACAAAAGAGAAAATAAGCACTCTTAACAAAACTACAAGCAAAGACTGCTGCTCCGTGCAGCATCTCGCAGCCTCCACTAATCGGTGAGGCTCGAGTGTCACGCACACTCTTCTCTCCTCTCACTATCACTATTGGGGTTGGCCAGATCCCCTGAGCTAATTAAACCACGTCCCAGTGTGGGTACGTTACACAACTATAGCGGTTGCCTTCTTCCGCTGTCTCTGTTGTCTCTTTCTCATTGGTACTCTGTCAGTTCCTGTCTGTTAATCCAGTTCTCCGACCAGAGCTTCTGCAGGATTGTATTCTGCCAGGGCTAGTGAGGGGCTAGTACCAGAGTGCGTCAACTGCCCACTCCTTCTCGATGGTATTATAATTATTTTCGCGAGGAATGAGCTACCTGCTGATATACATGACCAGGTGTTCACTTCCCCACACCTCCTGAGACAACACTGCCCCGAGACCCATCCGCCTGCAGGATGAACCCCCACTCAATGCAAAGTTTATTGCCAATTGATTGAACTCACTTGTATAAATGAGGGACTCAGCTTATCTTGCTGTGAAATGAACACATTTGTAAAAGGCTTGTTTCAGTTTAATTTAAATTAATTTAATTCATCCCGGTAACCGCCCAGAGGTGCTCTTCATTCAAGTCGCATTGCTCTCTCTAGTGCTTTGAGATGTCCTCTGAACAGTGACATTCCTCCTGATTGACGGCATTTTTTTAATGTATTGAATTTTAAATTGACAGAAAGCCTGACCAATAAGCAAGGGTCTCACATTAGTCAGGACTTTTAAAAAAAACTGTCTTCCCATAGAAGAAAAAAAAAATGCAGATGGCAATTAAATCCAGCCTCTTCTTCCTGTTAGCTGCAGGGGGAAGTTAAGTGTTGAGGCTGTACAAGCCTGGTGATGCAGAGTTGCTGTGAGAATCACATTTTCAGACACAGACTCACAGCATGACAACCTAGCAAGCAAAACGTCAAGGGCAAAATTAAAAATGAATAAATAAATAAATAAATAAATAAATAAATAAAAAGTATACTTATTGTACCATGTATAACGAGACTACAAAGCCCACACATTATTATAAAAATGAAAGAAATACCACATTCAATATTAAAAATTTTTTTTTTTTTTAAAGAAAAACAATGTTATTAAATTAAAAATAAACCATAACTTGAGCAATTAATTTGATTGTGGCAATAAATAAGAATTTTTCTACCATCAAGTGGATAAATCTGACATTGTCGTAACAGGGTGTCTCATTGCACTGGTAGACATTTTGATTTCAGTGCAATTTGTATACACTGGAGATACTAATAAAACATCTAAACAGATTGAAAAAGAAAACAAACTTAACAACCCTCAGAAAAACAACAAAGACATCAATAGCGAAGAAGGCTTTCTGTATACTATGAGTTATTGTGTTATGTTTTATAGGTGGTCAGAAAGAATTTTAGTGTACTTTAGTCTTCTGGTATCAACATATTTGAAAATGTAGTTTTACCATTAACTGAGGCTGTACTAGAAACTACAGTACTAGTCTACAGTAACTATGTATAAAAACAAAACCACATTATTGCAAAACAATGTTCAAAGAACCATGTTGCTTTTTTTTTTCCAAGACTTTATAATTTTATATATTTAATGTGTGTTTTTACAGGTTTTCCATTAATCAATCATTCTACTGTTTTCACTGTTATATTTGATTTCAAATTAAAAGAAAACTACACGGTTGTTTAAAAAACTGAGGATATCTTTTAAAATCGTAATCTTAAACTGAGTAATTTCCCAACTGGTGTTTTTATTGTATTGCTAAAGGTTTCAAAGAAAAACGAGGAAGGATGTTTGTGCATTTTTCACCTTAAAACTGTAAAAGAAGTTAGCTGTGGATGTCTCCACTTTGCTACCATTGGAAAGCGATATCTGTGATGACCAACTTTTCTGTTCATGGTTTTTATGTAGTTTGAATGTTTCTTTAGATATATTGAGGTAAATAGTTCTGCATTTTAACCGGAAAAATCCATTGAAATGGCATCAGCAGCAACGTTAACATTCTAAATCGAGATTGCTAGGCTGAATGAGTTAATACCTGCTGACCAAAAAAAAAAAACATTAAGCACCGGCACACCCCTAGTTTATAACATGCTTAATAATCGATGGTCCAATATTTTTGAGTTTCTGCTTAATACATGCCTCATGGATCCTTAAAATAAAGTGTACTGTCACAAGAACTCACTGCCTTAATTAAGAGACAGTTACAGCATTTGCTTATGTGGTAATATTTACTTTGCCTCCTTGCATTAACGTTAGGTGAGGTAAAAAGACTGACCAAAAAATCCCCTTGTAATGTTTTCCATTATCTCCTTGATGAACCAAACAAAATAATAAGAGATTTTAATTGATAGTTATAGTTATTGTTATCTGCATTTGGTAAACTATATTTTCTTTGCATTGTTACATTTTTAAAAAGCATACAACTGAAGCACAATAAAAACTAACTTTTGCATTTGTCTTTTTGGTTTTGACAGAAAAGATTTAGAGCAGACTAAATTAATCTGGAGTATGTATTGCAACAAAGTGTTGGAGATTGAAAAAAAGATGGAAGACAAAGACAAATTGTTCAAAGAACTACAGGAAACAATTCCTAAACTTAAAGAACAGGAAACAACTTTGAAAAATGAAGCAAGTATTAGCTGTCACTGATACCTGGTTTATTCAGACATATGACTGGATTATTATATTTGCTATGAAAAATGTGAGAGTTTCTGGGCGTTCTGCAATCCACGACACATAGGTTACACCCAAGATCAGTGGTACTCAACTCTGGCCCTCGAGATCGAATCCATTCCAGGTTTGTTCTCCAGGTGGGTTCTAATATAGTTAATTGAAGCTGCTGAGAGGCAATTAATTAATTTAGGACCTGGTTGTAATAAAGACCAGGACTGGAATAGATCTCAAGGGCCAGAGTTGAGTACCACTGCCCTAAGTGATAGGGTAACTGTTTGATAATGAATAGCTTTTGTTTTTGTCTAGTTTCTGCCCATGTTCTGTAATGCATGACACAGATGTTGCTCAACGAGGTCAACATTATGTTTACCTTTGTGTATAAAGCTATTTTCCGACTTGCAAATTTAGGTTTAGAGATTATGCAACCTGCAGCTGCACCAAAATCACTGTGCCCGACTCCACACAAAGATATTCCCATTTGCGCATTACAGAACATGGTCTGGAAAATATTTTTTCTTAATTACATTTCGTTTAAGTCATGTATTTGTTGACCATAAATCTGTAGAACATAAACCATTGACAGAAAAAAATAAGAGAATTTACGAATGAGAGGAAGCCATTTATTTGGTCCATCAATGCTTGTTGCTTCCAAGAAATTAATTGATCCCAAAATGTTGTCCTCAGACCCCGGCAGTTCAGACTGACTTAACTACCTGGACTCTCCACCCCCGCTGTTCCACCTCAGCAGCTAACTCAGCAGTCTGGAGTTTCTTCTTCTCGTATGCCACATCTTAGTGTTGGCTAAGAGCATATTAAAGTAACAAAAATGTGCACAGCTGTGGTTATTCCTGATATTTAATTAAATACAATTTGATTGAGCACTGTATAAAAACATAAAACAGAACATTTTTAGTGTGGTACAGATTATGATTAATATGCTGATCAAATCATCAATCTGAACAGACAGAGCTTCTTTTTCCATGATTTTGAGCTTAAAAGGAAAAGAACATACAGAAAATAGTATTTTATACACTAGAGAATCATTTTGTGTTTCCATATTTATTTGGCACTAGATGAGTAAAATTCAACCCTTATAAGTACACTAATAAAAAAAGTAAAGAAGCTAACTTTTGAGATAACTTTGGCTTACTGATGTTTTTTTTATTTCTCAGGAGTCTATTTTTTTTATTAAGTTTCATTATCTGTTGATGATATGTACATGAAACGAGAGTGCTTGTTTTTTTTTATTACATGAGAGTAGCTGCTATTTACTTCAAGCTTCATTTCCAAGATAAAATTAAATAGTAGTGGTGGGGACCAACCAAGATGGAGCTTTGCTGTAATATATGAGCCTTCAGCGCTTTTCCTCCACCAGGTAGTGTGGATTTCCTATTGGTCCAGTGTTAATGGCTGAATTGTAATCCTGGTTCCAGGGATCGACCAAAGTGCAGCCTGCCTGGCGCCTCAGCATGGCAACCATCGGGAATGGGCTGGGTGGGGCACTTCACAGGGGTCATCAGTTGGGCCCCTCCCATCTCCGGTGTATTGTCGACCAGCCCACGACACTTCAGGAAGATTCAACAGTGATGCTGGCATCCCAGCAGCACTCCCCTCCGTCCCCCACCCAACCCAGCCCAAATTACTTTTGCCATCCATTCCTTTTCTTTGATGTTAACTTTCTCCATCACCTTTCTTTTGAGGTCCCCAACTGGCCTCTTTTCACCTCAGCCAGAGCCACTTGCTAATTCTGTCTACCTCCTCGGATAGAGCTTTCACTGTATGCCGCAATTCCTGTCCACTGAATCCAAGATCTCTGAGAAGACGGCTCATGGAGTGTGCAATGAATCCCAGACAAGCCATTTTTACTGGATAAACCCAGACTTCAGCCCCGCTGTTCCATAGCGGCTAACTCAGCAAACCAGGGTTTCTTAATCTCGTATGCCTCATCCATGGAATCCTCCCATGGCACTGTTAGTTCCGCCAGGAGAACAAGGTGTGCTCTGACCACAGAACAATGTCAGGTCGAAGGGTAGTTGTAGCAATCTTGGGTGGGATAATAAGGTGCTGGCCAACATCAAATTGTCCCAGGCACATCTTAGTTCTGTTAAGCTTTCCTGTTGGTTGCTCTCCTGGATGGAGGAATGTCGTTCTTTGTGTGCAGCTATGGCTGATATTGGCTGCAAGCTGTTAATCTTATTACACCATTCTTCCAGTGCAAATGCTAACCCTGACTCTGAGCCACCTTACATCCTATAAGAATGTGCTTCAGAGTAGCTGGTGATGAACACAAAGGACATGCTGGGTTTTCTTCTACCTACACATTCAGGTCCTGCTACTACTTGCTTTTTTCTAAGAAGAATATGGGCCATTTACCACTTCATACCAAAAAGCGTAGAATAATTTGTAAGGATCATACATTTTGAACTGGACGCTGTATGTACCTGATGGGTTTGTCCTTTTAAGTAACAAGTTTAACATGTGTACATATCCCACTTAAAGACATAGTGATACTTTACTACAGTACTGCGGCACTACGGTGGTCCAAACATTAATTAAAAAATGATTGTACAACCATTTAAAAAAAAGAATGCAGTAATATTATTTCAGCTTAGATCTCAGATCTCTGGCTTATGTATATTTTTCATCTTATTACAGAAGAGGGAATACTGTATTTTTTAATGAATTGCAGTGCGACAGAATATAACAAAAATCATTAATTTAGTTTGTTCTATACTTTTACTTAACCAACACAGGTGTCATTTTATTAATTGTCCTAAACTGGGCGTGAATGTTCCTGGTGACAGGGATAGTGAAGTCATCCATATATGTGTTGATTCATGGCTCTGACACCTGTAATGTGTTATTTCCAATCTTGGTGAGCATTTGAATGCTACCTTGATTAAAGCTGTTTCATTTTTTTATTTTTGAAACCTTCACTTACTTACTTTTCATTTATATTTTTTTATTATTTTAGACAATTGATTTAATGTTGAAAATAGAAGAAAAAGTATTGCAGAACCAGGACTTAAAAAATGAGTATGAAAAACTTCAGCAGCACATTCAAATCACTGTGAGTTTTTTAACTTTCTTTCTATTATATGAATTATGAAAACCTCAGCAGCACATTCAAATCACTGTGAGGTTTTGAACTTTGTTTCAATTACATGAATTATGAAAAACTTCAGCAGCACATTCAAATCACTGTGAGGTTTTGAACTTTGTTTGAATTACATGAATTATGTATTTGGGTGCTGATGCTTAATTACAGAACATGTTGATAACAAACGTAGTTGGAATATTTGATATCTTCCATAGAAATCGGATGGTGAATCTAAGATTGCGCAGTTAAGAGACAAATACAATAGAAAATGTCGGGACCTCTGTGTTATGTGTGGTGAAAACAAAGCGTGTGAACTGGAGATTGAAGACTTAACTAAACAAATTCAGGAGAGGTACACAGTTTTTCTCCAACTTGTGTTAACATATATGGCATGAACAGTTTTCATATACTTACCAGACCCATCATATCACATTTTGTATCACAATCCAGTTTAGTGCATTTCAGACAAGATATAATAGAGTGTAAAGGTATTTTGTTTGTTAATGCTGTTATACTTGAATATTGGGTCCCTCTTTCTGAGAAAAATATCAAAAAGCTGGTGATGAATATTGTCCTTACTATCATGTTTCTCTTCCCATTTCATGCAAAAAAAACACAAAAAACACCCCAGAAAACCTGATGTAATGTTTATGTCGCCACAGTGAGGACACAGTTGTAAGGCTCCAGAAAGACAGAACTAGAATGCATAAAGCAATAGGTAGGAATAATGAAGCCACAATCAGGGTGAAGGCAGAGCTCTCCCATGTGGTGATGAATCACAGTGCAACTAAAGAAAATCTGGAAGACATGGAGCAGCAGATTTTCATTGATGAAGCTAAAATGAGGGTTAGTAATTGAAACAGAAATGTTTGGTTTTGTGTATATTTCTATGTTTTAAAAGCAAATAGTTTGTTTTCTAATTCCGTTTTCCCCCTTTTAGAAAACAATAGAAAAAACAAGAAAAGAGTGTATGAACGAAATCAAGGAACTTGTAAGAATAAAGGTAGTATAACGCCATCATTTCTGAAGATGATTTAAAGTTCTGTTTTGTAGTTTTCTTCAAAAGAAAACCTGCATTAAATAAATCCTGCCGATGTATTGCAAAACAAAACAAAAAAAACAAGAATGGTTTTGCTTCACATCTTGTGTTGACTGTTGACCGACTTCTGTGTTTACAGACTAAAGTAGCTTCCGATAACACTGAACTAAAGCAAAGGCAAACAGATGCAAATATAGAGAAAGAAGAGATTCAGAAGATATTTCATGAAGTAATGACTGAAACTAACCAGCATCAGAAGAAAGTAGAAGAATTCCAGACACTTAACAAGGAAGCAATAGAAGTAATAATAAAAATACACTTTTATATTTGTTTGGTTGCACTAATAGGCAACTGTCTACTGGTAATTGGACAAATAACAACTATTTATCAAAATTTCAAACGCATTTATAGTACTACTTTATTCTATAAGCCTGTACGTGGCTTACAGAATAGAGTAGTACTATAGGTTGCATCAAATTGAAAAGAGAAAAAAAAGGGTTAGTTCAAAGAACATTACGATGTCCAAAATTTCAGCACAACATTTTCTTACCAAGTTTGTGTGCTTTGCACATGAAAACAAAGTATCCTCAAGTTCTTAACTCATCCCACCCCGTAGCACATGGAATATTTAGGACAATGGCATCAAGCTACATGTACTGTAAGTGTTTCCAATGTCCCTAAACATTGACTTTACACTTCACCAAAGCTTCCAAAACACTATGGTATTCACAGTGACCTGAGTGTAGTATTTGTATGGATATTTTCAACTCTTTGACATTTTATATATTATTTAAAATTGGGTTCTTCTATATAGAACAGTGGACTCCAGACATCAACAAAGCACTCATTATTGATGGTGTTTTAACCACAACAGGTAAATGCTAGTGACTAATGTGTGAAGCCCTTCCCTCAGTTAAAATATGGCCAAAAAAGACCAAGAACATGTCATCAGTCTTTGTGATAGTTTGAAGGTGTGGTACATATTGTACATCACTGCTGCTACTATCTACTAGCAACATTTATTTAGTTATCTGAGGTTGTTAAGAAGGTGTGGACTTCTAAATCTAAATTAGCTATTTTTTAAAACCATAAAACATAATAGTCATATTAGACATGACTGACACTCACCACAATTATGTTGTTTCATTTTATCAACTGGAAGGCCTAAACGAGAAATTGCAAACCTTTTAAATGGTTTCCCCTATCTTTCATCAATTTCCACGTCATTCTTTTCCTAGTCATTACATAGTAAGCCTCAGTGGATCAGAGGGCTGCTGTATATACTCCGATTGTTTTTGATGTGCTTCTTTAAGATAAAAAGTTTTTAGTTCACATTGTGTCTTTTTATCCTGTTGTCTTTTAGAGCGTTAAGAATTTGAAGACTACTCTATTGGAGCGTGATATGAAGCTGACACAAACTGAAGAAATGTTTTGTGAAAAGAAGATAACTGCACAGAGACAGTTGAGAAATGTAAAGGTATGAGAATGAACTGATAGTTCAAAAGCATGTTGAAAAAAATATAGTAATTCACAACAAAATGAGAGAGTGTAAAGCTTTCATATTTGTATCACCACAATGCCACTCTAAAGGGGGTTTAGGACACAATTATTGTATTAAAAACACAAATACAACAACCAACAAGATCAAACCCAGATCCCACATGACCTTTCTCTTTGTTGATTACATGCAACATGAACAAGTTAATATATTTCATCCTAGTGTGGATTACTTAGTTTAATCACTACAGCTTGGAGTGACTCTCAGTTGCTCCCTCATATTATTATTATTATTATTATTATCATTATGGAGGAAAAGTAATGGGGAATAGTGTAACTTCCACTATTTATGTGTTTAGACTTAAAATCAGACTTTTCAAATTGGGGAGAAAACAGCACAGGAACATAATACATACCCATTGGCAAACTCACTGTGGGCTCAAGTGATGTGATATTATGGAAAAATAATAAAACACAGAAATATAGCCAAATCACCCATTAGTTACTAAAAAAAACACATTTAATGAAAATAAAATTTAGTGATTACTAGAACAGGCCTATACCCACATGTGCATAACCAGCAGCTTTGATAATTAACCTATGATTTAGAGACTTCCTAACTTAAGTGACCTTCTGTGCAAATGTAGTGTTAATTATCTGTAACTGCTTGTTAAGTAAGAAGACTTCTGATATTAGTAAATAGTGGGCAGTAGTACAGTAATTGGGATTAGATGCTGATTGCACTATTGCACAGTAGATGGCATATTCTTGTTAATGATGTATCAACTGCATGCTGCAAAAAATGCAGTGAACAAAAATATTTAATTTTAGTATATTATGTTGAACAATTATTTCATGTTAATATTTTGCCGATTTGTACCAGTACCTCTTTTAAAAAAAAAAAAAACAAATCTGCACTTTTAGTTGATACAAATAGTTTATATCTAAATTAACTGTGGTGACTTCACCCAAGTTAGAATAAAGTGCCACCTGTTCCATCAAAACATTACACACAAAAGACAACATTCCTCCGCCCAGGAGAGCAACCACCAAGAAAAGGTGTTAAAACCAATCCTCGCCCAGGACAACTGGAAGCTGCTAGAGACTGGAAAATGCTGGCGGATGTTGGTCAACGGCTTATTTTTCCACCTGAGATTGCCACCACAAACCTTCGACCAGATATTGTCTTGTGGTCTGGATCAGCACGCCTTGTTCACCTGGTGGTTAACAGTGCCATGGGAGGATGCTGTAGATGAGGCGTATGAGAGGAAGAAACTGCGGTATGCTCAACTAGCCACTGAAGCGGAACAGCGAGGATGGAGAGTCTGGGTTTACCCAGTGGAAGTGGGATGTCGAGGATTTGTGGCACACTCTACAGCCCGGTTTCTCAGAGATGTCGGATTCAATGGCCAAGAGTTGCGTCGCACAGTGAAGAACTTATCTGAAGCAGCAGAGAGGAGCAGCAACTGGCTGTGGTTGAGACGGAAAGATTCTGGCTGGGGATCTCAAGCACAATAGAAAGAAAGAAAGGCTGATATACAGGTAAGTAAGCTGGGCTGAGTTGAGGGGGACGGAGGGGGTGATGCTGGGACGCCAGAATCACCGTCGAGCCCTCTTGAGGTGTCGTGGGCTAGTCGACGAAACACCGAGGATGGAAGGTGCCCACTTGAAGACCCCAGAGATGTACCCTACTTAGCTCAATCCAGACGGTTGTCATGCTGATGCGCTGGGGAGACCGCACTATGGTTGATCCCGGAGCCAGCATCGCAGCCGTTGTGTGTGCTGATGCGCTAGGGAGGCAAAATAAGCTGATCCCTGGAGCCAGCATTACACTTCAGCCATCAACACCAGACAGAAGGATATCTACATCATCATATGGAAGGAAGCGCAAATGGATGGAGACACATATGGATCACATTAGTTTACTGTGAAGCTACGTCTTAGTTGGTGCTTATCTTGGCGAGAGCCAAGTTCAAATCAGCATGAAGTTTTAACATCTACTCTCATGTAATGGAAATCATGAAGATCTGGATACGTCCAGTGACTGCTGTGAATAGTGCAGCTGGCAACAAGGGAAAGACCTCGTGACAGCCTGGAGAGACAGCTGACTGGAGGAAAGAGACCCCATTGGGGCTGGCAGGGTTAGCTACCCTTGTCGGCAGTATCCAGCTCTGTGTTTACAGGATGCTGGAGACACCGCCCAAGGCTTCAAAGAAATTAAACAGAAAAATACCCCTAGAGTCTGCGAGAGCGGGGCGGAAGATGACTCAACGTTGGACAACACGGTTAAGGACTTAGGAACGGAAACGGATATGAGTATGGAGAGTACTTCAAAAAGACTAGTTCAAGATCTGCAGTTAGCAAAGACATGGAACTCCAGGTTTGTGTCTGCGGCTGGAGCAAGGCGACAACAGTCAGGGTTTGAAGATTCATCAAGGGAGAATGAAATGCTTGAGGGAGAAGGGACAAGGGCCTCGCATTGATCAGTACTTCTTACGAAGTCAGTCAAGTCAGTCGAATGAAATCCAGCGACAGGAAGCAAACCACAGTTCGCAGGATATCAGCACCCCTGTCATAGATGTGAGGAGGACTTGCATGGACACAGTTAGTGATGAACCTAATGATCCTTGTGAACCCGGGCAGACAAACCAGCGTAAGAGAGAAAAGAACCTCAATGGGCACAAGCCTGGAGTTAAATGGCCAAGAGCTTGTGAGAAAACTGCATGGGACACAGTAAACACAGATCTCTGCTTTGCATTGGAAAGGTTGAGTGGAACAGTTGAGAAGAAACTGGATAAATTTGGGGACATCATCTACGCATATGGAAGCGAGAGGTTTGGAGTTGAAAAAAGGAAGGAAAAAGTACAAGCTATTCCTGGAAAGTCTAGACGGCAGCAGGAGATTGAACGCTTAGTTAGAGAAAGGAGACAGCTGAGGAAGCAATGGAGAAGAGCAGAAGAAAGTCAGAAGGAGGGACTCAATCTCTTACAAAGGGTCATAAAACATAAGCTTGCAACATTGCGCAGAGCTGAGCGCCTACGGAAACGCTACAAAAAGAAGGAGCGTGCGAGAACTAACTTTATAAAGACCCATTCAAATTTGTAAAGAAGTTATTCACCAGTGAGAAGAATGGCACACTAAAAGCATCTAAGTTTGAGTTGGAGAGATATTTGGAGGAAACGCATACAGATTCAAAAGGCAGGAGCCTATGTCAATTCCTTCAGACATCCCACCTATCAATCCACCAGAATACCAAATGGAGGACTGTGCACCTAAGTGGAAAGAAGTAGAGCAAGCTGTGAAAAAGCAAGGGCTTCATCATCTCCAGGGCCTAATGGAGTTCCATACAGAGTGTACAAGAGTGCTTCAGGAGTTCTACTGAATCCTGTGGAAACTGATGAAAGTAGCATGGGAAAAACAGGTTGTACCAAGAGCATGGTGCCGAGCAGGTGGAGTCTTTATACCTAAAGAAAAAGATTCTAGCAGCATCAGTCAGTTTCGCCCTATTTCCCTATTAAACGTAGAAGGCAAGATTTTCTTCAGCATTATTGCTCAGAGATTGTCAACTTACCTATTAAAGAACTGCTTCATTGACACTTCAATACAAAAAGCTGGCATTCCAGGTTTCCCAGGATGCTTAGAACACATCAATGTGATCTGGCAACAAATTCAATCAGCTAAAAAGGAGAAGAAGGAGCTCCATGTGACATTCCTGGATTTGGCTAATGCATATGGTTCAGTGCCACATGAACTTCTTTGGGCAGCATTTGATTTTTTCAGTGTACCAATGACAATAACAAATCTAGTCAAAGCCTACTTTGGAGATTTGCAATTTAGTTTTTCAACTTCAGAATTCAGCACTACATGGCAATGCCTAGAAGTTGGAATAATGGCAGGATGCACCATTTCTCCACTGGCTTTTACCATGGCAATGGAAGTAATCATTAGGGCATCAAAATGGGTAGTGGGAGGAGAGCGCTTGGCTTCTGGAATACGACTACCACCAATTCGAGCATACATGGATGACATGACAACCATGACTACAACAGTAGCCTGCACTAATCGGTTATTGGGCAAATTAACCAATAACATTGAATGGGCACGAATGCAATTCAAGCCCACTAAATCAAGGATCATCTCTATAATTAAAGGTAAAGTAGTAGATAAAAAGTTCTTCATTAATGGTGAGGCAATACCAACAGTGTCTGAGAAGCCAGTGAAGAGCCTTGGGAGATGGTACGACGGGGATCTAAAGGACACAGTTCGTGTGGGAGAAGTTAGACAACAAGCTGTGGAAGGGTTGAAGAGCATAGACAGCAGCGCTTTACCAGGCAAACTAAAATTCTGGTGCTTTCAGTTTGGCCTACTGCCAAGGTTGCTGTGGCCACTGACTGTGTACGAGGTTTCTTTGACAACAGTAGAGAAGCTGGAAGCTTTAATCAGTTCACACATCAGGAAATGGTTGGGAGTTCCACGCTGCCTCAGTAGAGTGGGACTTTATGGTAAAGGAATACTGCAGCTACCTGTCTCCGCTCTAACCGAGGAGTTTAAGTGCGCCAAGGTCCGACTGGAAATGACATTAGTAGAGTCACGTGACAAATGCGTAAGGGAGGCAGCACCTGTGTTGAAAACTGGAAGAAAGTGGGTGGCAAAGAAAGCTGTGGAGGATGCAAAGGCTGCCCTTCGAATTGGTGATATCATGGGGCAAGTTCAGCATGGAAGAGGGGTCTTGGTCTCAGTTCAGCTCCTCCTACATGGCACAAGGCAGCCCCAGCGAACGGAGGAAGCTTGTAGTCAACGAGGTGCAAAAGCAGGAGGAGAGGATGAGGTGTATAAAGGCCATTTCCCAGGGCAAGCAGGGAGAATGGATGAGATGGGAGAGTGTGGAACAACGCAAGATTGGCTGGCAAGACCTATGGTCAATGGAACAGAGCAGGATCAGTTTCCTTATAAGGTCAACATATGATGTTCTCCCATCACAACAGAACCTAAACCTCTGGGTAGGAGAGGATCCCTCATGTCCTTTGTGTTCATCACCTGCAACATTAAGGCACATTTTGACAGGATGTAAGGTGGCTCTTAGCCAAGGACGGTTTACTTGGCGCCATGACCAGGTGCTGCGATGTTTGGCCTTAGCATTGGAAGACAAGCGTAACATGACCAATAAGTTGCCACCTGTTCCATCAAAACATTACACACAAAGACAACATTCCTCCGCCCAGGAGAGCAACCACCAAGAAAAGGTGTTAAAACCAATCCTCGCACAGGACAACTGGAAGCTGCTAGAGACTGGAAAATGCTGGCGGATGTTGGTCAACGGCTTATTTTTCCACCTGAGATTGCCACCACAAACCTTCGACCAGATATTGTCTTGTGGTCTGGATCAGCACGCCTTGTTCACCTGGTGGAGTTAACAGTGCCATGGGAGGATGCTGTAGATGAGGCGTATGAGAGGAAGAAACTGCGGTATGCTCAACTAGCCACTGAAGCGGAACAGCGAGGATGGAGAGTCTGGGTTTACCCAGTGGAAGTGGGATGTCGAGGATTTGTGGCACACTCTACAGCCCGGTTTCTCAGAGATGTCGGATTCAATGGCCAAGAGTTGCGTCGCACAGTGAAGAACTTATCTGAAGCAGCAGAGAGGAGCAGCAACTGGCTGTGGTTGAGACGGAAAGATTCTGGCTGGGGATCTCAAGCACAATAGAAAGAAAGAAAGGCTGATATACAGGTAAGTAAGCTGGGCTGAGTTGAGGGGGACGGAGGGGGTGATGCTGGGACGCCAGAATCACCGTCGAGCCCTCTTGAGGTGTCGTGGGCTAGTCGACGAAACACCGAGGATGGAAGGTGCCCACTTGAAGACCCCAGAGATGTACCCTACTTAGCTCAATCCAGACGGTTGTCATGCTGATGCGCTGGGGAGACCGCACTATGGTTGATCCCGGAGCCAGCATCGCAGCCGTTGTGTGTGCTGATGCGCTAGGGAGGCAAAATAAGCTGATCCCTGGAGCCAGCATTACACTTCAGCCATCAACACCAGACAGAAGGATATCTACATCATCATATGGAAGGAAGCGCAAATGGATGGAGACACATATGGATCACATTAGTTTACTGTGAAGCTACGTCTTAGTTGGTGCTTATCTTGGCGAGAGCCAAGTTCAAATCAGCATGAAGTTTTAACATCTACTCTCATGTAATGGAAATCATTAATAACGATTATAATTTATAAAGACTTTTCCAGTTGTTGAAATTCCATTTTTTATGTTTCTGTGCATATCTAAACACTTAAGTAAACCATTTTATTGTAGGTGATATGTTATGTTATGTGAAAAGGGAAATCAAAACATAAAAGTAAATCAAGGAGAACTTTACTTTTTGATATACACTGCTGTGGGGGGTTGTGACAGGCTGGCTGCAGGGAGGAACTCAGACCAGAGAGAGAAACACACAGACAGACGGTGATGATGAAACTGAGTGCGATGGTTGCACTCAGCGTTTAATAACAAATAAATAAAAAGGTTTAACAAACAGAACACAAAACAGGACACGGCACTTGCGCCAAAATAAATAGACAAACAAAACGGACTATACACTAAACAACCGGTGGACGGACAGACACACAAACACGGTGAGTAAATAAATAAACAAGTATCGTGCTGGTCCTCCAGCACGCGATAGCAATTGTTTAAAATAGTACTCTCCTTCTCTCTCTCCCGTTCTCCACTCAACGAACACACCACCCCGAGTGAGTGAAAACATGCAGCTTTTATGCAGTTGTACCGAGACTCGATTGCTAGTCAATCATTCAATTGGAATCTCGGTACAACTGCACGTGAATTAATTAAGTGTACTCCCGTGACCACACATTACATTTTAACCAGCATGTGAAAGTGATTTGTGCCATCCTCGTGCCTAAATACAAACCTACATTTTTAAATACATGTGAAACACAGACCCGCTTATATCCCGTGTACCAATGACTATACACCAACATTTACACACAACACGTAACACAAAATACACACAGGGGGGACACTTTGCCACATATACCCCCCCTTGTGCAAAGCACACATGGCCTCAATGGCCACCTCCCCCCTCAGTCCCAAAGTCCTGGAAGAGGGGGAAGCAAGTTGTTTCTGGGGTGGCCATGGTGGAATGTCCGGCACCCCCAATTCTTCGTGGCTGGCAGCTCCCTCTTCCGGGCTTCAGCCACACTATCTCCTGCCGCGAAAGTGCAGCTGGGGAGCTGGTCTCCTGACCTCCCCCATTCTTCATGGCCGGCAGTTCCCTCCGTGGGGCTCCGACCACACAATCTCCGCAGCGAAACTGCTGCGGGGAAGCTGGTCTCCTGACCTCCCCCTTTCTTCATGGCCGGCAGTTCCCTCCGTGGGGCTCCGGCCACACAATCTCCGCAGCGAAACTGCTGCGGGGAAGCTGGTCTCCTGACCTCCCCCTTCTTCATGGCCGGCAGTTCCCTCCGTGGGGCTCCGGCCACCCAATTCCGGCAGCGAAACTGCTGCAGGGGAGCTGGTCTCCTGACCTCCCCTTCTTTGTGGCCGCCAGCTCCCCTCCGTGGGGCTCCGGCCACCGTGTTTCCTGCCACGGAACTGCGGCTGGGGAGCTGGTCTCCTGACCTCCCCTTTCTTCATGGCCGGCAGCTCCCTTCATGGAGCTCCGGCCACAGTGTAGCTGACCCGAGGCAAAGCAGAGGCCCCGGCGACCCCAGGCGAAGCAGGATCCCTGGCGACCCCAGGTGGCGGCAGCAGCAGCGGACCCTCGGGAGGCGGCGGCAGCAGCAGCGGACCTTCGGGAGGCGACGGCAGCAGCAGCGGACCCTCGGGAGGCGGCGGCAGCAGCAGCGGACCCTCGGGAGGCGACGGCAGCAGCAGCGGACCCTCGGGAGGCGGCGGCAGCAGCAGCGGACCCTCGGGAGGCGAACTCGGGAGGGGAGCCCCTGGCCATAGAGGCGGCAGCGGAGCTCCACTTCTCCCTCGCACCCTGCACCCTGTGTGGAGCAAAAGGCAGCCCCAGGCGATGCGGAGCGACAGGCAGCCCCAGGCGATGCGGAGCGACAGGCAGCCCCAGGCGTCGCGGAGCGACAGCCAGCCCCAGGCGTCGCGGAGCGACAGGCAGCCCCAGGCGATGCGGAGCGACAGGCAGCCCCAGGCGAGCGCGGAGCGACAGGCAGCCCCAGGCGATCGCGGAGCGGCTGGCAACCCCAGGCGATGCGGAGCGGCTGGCAACCCCAGGCGACGCGGAGCGGCTGGCAACCCCAGGCGATGCGAGGCAAGCATCCTTGGGCGAGCGAGGCAAGCATCCTTGGCGGCGAGGCAAGCATCCTTGGCTGCGAGGCAAGCATCCTTGGGCGGCGAGGCAGGCATCCTTGGGCGGCGAGGCAGGCATCCTTGGGCGAAGCGAGGCAGGCATCCTTGGGCGCAGTGAGGCAGGCATCCTTGGGCGAAGCGAGGCAGGCATCCTTGGGCGAAGCGAGGCAGGCATCCTTGGGTGAAGCGAGGCAGGCATCCTTGGGTGAAGCGAGGCAGGCATCCTTGGGCGCAGCGAGGCAGGCAGTCAGGACAAGCTGGGGTGCGGGTTTTGGCCCTCTTCTCGGCCACTGCGGCCGGGCGGGTCTTCCCCATGCTTTCCTCAGCAGCCTATGCAAGGGCTGCTGAGGACCGCCAGCATCTAGTCCTGGTCCTTCTGGTGACGGGAGAGGCAGCTCCTGCTCCTCTCCTCGTGACGGTGGGGAAGTGATACCAGCAGGCATTCATCCTCTGCTGGTGGGGAGGTGATACCAGCAGGCATTCATCCTCTGCTGGTGGGGAAGTGATACCAGCAGGCATTCATCCTCTGCTGGTGGGGGAAGCGATACCAGCAGACATTCCTCCTCTGCTGGTGGGGTTGGCGGAGGCAGAGGCAGCTCCTGCTGCTCTGCTCCTGCCGATGGAGGTGGCGGAGGCAGAGGCAGCTCCTGCTGCTCTGCTCCTGCCAGTGAAGGTGGCGGAGGCAGAGGCAGCTCCTGCTCCTCTCCTCGTGACGGTGGGGGAAGTGATACCAGCAGGCATTCATCCTCTGCTGGTGGGGGAGGTGATACCAGCAGGCATTCATCCTCTGCTGGTGGGGGAAGTGATACCAGCAGGCATTCATCCTCTGCTGGTGGGGGAAGCGATACCAGCAGACATTCCTCCTCTGCTGGTGGGGTTGGCGGAGGCAGAGGCAGCTCCTGCTGCTCTGCTCCTGCCGATGGAGGTGGCGGAGGCAGAGGCAGCTCCTGCTGCTCTGCTCCTGCCAGTGAAGGTGGCGGAGGCAGAGGCAGCTCCTGCTGCTCTGCTCCTGCCAGTGAAGGTGGCGGAGGCAGAGGCAGCTCCTGCTGCTCTGCTCCTGCCAGTGAAGGTGGCGGAGGCAGAGGCAGCTCCTGCTGCTCTGCTCCTGCCGGTGGAGGTGGCGGAGGCAGAGGCAGCTCCTGCTGCTCTGCTCCTGCCAGTGAAGGTGGCGGAGGCAGAGGCAGCTCCTGCTGCTCTGCTCCTGCCGGTGGAGGTGGCGGAGGCAGAGGCAGCTCCTGCTGCTCTGCTCCTGCCAGTGGAGGTGGGAGCGGCGTGTAGTCTCCTGGCGGCGGAGGTGGGAGCAGCGTGTAGTCTACCCTTGTTTCAGGGGACTGGTGCGGCCCTCCCCCTCTTGCAGGGGACTGGTGCGGCTCCGCCTGGAAGGGGAGACCAGCAGGCATTCACCCTCTGCTGGTGGACAGGGACCCAGCAGGCATTCACCCTCTGCTGGGGACAGGGACCCAGCAGGCATTCACCCTCTGCTGGGGACAGGGACCCAGCAGGCATTCACCCTCTGCTGGGGGACAGGGACCCAGCAGGCATTCACCCTCTGCTGGGGACAGGGACCCAGCAGGCATTCACCCTCTGCTGGGGACAGGGACCCAGCAGGCATTCACCCTCTGCTGGTGGAGGAGGCAGAGGCAGCTCCTGCTGCTCTGCTCCTGGCGGTGGAAGTGGCGGAGGCGGGACCAGCAGGAATTCACCCTCTGCTGGTGGAGGTGGGAGCTGCAAGCGGTCCTCCCATGGCAATGGAGGTGGAACCAGCAGGAATTCACCCTCTGCTAGTGGAGACTGGGGCGGTGGACGCTCTACCTTCCCCTTTTTGGGCCGTGGACGCACCGACTCCTCCCTCTTGGGCTGTGGACGCACCGACTCCTCCCTCTTGGGCTGTGGACGCACCGAATCCTCCCTCTTGGGCTGTGGACGCACCGACTCCTCCCATTCAGGCGTAGGACGTTCGGGCTCCTCCCACTCAGGCGTAGGACGTTCGGGCTCCTCCCACTCAGGCGTAGGACGTTCGGGCTCCTCCCACTCAGGCGTAGGACGTTCGGGCTCCTCCCACTCAGGCATAGGACGTTCGAGCTCCTCCCACTCAGGCATAGGACGTTCGAGCTCCTCCCACTCAGGCTGTGGAGGCAAAACCAGCAGGCATTCTTCCTCTGCTGGTGGAGACTTGGGCGGTGGACACTCCGCCTTCCTCTTCCCCTTTCCCCTTCTCTGCCTCCTCCTCACCTTCCTCTCCTGGGCCAGTTCCTCCTCTCCCTCTTGGTAGGGGCAGTGCACCACTGGGTGCCCGAACTCCCCACAGGCAAGGCACCAGCCTTGGTCCTCTAGACCACCGAGGAGGACCTCCAGATCCTGGCAGCCATCTCTCCAGTTCCAGCCTTCCATTTTTCCCCTTTTTTCCAAAAAAAAACAAAACAAACAAACAAAAAAAACTGCGGTTCCCGCTCTGGCCTGAGTCCTGGAGGCGCTGTTATCCCACTTCTGACACCACGTGTGACAGGCTGGCTGCAGGGAGGAACTCAGACCAGAGAGAGAAACACACAGACAGACGGTGATGATGAAACTGAGTGCGATTGTTGCACTCAGCGTTTAATAACAAATAAATAAAAAGGTTTAACAAACAGAACACAAAACAGGACACGGCACTTGCGCCAAAATAAATAGACAAACAAAACGGACTATACACTAAACAACCGGTGGACGGACAGACACACAAACACGGTGAGTAAATAAATAAACAAGTATCGTGCTGGTCCTCCAGCACGCGATAGCAATTGTTTAAAATAGTACTCTCCTTCTCTCTCTCCCATTCTCCACTCAACGAACACACCACCCGAAAGTGAGTGAAAACATGCAGCTTTTATGCAGTTGTACCGAGACTCGATTGCTAGTCAATCATTCAATTGGAATCTCGGTACAACTGCACATGAATTAATTAAGTGTACTCCCGTGACCACACATTACATTTTAACCAGCATGTGAAAGTGATTTGTGCCATCCTCGTGCCTAAATACAAACCTACATTTTTAAACACATGTGAAACACAGACCCGCTTATATCCCGTGTACCAATGACTATACACCAACATTTACACACAACACGTAACACAAAATACACACAGGGGGGACACTTTGCCACAGGGGTGCAATCTGTTTAAACTTTGTAACACGCCTTTCCAATTATAGGAACAAAATGCAGAAGTTTCAAATGAGCTGAATCATGTCTTGATGAGGGCTGAAGACCTCAGGAAAAAGACAGAAAATGTCAAAGCATCAAAGGTTGCAATGCAGAAAGTAGCAAAAGCAACAGAAGATGCTACTGCAGATCTACAGTAAGACATTATATTTAATTAGTCTTATTTAAAGATACAAACTATAAGTCATCGGTAACAGCAATAACAAAAAATAAGTAGGCTTCAAACAATAGGCATGGATACAACTAAAAAAATGTCCCTAATATCAACTATTTACCTTTGTTGATGCAGTGAGTAAAATACTTCTGCATCAATTGGTGTGTTAAATGTATAACAAAATGTAATCAACGGTGTTATCAGGGATGTTGAGAGCCTTAGAAGCCCTGTAGAAAATGACTGGTGGTGAGGACACATTATTTCAGATGTAACACTGAGTTTCCAGCAGGTGGGTGTAATGGGTTGACTATCCAGTAGGTCTATATTTTTCACTTGAAACACTTAGGTTGGCCCAGACAGAGAGCTACCTTTGTTTCCACACCTTGTTTCCCTTTATTTAACTGAGTACCGACCTACTTATGTATTACATCAATAACATGTTTCCAGTGGGAATTTATGGAAACTGATAAGTAGGAATTTGTATATTACATGATAATCCTTACTCTACATTTCCTAAAAACAGTCTATCGTTAACATGCTTCATTACTGGTTTGAGTATTATTATTATTATTATTTATTTCTTAGCAGACGCCCTTATCCAGGGCGACTTACAGTTGTAAACAAAAATACATTTCAAGAATCACAGTACAAGTATTAATACAATTAAGAGCAAGATAAAATAAAAAAGAACATTTGAAACACAAATCAACATCTTTTTTTAGCTGAACTTTGAAAGGTCTGTAGGGATTGCTGTCAGTTTGCTACTTACATCCTTTGCTTTGTACTTTTATACTTGTGAGGATAAAAATAGAATTTATAATTCAAGTTAGCTTTTCCTCCAATCTTGTACAAGCTCAGTTCACAGGAGCTTATTGCTGGAATATGGGACATTAAAAGACAGTATTGTGGCTGACAAGGGTTACTTCTCTCATTTTTTTCCTTTAAATTTCAGCATTAGACAGTTATTACATTTAGTAAATACGTTCCTATTAATTGGACGCATGTATTGAAATGGTGAGTTTTTCTCCCTTCCATTGAAATTCTAAGACACACAAAATAACCCATTGCAGTTGCTAAACTTTTGCTTTGTTTTCTAATGACATTTTCTACTGCCATTATTCTACAATGACATGTCAATTACAGTACAGAAACTTAAAAAAGGAAAAATGAGAGAGCTAGCCCCCAAAATGAATAAGTATAGTTAATTATCATTGCAGCGGTTGCTGGGAATCCTTCATTACAATGGGCAGCTGCTGTAAAATTGTTTTATATATTTTTAAAGAAGAAACAAATAGCTTGACTTGTTATATACATTTTTGGTTTTTTTAGAAATAATATTTAACATTCAAATTAAGAAAACAATCCAATGTCACAGTTTTTTGAATGTCTACACACTTAACAGCATGCCACTCAATAAATCCTTACGGAACATATTTTTGTGATTAGCAATTATTTTTTGACTTATGATATGTTTTCTCTAAGTCCCAAGGTCATCTCTGTCTCTCTTTGGGAGGTAAAATCGGCATTATCGGAAGTTGTCTGTGGTGTTCCACAGGGCTCCATTGTAGGTCCCTTGCTGTTTTCATTATATATGCTACCGTTAGGTGACATTATCCGCAGACACAGAGTGAACTTCCATTGCTATGCTGATGATACCCAGTTATATTTATCCTAAAACCAGGAATTTCTTCTGCCTGGGTGTTATTAGCTACTTGCCTTATAGACATCAAGCATTGGATGTCACAGAATTTTCTAGTGTTGAATTCAGATAAATCAGAGATGCTAGTGGGATCACAGAACTAAAAGGAAATGTGGGATTACATGAGCTCGACCCTTGCAGTCTCTCATCAAAACTTAAACTAGAAATTAAGAGTTTGGGGGTCATCTTTGATCCTGCTCTATCATTTGACTCATATTAGGGAAGTTACTAAAGTATCTTTTTACCATTTGAGAAATATAGCTAAACTTAGATCAATTATTTCCGCGTCTGATGCCGAGAGACTAATGCATGCCTTAGTTTCATCTAGAATTGATTATTGTAATGCACTTTTTTTCTGGTGTCCCAAAACGTGTGGTATCCGCTTGCAGTTTGTTCAGAATACCACCGCTAGAATTCTGACTAAAACCAGGAAAACAAGTATTACCCTTGTTTTGGCCTCTTTACATTGGCTCCCTGTGCAGTATAGAATTGATTTTAAGATTTTGCTGTTAACTTACGAGGTCCTGAATGGATTAGTACCTAGTTATTTGCAGGAGTTACTGACCCCGTATCTTCCAAACCGCACTCTGAGATCACAGGATGCGGGGCTGCTGGTTATTCCTAGGGTCAAAAGCAACATGGGAGGTAGGGCTTTTTTTTGTAGAGCTCCTAAATTATGGAATGCTCTGCCTTCGTTTGTCAGTGAAGCTGGGGCCATTACAGTTTTCAAGTCAAGACTAAAAACGCACTTTTATAAAATGGCTTTCTTATCTTAGTTGGTTTTAATGTAACTTTAAAATTGCGGCTTTTGTATTATGTGTATACTGTTATTTAAATGGTCTGACTGTGGCAGTTGTTTGTGTGACCTGCTATACAAATGTATGTGGTTTGTTCTTTTTTTCTGCTATGTATTGTACAGTGCTTTGCGATACCTTTGTATAAAAAGCACTATATAAATGCAGTTCTAACACAATGCAGTGCTGTCTAAGGTACCCCCCCCCCCCAAAAAAAAAGCCAGTACTACTGACTTTTGTAGCATTCTGTCAAAATGAATACTGTTCATAATATGACTATTAATCCCTGTGCAGTTCTTGAAGAATGAATCCCTGGTACTGATTGTGTTTTTATCTTTCTAGAATTGATTTTCAAGCAGTGGAATTAAAATCCCAAAATGCTGTGTCTAGCATAAATCACCTCCAGACTGAGATTGCAAACTGTAAAAAGCGGTTTGAACTTTCTGAGGAAACACATAGCACTTTGTTCAAAATCAGGCAGAACTTTATGGCAGAAAACGAGGTAAGAACATTTGTCTCAAGTTCATTAGCACTTTTTATTATCTTATCTACTGGCAAGATGTGTTATGAATATATCTATCAAAATCACAATATCAAGCACCTCTAACAGGGTTTCATACATGCTAACAGTCCCTATATGGTCGGGTGTGGCAAAGTGCCCCCCCCTGTGTATATTGTATGTTACGTGTTGTGTGTAAATGTTGGTGTATAGGCATTGGTACACGGGATATAAGCGGGTCTGTGTTTCACGTGTATTTAAAAATGTAGATTTGTATTTAGGCACGAGGATGGCACAAATCACATCACGTGCACTTAAAGTATTAGTATGTGAACACGGGAAAGTGCACTTTAATTTATTCACGTGCAGTTGTACCGAGATTCCAATTGAATGATTGACTAGCAATCGAGTCTCGGTACATCTGCATAAAAACAGCATGTTTTCACTCACCGGGTTGGTGTTCGTGAGTGGAGAACGGGGTTGGGTGTGTGAGTAGAGAGAGAGAGAGAGAGAGAGAGAGAGAGAGAGAGAGAGAGAGAGAGAGAGAGAGAGAGAGAGAGAGAGAGAGAGAGAGAGAGAGAGAGAGAGAGAGAGAGAGTAACGTTTGTTTTGCTTCACTCACCGTTTGTCTGTATAGTCCGTTTTGTTTACCTGTTTATTTTGGCCGCAAGTGCCGTGTCCTGTTTTGTGTTCTGTTTAAACCTTTTACTTTGTTTATTAAATGCTGAGCACAACCAAGTGCTCATCTTCATCAAAACCCCAAGTCTCTGTTCTGTGTATTACTTCCTGTTTCTGGTCTGACGTCACCCACTGTCACACGCCAACTTGTCACATCGGGACAGTACTGATTTCCGAGCAAATGTCCTGCGTCCTGATGCATAGGAAGAAAGTCCCAGTATTTATCCTTGGAAATTCTTCACAATTCTAGGAAGTTTGTTCTCTGTGTTTAGCGGCAGCTGACCCTCATGCACTGCACTGCCTTGCAGGCATTGTGTGTGAGATTGTTTATTGACATACAGTATGTCATATCGATCATATTGGAGAAGTGTATTGTTTCCTCCGTGATGCTGCAATTTGATTTGATGTGATGATTTAGAGTATAATGCGGGAGCCAAAGGACCATGAGGAAATTGAGTTAGCTACTCCCTCCACTCGCTGGTACCCTGCTGAACAGTTTCTAAATGTTTGCAAGTATGAGTTTTGATAAGTCTATATTTATTCTCCAAGGGCTTTACCCCCACAGAACTTTTGCTCTACTTTTTCTCAAGTTAGTCCTGCTAGAGTTTAAGATTATTGCATCAATAAATGCTGCACAGGAGTTGCATGGTTCAGCAGTGAGGTTAGCATGAAGTAATATTGGCATGATAAAATAAAATCTTAATGACTATGGAATAGTAGCTGTGGATCAAAAGAAGACCCATGTTCTCCTTTGTGTAAACTTGATAATGGCAAGTCCAGTGAGCCATGTGAGTTGTCTCCATGGGCTGTAAATTGGATCCCCTCAGTGACCAGCTAATGTTTTTTATATTTATGGTGGAATCTCTACCAAATCACTTCAGCAATGTTAAAATGTAGAAATATTTTTTTTTGCAATCCTACTGTGCCAAGTTTCTTTTATAGTTAAAGGGGCTCATTTAAATTGGAAAACCTGCTCTTCTGAAATTTTCATCTGAAGGATTACCACCAGCCAGAGCCACTTGCCTGATGAGGGTTTCACATGGCTTATCTAATGTGAAATCTCCATGTGGTATATAGTTTCATTAAACGGTGATCAAGAATACATTAGTTCAAAACAAGAAAAGGCAATGGAGCTTAATCCGACAGGCATCCTGGCGCAACAACTTTAAAAGAGTTACTGAAGTGAAACAATTTGAGAATTAAAAGTCTTCCACTTAGACATAACTCCCATCAGCAGCCTAAGAGTCAGCCTTGCGCAAATGTTTATACCATCCTTATCTTCAGGAAGAAGACAAAACAACATGAAAACAACCAAAAAATAAATGAATTGTTCTGGTCTATTGTTATTAACAAGTGTTCATTATTTATTTATCAGTATGCAACACATTTCAGGTCATGGAGGGTAAATTGCAAAAACCTTTACTCTATATTTATGCCTTTCAACATGTAATCATTTGTCAATATTATAGTTGTGGCCTTGGTATATAAATGATGTTGATGTAAATAAGTATTATTTTATACAAATACTCCAAATAGTCCAGCAGGAAAAGTAGTCAGTTGCAAGACCAGAATAACAGTTTTTTTTTTCACAGATTATTAGACTGCAAAGCGAGCTTATGGGTAGTGTATAAAGTATACATTTTTATTTATCATACGGTGCAAAGTGGGATGTTTCTTTGTGTATATTTGTGTTGAGAAGCAGAACCAAATAGAGGCTTAACCTTTGCAGATCATAAACTATTTTTGCTCTACCCACTTACTTTCATATATATATATATATATATATATATATATATATATATATATATATATATATATATATATATATATATTCTTTCTATTCTATTCTATTCTTTTAAGATATTTTTGTCTAAAGGCCTCTTAATCACAAAAACAAGAATGTGGACAAGTAAAAAAAAAAATTCTGTACCCCCTTTGAAGATACAAAAGTGAACAAAATGTGAAAAGGCTGTAAACTACAGTTTAGCATCCCGTTTATTCAAATAATCACTTTTGTAAACATGTAAATGTAAATCCCCAATAAACTAAACTGCAACTTTTATATGATGAGCATGGTCATTTGAATATAATAATAATAATAATAATAATAATAATAATAATAATAATAATAATAATAATAATAATAACCAGTACTCCATATTGAGTAATAGGCTGTGCATATCACACTATCAAAAACAACAACTGTAGTGAAAAAATGTCAGCTATAACTCAGCTACTAACAGTATTTGCAAGTGTGCAAGTAGTGGCTTGTACCCTTTCCACACTATCTAGATAATGCTTGATCAACACATGTTGAAACATGTGCCATCCTCTTCATTCAGTATTATTTATTTAAAATGTAATATTTTTGGTATTATTCAGATAATGTGACTAATTTAAATGGCAAACAATTTTACACATATACTGACACTTTTAATAAAACAATACTTCCACACTGATCGATAATGCCAATCATCTGATGTGTCACAAGCTCAGACAATAACTACACCCAAAGACATAGAAATTGATTAATAAAACAGTTTGGAACTTCCAGCAATCTACTAAAATGGAGAACATTCCAGCCTGTCCATTTATGAAGTTACTATTTTTCTTCTGTTTTTTCAATGGAATACTTCTTAGTGTCTGGATATGCTGATATTTACAGACTTCACAACTCACCTGGAGTCCCTCTATATCAGCATAACCAGAAGAAAAAAAACAGAAACTGACTCAGTACTAATATCCTTTTGAATAACGCGCTTTAAAATAATCTACACCTATTTTTGAAATTAAATGATTTCATGCATAGAGTATTTCATTACTGTGCAACCACCATTGACCATGCTGTTTCTGAAGCTCAGGAAAGCTTTGCAGCAGAAACAAATTCAAATGCTCTGTTTTTAATGCCCATAGTAGGGGGAATTTATAAATATGTTTCATTTTAAAGGTAAAGTCACTGTCCTACTCCATATTAACATACTATATAGATTACATATGTCATTTAAGGTTTATTTTAAGAGCGACAGTATTTGCTGGGCTGCACAAAAGAGGTCCCAAGTCAAACACGTGTGTTGTGCATTCGATGACAAATAGCAATCATGTTATCATTCATTTTATGACAAATGGCAGATTCAGCCACAAACTGCTGGCCGTGGCAAACTTACAGGATAAAGTTCTTCATTGTTTATGGTTTATGGATTGATATATTGTTTATTTGTGAAATGAACAAAAAATAGTAAGCAACCGTGAAAAAAAAAATAAACCGTGCAATCAATTGTAATGTTTTCATACTTTTTTTTTTCATTTTGTATGGAGATTCCCAGGAAACTTGCTGAATTAGGTCTAGAAAAGAACCTCAAGAGGGGATTCGTCACATTGTAACATGATGTGTTTCAGCTAAAAAGAATGTTGAAGTGCTACTTTTCTATTGCTTTCTATTAATAGGCTTCCTTTTGACAGCTAGTTATTCTTGGGTGTCATACATGGATGGTACAGGATACTGTAATTGACAAAGGAGTAATGCCAAAATGTTTTGCATTTGGATTTGGTCTGGTGTCAGAAACAATGGGGCATATTTTAAAGATCTATACATCTAAATGCTGATGCCTTTTAACAATCCTGTTAGTATTTTTCCATGAGGGGTGATTTAACATTATGTTGGTAATAGGTCTATGATAGAATAGGTTTACCAGTATTGGGGTGGTGTTATTAACTTACACCACTGTTTAGATACATTGAAATAGACCCCCAATATATTTTTGCATCCATTACATTTGATGTACGTGCATAGTTAGGATCTCACATAATCAAATAAGGCTTTTTATGGACACACTCATACTTTCTGGTGTGGGCAATATGTTTATGCTATTGGCAATTGATTTTTCCTTTAAATACCACATATGTAAAAAAAAAAAAAAAAAAAAAAAAAAATTCATTTAATTGAACAGCTTGACCTGTCAGTGTTTGGGGCTCTTAGTAGGAGTAAAGGCAAGTTGTATTTATTTAGATGCAGAACCAGCAAGCTCATAAATGCTGTAGAAAAAAAGTGAATTATGAAAGGTCTCCTCCATGAGCATGATACATATGGTATCCCATGCTGTTTAATATTCTGTTTATACCCCACTGCATTTATTTATTTATTTTATGAACATCTGGTAATGAGTCTGTATTTAGTCCTGTATAATGTCATGAGAACAGCTGTGACACCAATAAAATGTCTTTAAATTTTTTGTCATGTGCATTTACACTTTATCTTTTTGAGGCAGGATTGCGTACATTGTGACTAAGGTAGAGGAAGTGAAATACCAGGCTGAGAAAGGATGTACAGTAGAGAGTCAATTATCCAAACTAATTGGGACTGATACCAGTTCGCATAAACGATTTGTATGCCTAATCAAACAGATATTAATAACAATTACTGTACCTTTAATAATGGACAGAATAAAGTTAACACACAAGTACAGTACTTAGTGCACAAGTACCTACTGATGATATATAGCTAGTAACCTATTCTATCACATTAAGCATACAAATTTACAAAGCTTTACAAATCATTAAATTAATGCAATTCAGTAAAATGTTAACACCTACAGTTAAGGTAATGAAATACTTTAATTTAAACATACCATATAACAAACTTTGAAAATCATCAAAAAATACAATTCAGTACAACTTACACATTACAGAACTTTTTTTTAAAAAATTCAGTAAAATGTTTCTATACTTTGATACTTGCTGTTAAGGCATTGTAATAACGTGCAATTTAAATTGATAAAATAAAAGTACATAGATAGGATCTCCAGCCCTTACTGATGAAATAGAATAAAAATCAGGAACGAGGTGACTGTTTTCATTTCCTTAACTGCAACAATTTAAAGCACACAATGCTCCAGCTAAGCTTTTGGTGGTCTGAATAATTCTGTAACTTTCATTTGCCTCAGTCTGCTTGGACCTTTTTTTGGCAGCTAAATCTTGTAGCCATTTTAGCAGCAGAAAAAGGTGCATTTGGCTAACTAGACGGTACAGTTGATCAAAGATCAGATAATTGGCTCTCTAATGTATACCATCACCTATAAATCTGACCAACCTCTAGTTATACAGTTGTAGTCAAAAGTTTACATACCCCAATGAAAATGTATAATTTCTAGAAAAGTTGGTCTGGTAGAGTGAGCTTTTCCCCTCACTTGGTGAACAGGTGTGACGCCACTAAGACATACTGGTTTTGTGTCATAGTCTGCAGTTAATGGCCCAAATATGTAACGGCCTAAGGACAATTAGCTGGATAAGGGTCCTTCTGCTGCTGCCATGTGGACATGAAACATCCAGGCTGTTACATCCTCCTGTATGCCTGGCCAGTAGAACCTTGCTCTGACACACTCAACTGTGAACCGGACGCCTAGGTGACCTGCTGTAATGTCGTCGTATAGGCCCTTCAGTATCATTCCAGTAGGCAAACTGGCAATACAACAACACACCTGTTTTTAAGACCATTTGCCATCCTTACTCTTCGCCATATGAGGCTATCAGCTCCAGTTGCTGCCTTATTTGTTGGTACCGACCATTAACTCCGTTATTCCTCCAGGTCTCAGGGACCTGACCATCTCGGCTAAGCGCCTCAGTAATTTCTCTGGCGAATGAATCTGTTTTTGTGCTTCAGCGATCATTGGTGTGGATAGCTCTGGCCCGATGCTTACCTCAGTTGCCATCTCTACATCCTGTGTCGCTGGAACCTAGGGATGTAGACACTGGGTGTCAAGTGAATGCATTGGCAGCAACATTAAGGTGGCCTGTCTGGTACTGCACAATGAAGCTGGATTCCTGTAATCTCAGAATCCATATTGCATGACTGTAAAAACTAAAATGAATTCAGGATAATAACCTTAAAGCTGTCAGGACTAAAACTAAACCTGTCTATATAAACTGACAATTTTTTTTTTTGGGGGGGGGGGGGGGTGCCAGTAGATCTCAATGAATGCAGTAGGACAAATTGAATCTTAACTTAACGGTTTCTCTGACACTAATTTTAGATACTTGATTAATAATCAAGATGCTTGATTAATAATCTGCTGTTTGTACTTACATATTGTGAATTCTATTATGTTTATTTCTGTTATTGTAATTGCCGATTGTAAAATGCAGTGTTGTGTTTTATTTCAACAGAATACCATGAAATTAGATATTTAACTTATTTTAAAAGAAAGTAATAATTTTCTTAACACAAACAATAACAATTTCCTTCATAAATGTGTTGTTGATTTCTTAGGAAATTGAAAGGAGTGTGGTTTTCTTGCTTCAACCAGTTCATTCTACAATAGTAATAGCATATTCAGCAGATTGTTTTTTTCTGGGAGGTTGGACACTCTACATACTGACCTGGGGGCAGATAAAGTCTAAATTTTATGCACCGCCTTAACTAAAGTGGGGTAAATGTTGGTAATAAAAAAAACTAAAATTCACAATGACAATGAATTGCTAGATTGTAAAACAAAGATACATGGGTTTTAACGTGGTTTAGAACATGCATTAGGCAACGAAGGTAGGGGTGCAACAATTAATCGATGCATCGATTATTGATCATCTGTCCTTAAATTTCCTGAGCTTCGATTACATATTTGGTGAATCGATGCATCAAATTAGAACCCAGTTTGATGTCTCCTGTTGCCGGTGTGAGAGTGTGCTTCTTTTAGTGCTAGTACGGTAAATTAGCGCGTTGCTAGGATACACACTTTAGGCCTCTGCATTTGTGTTGGATAAGCCATATCAGAAGTAGGCCTATTGTAGTCATGTTTTCTTGATCTACCGATTGCCTTATTTTGTTTTAAAGCATGTTGTGTTTGGATTATATGGCAATAGTATCTAAAAAGAAGTTGAATTTAGTACGATAGTTAAATTAGTCAGGATTTGTGAGATTAATTCAAATGTTTTGCTTTGGTTTTGGTCATAAAATGTTAACAGTAATGAACAACCATAGTTCAGATAGAACTGCCTTCTGTTAAAATATAGTATTTTTTATTATTATTACAATGTTAAAGGGACATCTGATGCGGATGCACGCATATTCTTTTCAGTTGTTAAAAAGTCAAGTCCTTTGTATTTCTTTTTTATAATCGGAAGTGTTTAATTTTAATGTAAGTTGTGTCTTCTGTTTAACTATTATGCACAGTGGTGTTTTTAGTTATTGGATCTTCTGTTATAAAAATATGTTTGTTCTTTATTTTGAACAACAAAACGTCAATGCATTGATTATCGTTGATGATAAATGCCTATACGATAATTTGATACGAAATTAGGGTGCCGATTGCACCACTAAACGCAGGTCCTTTTTTAAAGACAGCTTCAAAGTTGCTCTTATACACAGCACTCAAGATTCATGTTTAAAGAAACAATAAAATACTGTATCAACTAAATATAAAATAGGCATTATACCATACCAAAGTGCACCAAATATAACTATAGACTCTACCATCATAAGTTTGGTGTCCTGACTAAATCCCTATTGAAAATAATAGTGTGATACCCTCTACAATCTGAAAACCTGTCGATTTATGGAATCTGGCATGATTTGTCTTGTCTATCTAAACCAATGTAAACCTTACTGAGCAGTCTGACAGTAAAATACTTATTACGTAAGAACATAAGGAGAACACGATAAGGTGTATAAGGATAGTTGGCCATTCCAGTAAGTGAGAGGACCCAATGCAGGGGTTTGTGGTCTGTAAATTCACAACCCAGGAGGTATGGTTGCCACTTTTCAATCGCCCATAACACCCCCGACACTCTTTCAGTTGTGGATTAATTTCCTTCAGCTAGTGTACGCTACAACGTGGAGTTGCCCATTGAGGGTCTGTAAAAGCGACACCCCAAAATCCACTCTGACGGAATTGTTGGTGACCGTGAAATGGTGATTAGGGGTAGGCAGCTGCCTCACTTTCCAGTTTAATCCGTGGGACAATCCCAGGTAGCTTCGTGCTGCATACAATGGTGAAGCCATTTCTATAAACCAGTGGAAGAAGCTGGCCAAGCCTAGAAAAGATTTCAGCTATGTGTGAGGCTGTGGAAACCATGAGTTAAAGAGAACATTTCTTGTGGACCATTACATGTTTCTGGGATTGTCACGATAACTTGTTTACAGTTGGCCCTGGGTGAAAAATCCAGGCTGGGATTTTAAAATGACCACAAAGGGTCAAACAGATCCAATCAAGTTCTCCTTGAGTGAGCTTACCTGTGATGTCCATTTGAAAATCTGATGGATCCAAGTCATTCATCTCAGGGCTATAAGACAGCTGCTATAGCTAACAGAGAGCTGCTTCAAAAAGACTTGGCAGGCAAAAATGCTAAAACTCGTAATACTGTTACAGTCTAAAGAACTCATCCTTCAAAATATATTTTCCCAAAAGCCAAAGTTTAGAAATTAACATTTTTACCAAATTGTATTTTTCTCTTGCAACTGTTCTAATTGTAACCCAAAACCCATTTTTACTATTAAGCTTATTTTTCATGCATGACACAACAAATAAAATAAAAAAAAATAAAAAAAAGATTTGTAAATTTAAATTCCTGAAATTCCAAAAACTAACTTTTCCATACATTACCATGTTCTTTGCTCTACTGTGATTTCCCCCCCTTCAATGACTAAAACGGTTGCTGAATACCTTTTAACAATAATCCAGTGACTGAACTTTATATTTCCAGCATCCTGTAGATATTTGCATGACAATAAAAACACGTCTATATCTCAATTTTTGGTTTCCTTATTCTATAGCAATTACCATACTTTGTTTGTGGCATCAGTTATTTTATGTTCATTATAATTATTTGGTCTACCAGTTCCTTGTCAATTTCAGGGGGTTAGCTGGTGCGTGCGATGCAGTTGTCTACCCTAGCTGTAAAAGTTAGAATCTTATCACAACCATGAAGGCTTCACAATCTTGAAGCAATCTGTTTTAATTAGCTGACAGTAATGTCATGATTTGTACATCATTTAATTTCCAATATCATAGCATTGTAAGCCCTGTGACATTTGAATGTATTTCAGTGTAATTAATCATCTTAAGAAATGCATTAAAAAAATTTGAAACTGGCAATATATGTAGCACACACTTTTTGGGCAAATGAGTTGTCCCTCACATGGCTGATTAATTGTTATGCAAATATAATCTCTGTTGCAAGCCATATAAAAGATGTTGCAAGCCAGTTTCAGTAATGATGGGCAAGAAAGCAGCCTTAAAATGTCTTTGAGTGTGTTAAGTAACTAAGCGGCGCAGTTACTTAACACGATGAAATCTGCTCTGCAGTGCTCTGAGCTGCACAGAGGGAGCAGAACTCAGCATGCCGTTAAGTGGATTCTTTCACAGAGCTGCTCTGAGCAGCTCACTTACTTAACGCACACATTATGAGACATTCTGGAGAAAATACAATACTATAGCTTTCGACACCATCTCGCCTGAATGAATTAGAAGGGGTTGATCATTAAGGAGTCCCAATTTAAACACCATGCAGACTTATCACAGGTATTCCTAATATGGTAGAAGTTGTTTTACTGCGTCATGTACAGCTAAATTGCATGTGACATCACGCTTATAGACGTTTAAACATCTGACATAAATGATATTGGTTGAGTAAAAAGCTTTTTTTTACTGCTTTATAAACAAAATAGGTAACTTTATGTATTGCCTTTTGTTATAGAATTATAGCCTAGTTTATAGATTAATAAAGTTTTATGGATAAAAAAAGACTGATTTAGCCTGAATTCAAATGCATAACCTCAGAATTACACTTGTTTTAAAAATGTTGCTAAGCAAAGTAACCTAAATGTGTATGTAACATACATGCTATAGTGACAGTAATGGTTATGTAAATTATGTTACAGTCTATGACATAAGTATGCAGTAATTTATTTGAAAAAACAATACATAAATATTAAAAAATGCAAAGGAATAATATGAATACTGGGCTTCTGCTCATAAAGTCATCATGGTGTATTTATACCATTATCAGAATCCAGCACTTGCCACACAGCCTTACATACAATTTTTAAGTCTAAAGCCTTTTCTGCAATCGAATAGAAAAATGTTAAAAGCTCCACCAGTCAGTCTCCAATCTTGCCTAACGAGGGTTCTAAGATCTTGGCCTGGTTCAATAAGTGCAAGATTATAGTATCTCTATGAGCCTTAGCCTGCAACAGACATGCACTCATTTTTTGTTTTCTTTGTATGAAATTGAACTAAGAGATTGAAGAGACAAGAAGCATTTGTCTGCTGCTCAACAAAAATGTAAATAGCTGGCAGATTATATGTAATTCTATTCAGTTTCTAAACTGTTGCCCTTCATTACACGGCCCACAGGCTTCACGTGGCCCACAACATGTAGAATTATAGCCCACCATACATTACTAATATGGCCTCAATAATTTAGAATTGTTAGAAATGTAGTCCATAAAATGAATTCAGAACATTGAACTGATTTGGAGGCAACTGGGACTCTTTCACAGTAATGTAATTACATGTTTTTGTTTTCTTTTCAGGACATTCTGTGATTTTTAATGTGTTTATTGTATGCCAGTCTAAGAATTATATTAAACATTTTATACAGCGAGTACTCTACATAATATTACATCATATTTCATATAACATATACTAAACACATTATGAGATTGATTCTAAAACTATTTCAACCATTTACAATCAATTTTCAAACTTATTTAGTAATGGTTTCCTAGCTTTTATTCAGTCCATGCCAATTACTGTATGTGCAAATGATGACTGCGTACACACATATTACACTAGGTTGGACTTTGTTTGTAAATATTGTATGGATCATAACCTATATTGACTTATTAGTACGGGGTGTGCAATTATTGAAAAAAAAAAATTATTGTCCAAGGGACAAAATGCTAGAAAAATCTACTTGTCCTTCTTAAAAATCTACTTGCCCCCTTCTGTCCCACAAAACACACACACAAATAGAATATAACTTTTATGATTTTGCTTTTATTAAACAATGAACACAATCAATTAATGATTAATAATAATTTTTGCTTCATGAAATTAAATAAAGAAAATGTAATTCCGTCCAAACATACTTGCCAAAACTGAACCCATCTCATTTTTGTATATGACACATGACAATGTAGTGAATTAGGTATACAATTTATTTCAATATAAATTAATCTCTAGTCGCCCACTCACTGACGTCAAAATGTGAGAAATAAGATATACCTTATTTAAGTTCAGGATCATGCAGAACTCGGATTTCCTTGACAATAATCGACATTCAACAAACGTGTCAGAAATATAAAACAATATTTTATTTAAGAATAAAAAGGGTGCACAAGTAATCTAATATTACAGAAAGGAAAGACAATTTGTTAGAGATATGCATGAATAGTATACAGTTAATTGATTTCTATGATCAAACGATTACAATGACCACAACATTACTAGCATACATGGTTAATATACTAATATTAATTATGACTGATCACACAATGTGTCTACTTTGTATTAGTATTTTCAATACTTGTTTCTTGGTCATGTTTCATATCAAATGCATGAGAATTATAATAACTAATTTATCAAATTAGTTTTACCGTGTTAATTTAGATGTGATCTACCAAACTAATAATATGTTATTCAAATGAACTCAGAAATGGGGCAATGATCAAATTCTCTGCATTTATGAGGCAACTCCTTTAAGTTGCACATTTTCAACAAACAAAATACATTTTACACACTCTAAAACAGGAAATTATATTCTATTCCTAGAACAATTTATTCACTAACTTGATAGCATAAGCTACAGATCATTTCTCGAGTCATACAGTACTTGAAGTACACATTGTATTGCGTCGGCTCGCAATAAACAAATCGTCTTGCAATATTATCTTCAACTTGTCGGAAGGTTTCCAACTGGATATAGTTCCCTTGATCAGACGTAAACTCACAGTTCAAAGATTGCATTGCAATTGAAGAGTTATGTAGTTTGTAAGTGTTCTCGTTGCAATTCTTCTGTACAGCTAGAACATGACCTTAGGCCCATCTGCTGGCTTTGCTTCCGTTTGTTTCGTGCAGCGACATGGAAACCAAGACCTGCTTTCAGATCAAGGCAGTGTACCATTTACTGCTTCAGTCTCTCATAGAGCAACGAGCTAGGGCTCTCTTCAAAGCTGATTTCAGCCTTCTCAGAACATGGTTTTAGCCCGTCTTCAGACCATAGATTCCCCCATAATTCCAGCACATTTTCTCATTGCTTTCTCCAAGCTTCAGATACTTTCTTCAGAGCAGTTCAGCTTCCATTTCCCCCTCAGAACTACTTCTTCTCAGCACCTTTCTTTTTTAATTAAGCGCCGACCCATTTTGATAGGACCGCTGAATTCATGGGTGGTGTTTAACGTCACGCAACGTGCCGGGCCCACAGCTCATGATTGATAGTTCACTCGAATATCCTTTGTCTTGTCAACTTGATTGATCAGTCCTCTTTGCTCAGGACTGGCTTTTGTCAAAGTCTGCCAGAATGGCTTGTGCAGAGATTTCAGTTTGTGATAACGCAAAGGAATGTTTACGACTGAGCTTCAAAGCTACATCTAATCTACTTTGAGAAAGAGAAAAACATTAACAGAAACTCTCAAACAAGCAATAATCTGATTTGACAGTACTGTCCGCTACAGCAAAACAAAAATAATAATGAAACTAAAATGATTCAAACTACGTCCGACTGCATGCACCAGGCCAATAGAGATACCTTTTATTATGAGGTGTAGCATTTCAGTATGGTACTTAGGTTTCATTTTCAATTACTGTTTATACCATGATTTTAAAGCACAGCATTACCGGAGAGCATACTAAATTGCTTTACATAACCAAGAATGCTTACCAACCTGAAAGAGATGTTTAACAATTATTTGTATTAATTTTCCATTTTGTATCCCCAATTTGGAATATCCAATTATTATTTAACCTGGCTCACTGCTGCAACCCCCTAACTAACTCGAGACGAAGACGAGCACTTGCGCCCTCCGAAACGAGTGCCGTCCAGCCTTCTGCTTTTTGCTCTGCAAGCTTGCGTGCATCCATATTCCGAACTTACAGCATCGGAGGACCATGCAGTTCTGAATTGCGTACAGGACAGCCTGCAGGTGCCCGGCCAGCCACAGAGGTCGCTGGTGTGTGGTGAGCCAAGGACTCTCCAGCCAAACTAACCCCTACCCTACTCGGGCAGCACTTAGCCAATTGTGCGCCCTCCTTGGGAACTCCCGTCCATGGTTGGCAGTAGCATAGCTTGAATTCGAGCCGACGATCTCCAAGCTATAGGGCGCATCCTGCACTCCGGGCGGAGTGCCTTTACCGGATGTGCCACTCGGGAGCCCTACAGAAGGTGTTGTTGAGTTGACAGATCTATTACGCACCCAACAAACAATTTGGTGTAAAATAAAACCCAGACACGGTATTTATAAAATTCTGTGAGTTGAGGCTACCCTGATACTTTTACAGTTTTTAGGTAGGAGATCGCTAAATAACACTTATGGAGACATTTCTAAAGAAAAATGAATTTAAGTACATTTTAAAACGTTTTTTTTTTTTACATTCAGTCTTGGTAATTGTAGGGTATATTTCATCATAGAGTGAAAACATTATTCTCTTAATAATCTTCAAATTCTCAACTGTTTAGGTATAATACGGTATACTTTCAGAGGATATTTGTCCTGATACACAAGCCGAAAGTCACGTTATGTCAGTCAAACTGGGGATAGAATGTTCACCAGAGCGAGTTTTCAGGACCTCGTGTGACTCCCTAGAAATCTACAGTTTTTCTAGCAACAGAATGTTGTGACAAAAGAAGAAAAAAAGTACTTGTCCGACAGGTAAAGTATAAAACTACATAGGTAAAGGTAAAGTGTGTCCCGTGCGTTGGGCGATATGAATTGCACAGCCTTGTTAGTACATTTTATAGTCACTTCATTATCCAATAACAGTTATAAACAACAAAGACAATCACAAGTGATTTTATGATTTTGAATATCAATAAATTCTGCTTGATTATTGGGTGGCACTGGGAGGTACAGTAAGTGAAGTAATTTTTTGCTTATGGTGCTGAATCAGCGTAACAGTACGTGACAGATTAAGAACATCTTTACAAACACAAATCTTTACAAAGTGTCAGAGTGAACATATCCTGAATCCAGGATAGTAACGTTAAAGCTGTCAGGACTAAAACTAAACCTGTCTGTGTAAACTCACAGCTTATTTGGGGGGTGCCAGTAGATCTCAATTAATGCAGTAGGACACATTTAATCTTAATTTAACAGCTTGCCTGACACTGATTTTAGCTACTTGATTAATAATCAAGATGCTTGATTAATAATCTGCTGTTTGTACTTACATACTGTGAAGTTTATTATGTTTGTTTCTGTTATTGTAATTACAGATTGTAAAATTCAATGTTGTTTTACGAAAACAGAATAACCCTTTCAAAAACAATATTTACAAATACCATAAAATTAGTTATTTAAATTATTTTAAAAGAATATAATAATTTTCTTAACTGTCGGAAGAACACAAAAACTAACAATATCCTTTGCATATGTGTTGTTAAACTCTCTTAGGAAATTGAAAGGAGTGTGGTTTTCTTGTTTCAACCAGTTTATTCTACAATAGTAATAGCATATTCAGCAGATTGTTTTTTTTCTGGGAGGATGGACACTACATAGGAGGCTGTGTGGTCCAGTGGTTAAAGAAACAGGCTTATAACCAGGAGGTTCCCGGTTCAAATCCCACCTCAGCCACTGACTCATTGTGTGACCCTGAGCAAGTCACTTAACCTCCTTGTGCTCCGTCTTTCGGGTGAGACGTAATTGTAAGTGACTCTGCAGCTGATGCATAGTTCACACACCCTAGTCTCTGTAAGTCGCCTTGGATAAAGGCGTCTGCTAAATAAACAAATAATAATAAATAATAGTGACCTGGGGGCAGATTAAGTCTAAATTCTGTGTACCGCCTTAACTAAAGTGGTGTTGGTAATAAAAAAACTAAAATTCACAATGCCACTAAATTGTTTGACAGTAAAGCAAAAATCCATGAGTTTTAACATGGTATAGAAACACATTCATTCAAACGTTGTAGAACATGCATTAGTTAACACAGGTCATTTTTTTAAGACAGCTTCGAAGTTGCTCTTAAACAGAGCACTCAAAGATTCATGTTTAAAGAAACAATAACACAAGATACTGTATCAACTAAATATATAAAATATGCATTATATCATACCAAAGTATACCAAATATAACTATAGACTATACAAGTGTAAACAACACAAAACTTTTAAGTAAATACATGATTTTTGTACTTTTTACTGCATTTTTTTGTATTTAAAGAGACAGTAACCAAATACAAATTAAAATCAGTAACTATGGTAATCAACTTTAAAGCACAGTGATTGATTACGTAATTACATACAATGGCATGCATTTTTCAAAAGAAATTGAAACATAGTATAAAAGGAAGCAAATATCCTTTGTTTGGTGGAGGATTTTAGGGTAAGTGTTTGTATTGTGTTTTTGGGAAGACACTTTAAATAAGGCCATTGCCTAGCCTGGGGTTTTATTTTGCGTAAACCTTTTTGTTTTGGCACTTGTGCCTTGTTTCTTTGTCTTAGTTATTTGTTTCTCTACTCCACCCCTTGAGCATTTACTGCATCCGTGATTATGTGGCACTTTTTTTTCTTGCCTTCGTTAGTTAAACTTGCAGACCATAGGCGTAATTTACACTGGGGGACATGTCCCCCTCACTTTTTCAGTGATGGGGAAAAGCCCCCCTAACATTGCAAGAGTACTACAACATTTATTTCACAATAATGTATTAGTATAATCACTACAGTATAGAAGTCAATGGGAAGAAAAATGGGATCGGATCTGGGATCACTGGAGCCGGATCATGAGATGGTGTTTTACTACAAGGATCTGGATCAGGCTCCGCTGATCCGTAATGTTGATCCAATCCTGGAGCTGCACACACCTTAACTAGGGAAACTGACCAATGAGAAGTGAACATACGTGGCGCGTAGTTTAAAGGCCCCGGCTGACAAATTTGTATACAACCTGAGATCACAGTAATGTTGGGAGAAAATGTCAAGTGGATAGACAAAGATAGAGGAGGATTGTGGCAATGTGCCCCGCCCGTGTGTATTTTTGTGTTTTATGTTGTATGTTGCGTGTATTAATGTTGGTGTTTTGTATTGGTGCACGGGATATAATGCGGGTAATGAGCACGAGTATTTAAAATGTATAATTGTATTTAGGCACGGAGATTGCCCTTCACTTCATTTGCATTTAAAGTAGTTAATAATATGTGAGCACGGTGTTGCACAGAATTAGTTCACGTGCTGGGATTCAAGTGAATAATTAATTGGTAATTGAATCCCAGCACAATTGTATACATAGATGCACGTTTCACTCACTCAGGGTTGTGTGTTCGGTGAGTGTAGAATGGGTGTGGAGAGGAGGTAAAATAAACGAAAATAATAATAATAATAATAATAATAATAATAATAATAATAATAAGTGTTTAGACTCACCGTGTTTGTTTGTCTGTCCGTCCACTGTTTGTTTAGTGTTAATCCGTTTTGTTTGTCTATTTATTTTGGCCTCAAGTGCCATGTCCTGTTTTCTGTTTAAACCTTTTATTTTGTTTAATAAACGTACTGAGCACAGCCATTGAAGCTCAGTTTCAATCGTCATTACTGCCTCTGTGCGTGATTCTTTCTGGTCTGACGTCATCACTGCAGCTAGCCTGTCACAAGAATGCACTACTTTGCTGTATCCAAAACACAGGAAAATGGTTTAAGTTTGTAATTCACCATAGCTTGTGTTATTTACTAATGTTATCACACTGAGGTTTCTGTCTATTTACAGTGTAACTTTTCATTTTAATTAAATTGAAACAGTAAACTTAAAACAGCAAAATGGCCTTTGTGCAAATACATATAGACATCAATAACAACTAAATACATTACCAAGAACTTTTTACATAATTATTATACCAAATGAATCACAATTTATTACTGATTCTAAATAATTTTGTGTGTTTAAATACATCGCTCAGACTCTCGCATCTCTGAGAGGAGCTTCAGTGCTCTTTGAAGACTAAAGTCACGGCTTTGTAATTCCATGACTCAGAAGCAACTGAATAGCTATTTGCCACACTCATCACTCATGACAACATTGTGCCAACAATTTATTGTTTTGAATGATTGCCGCAGGAATGTCTTTGGATCTTTTAATTAAACATACAAGGGATGCAATGTTTTGTTATACTTGTTTGTAACATATTTTATTACTTCAGATAGAATAATCTTCATGCATGCACCAGCTGCAGAAACTGTCCCCCGCCCCCGGCCCCCCCCCCACGTTTGAAACCAAAGTTACGCCACTGTTCCAGGCAACTTGTAGAACAGATTTGTGTTGGCCAACCATTTCTATAATTGTATCAATTTTTTCTTTGAAAAAAAATGTTTTCCTTTGCACCCCTGCCATTGTGTAATTACCTAATCGGTCACTGGGCTTTAAAGTGGATTACCAAGTTACTGATTATTTTTAGCGCAGATAGCAAAACAGTGATCCAAGCGATGGCACTTATGAAGTGTTTTATGAAACACACGCAGCGACAACCTCTGTGTCCTTGAAACCTCATCACAACCACATCGACCTTGATGAGATGGGCCCCTGGGTCTGGCCCCTGACCAGCTGCATTTGATCCGTCTGGGTCTGTCCAACAGGGTTATTGATGCCCTACAAAATGCCAGAGCAGCGTCCACGTGTTCCCAGTATACGTGGTGCCTGCCTCATGGGTTTGACCCCACTACCTGTCCCATGGCAGTTATACTGCAGTTTTTGCAGGACCATTTTGACAAGGGGAAAAACTCCTCTACGTTAACTCATGACCTGCCTTGCTGGCATGGAACCTTATGCTCCCAGCCTGCCCATTCAAGTTGGATGCCAACATTCTAAAGACAGTCTTACCTTTAAAAATGTGCTGTCACTGCTATGATTTGTAAATAAATTTGGTGTGGTATATTTCAAAGCAGGATGTGGGGCACAGTGCTGGTTTATCTGGGCACGCTTTGCAGTAAAATGCTGTCTACTTTCTGCCTGACTTCTTAGCTTCCCCTTCTGTAAATCTTCTCTTTCTTTTCTTTTTTTTAAATAAATTTAGTCGTTGCCAATTATTTTTTATTATTTTCTCCCAATTTGGAATGGCCAATTGTTTTATTATACTCAGCTCACCGCTACCACCCCTGCGCTGACTCGGGAGGGCGAAGAAGAACACACACTGTCCTCCGAAGCGTGTGCCATCAGCCGACAGCTTTTTTTCACAGTGTGGACTCACCATGCAGCCAACCAAGAGCTACAGCATCGGAGGACAACACAGCTCTCGGGCAGCTTACAGGCAAGTCCGCAGGCGCCCGGCCAGACTACAGGGGTCGCTGGTGCGCGGTGAGCCGAGGACACCCTGGCCGAACTAACCCTCCCTCCCCCCGGGCAGCGCTCGGCCAATTGGCGCCGCCCCTGGGAGCTCCGTCCTCGGTCGGCAAAGGAATAGCCTGGAACTCGCGACGTCCAGACTACAGAGCGCATCCTGCACTCCACGTGGAGCACCTTTACTGGATGCGCCACTCGGGAGCCCCCGCCAGCCCCTGTCATGTTTGACGCTGTCATTTTTTTTAAAAGAATAAACACATTTACAATTGCAACCTCCTTTATGTGGTGATATGTGGTGTTGGAAGGGATAATATGAGCACAGCTGGTCTGCTCTGTCCACTCCTCCCATAAACATGTTGTAGTCCTCCACACACTGCCGTTTCTGAATTACTCTGAACCCCTCCAGTCCCTTGCTGCAAATGCGTTTTGTTATTATGGATGTGTTGTGAACGATAGAAAGAAGACATCTTTAAAACAAGTTGCCAAAAGGGGTCCCTTCTGTAGAAACAGCAGTGGATCTCCTTGCTTCGGTTTATAATTTCTAAAATCAAATAGCATGCCTTTATGATTTATTTTGACTGTGCCACAAGCTCCTGTGTTTTTTTCTTACAGCTCGTCAAACAGCGCAGTGAGGTATCAAAATTGTCAGTGTAAACAATGTGTCCTTTTCCCTACAGGTTTGCATTCGTTAAAAGCTGCATTTCCACACTATGACCAATCCCTACATCTTTGTCATAAGAAAAAAACACTTGTCCACAAAAAGACACCATTGAGCCAGGTTACGGTATGGATAATATTCTCTTTGAAAGTTGCCTGTTAGCTTTTCAAGAAGGGGGTGAACCTTGAATAACGGATCATAACCCGGCTGATCCCTCTCAGTTTGTAGGCTGTTGTCTACAAAATGCAAGCAATAACTCAGAATTTCATAATGTTTCCTAGGGGTTGCTTTAGAAGAATTAGGAGTCAATGTAATATACTGTGTGGCACTATTCCAGTAATCTGATATTTGTGGCTTGACTGATGGTGGTGGCGGATGGTGGCAGCTCCAGGCTCTAATTTGAGTGAATGTCCTTCATTTTTGTGTACTTTTTTTCCCAACACAAGGCTTAACATAATACTTTAAAAAAACCTTTCTCTGTTGCCCCTAAATTAATTTAATACATGGGTCAGTAACACAAACATAATGCAGCCTAGTCCACTGTGATCTTTGGTGGTAAATCTCCCTCCCGACCTGTGAGGGCGCTAAATAATGGGAACAGAGTACCCTGGACTGTTTGGCCTGACAATTAATTCACAGGGTTAAAAGAAAGTCGGTCATCTAGAAAGGGGCGGACCTTTGGTGCACTAACTCATCGACCGGAAGGAAACTAATTGGCAGCCGCGGATTGGAGGAGCGGCTGCAATCGTTTACCAAGGGGTCATGTGTGACGGTACAAGAAGGGGACGAAGCGACATAATCTGTTCCTTTGTTTTGGTTAAGGAATCGATGGGAGGACTTGTGTTATATAATGCGTGAGTGTTTTGTTTGCTTTGTCTTGTCTCTAACTGTTACTTGTTATTTAGAAGACGGCTAAACACGTCCGGAGCTGTCGCCAGAGGCCAGCACAAACCCGGACATCACTTCACTTATTACCACGATTAATTGCATTTTGCACCACCAACACTACAGCACTCACCCAAGACTGGTGACCGTGTTTGTGTATTGTGCGTGTACTATTGACTGTGTTTATTATTTGGGACTGCAACCCGTTTATTTATTCCAGTGCATTACACATTGTTGTGTATTGCCTGGAATTATTGTTTGGTCACCAGACCAGGATTATAATTAAAAACCAGTTCTGAGTGGATTACTCCAAAAAGGTAAAATATTCATGCCTTTTAGGAATTGTTTGATTTGATGCTGCGTAACAGAAACCGCAAACTGGAAAGCCGAACAATTTTCGCAGCTTCTCAGCGCGCAGATTGAATCTAACCCCTGGTGTTCATCTGAGTATTGGCTCCAGTATACCCAGAGGATTATAAGGCTGCAATTTAAGACACATCCTGTACTATGTTTTTTCTACAGCTATGGCCAAAGGTTTTGCATCACCATATAAAATGAAGTACTGTACTGCTAATTTATGTTCTGGTAGACTTTTGCGGTATCATTTTGTAGTTTCTTTGATTGCATGATGTTAAATAAAAGATCTAAATTATGTATACAAGATCATTGAGCAGCCCTAAATGCAGGGCTATAATTCTACATTTGGCTGGATAACTGCATATTTGTATGTACTACTATTAACACAGACTGAATGAATGCCAATCTGAAGTTACTTTAAGTGTTGTATAAACAGTATATAACACCCATATTTATCTAGTTACAATGTAGTTACAATTTAATGAATCATTTACTGATTCATGTTTAATCATTTAGAGCATTGATATGCTGTGGGTAACATGTAGCAGCTGCAAATTAAGCATTATATATAAGTAGTAGTTAACATTAAACATTTAAACATTTAAACGGATATGGATATGTACGACATACATTTTTGTTGCTGCCCTATATTACTGCTTGATGACTAATGATTATTGATTACTTATGCATTATAAAGTCATCAATAAAGTTTTAACTTGAAATTAAAAATCGTGCAAACATGCCTTTGGAAATGAGTAAACATGTAAATCTGTGAATTAACAATGTGTTGGTGTTTTGTGGGAATGCTTTATTATTAAACCAATCTGTAATCGTGTGTGTTACGTTTGAAGGTGTATACACATTTTCAAATCAATGTAATAAGCCAATCTCAAGTTCAAAACAAACATCCAAACATATATTCAAGAAAATGAATAATATACAACCCCAAAGTTCCAAAGGTTCTGGAAAGAAAAGCTTATTGACTTAAATTAATCGATTTAAAGAGGCTGACACGGCAGTCAGTTTGGCTTTGCATATATCTGAGTGGATTTAAGGAGCTTATCAGTTACATAGAAGATGGAGGCAGTCAATAATACAGTATATGTGTTGCAGATATCTCGACTGGACCATAGTTTTTTTAATTACTAGAACCATCCTTGTGTCCAATCCTACTAAATGTGGCAGTTGAGAACAGATTATTATATGTCATTGTGGGTGACGTCAGACCAGGAAGAGACACACACAGTACTGGGGTATGAAAGCACTGATGCACACGTTTAATAATAAATAAAAGATACTTTCACAAAACAACACCCAACGACACAGTGGCCAAAACAAACAGACAAAACACACAACAAAGCGGACACTAAATAAAACAAGTATCGCGCTGGTGTAAAGCCAGCACGCATAGCAATTGTTTAATGATTTCTTTAGTTTCAGTTCTTACTGTCTCGTTCTCTTGTTCCACCTCTGAACACCCAACCTCAAGTGACTGATTCGTGCCTCTTTATATACAGCTGTCCCAGGACTCGACTGCTAATCGTTGAATCTGGCCCTGGCAAAGTGTGCACATGAACTAACTGTGACTTTCCCGTGCCCACATACAAACATACATTTTAAATCACCCGTGCTACATAACCCACTGTGACAGGTTACCCTGATACAAAATGGGGACTCTTCTATACTGATCCTCTCTGTCAGTCTCTGTCTGAAAGTTGTCAGAGCTCGAATTGTAAGAGAATTAGGTAACTTTATATTTCAAGTTTGAATGCATACATAAAACGTTTAGATACAATCTGTACATTAGGAATGATGTAAACCCCAATAATTTCAAAATGACTCTAGGTCCTAATATATCTTTCTGTAGAGTTAATGCATTACTGTCAATTAGTCCATTAAAGTCTTTAGTATTTAGAGCATGTGCAGCTGTATGTTGCATTACTATTGCCTGTGTTCATTTGGCTTTTTCACAGTTTATGATACAGCTTAGGGCATTAACAAACAGCTGTTTGTATTAACTGCACTGTTGAAAACCTTCATTAGGACATTTACTACAAAGAAAAAAAAGCAGAAGAATGTATGTTGTTTAAAATTAAAAAATATGTGACTGCCGAAACAATATGCTATGAGTACAAATGTAATATCACAATTTATAAAACAAAAAACAGGTGGTGTTTGACTTCAGATGTGAATAGTGTACAAATGTAATATTAAATCTGTTCACATTTTATGTTGTGTAAAAGTAAATGATTTCCAAATAAAAGTGTATGCTATACAGTATAAAAAGTATAATATATTGCTGTCACATATCAGAATGATGAGACATAAATAACCTAATTTAAAATTATGTTCTGTATTATTTACATGCCCTGTTTAATGTCACAATTAACTATGTAACAACAACATATGTAGCATTTCTCTAGATTCCTGGAATTGTTATGATTTGGTTCGGAAGCTTATGGAAAATGTGAATATAGACATAAAAAATGAGCTAAAAAAACACACACGGTTTATCCATGTTGCACAAGACACAGCGTTAGTGTGTTTGCATTAATTAAACATGCATCATGTTTAATCAAAACATATTTTGTTGCATTTTGACTGTACTTGCTTCTACCAAAGGCTACTGATTGCCTTGTAGTCTTTTCAAATCAATTAGGAGCCATTGACAGGATACTCCACTTCTAAATCAAGAGTCAAATTGCGGAGCTAGACGAGAAATTGCTCAAGTCATGCGTTGGGAAGCCCTGTTATAGAGGATACTGGATGGCAGCATGAAGTATTGTGTTCATGGATCAAAAACTGCAGCCATTGCACATTAGGTATCTATCTACAAAAAATTACAATTTATTTTTTAGATTATACAGAAAATCTTCAGATTTGGGATTCTTGTTTTTTGTTCACAAAATAGTTTTTGGATGTTTATTAAATCACAAACATTAAGATTTGTATCTAAACATTGACAATTTGTAGAAATTCTGAAGAGAAAAAAAATGAAAATGTTGGTTCTGAAATCAGTTAAAAATGCTTACTTCTGGTACTTATTGTATTTTATTGTTTTATGTGCTGTAATCAATATGTAAACAGAATGATTGAGGGGCATTCATGGAGTGCCATTCGTAGGAGGATCTTCAGCTTTAATGAGTTTGTCTTTAAAGAAACTGCTGTTACTAAAAAAATATTTAACTGTGTGCCTGATTGTAGTGTCTGCTTACAGTGTCTGTTCCTAATGTTTCTTTTGCTGAAATTGGCTCCTACAGGGTGGCTGGTCAAACAGTATGACTCTTCAGCATAATGAGGCTTCTCACCACAAAGGCAAAGTACTGTATTTCTGCAGTTTTTTTGTGGGGACAAGTTGAAAATAGGAACAGCAGCAGCAAATACTAATACTACTCATAAAAGCAGAAACTGAATTTCTACCAACAAAAAAATCTGATAATGAGAAAATTAACGGCAGCCATGCAACAATTGCTGTGGGTGCACATTCTCAGTTGCTATTGAGAATATATGTCTATTCATATATATGTCTATTCATCTACATAGAGATGTCTGTACACACCAAATTAGGAAGTGTTTGAATCCAAACAGTAACATGATTACGTGATTTTCGTTAAAAATGCCATCTCAGAAAAGAGTCCTGAAAAGAATAGAAGGCCTTGCACAATCTGCCAAAAATTTGCAAAACTTGACATTTTTTTCAGGTCAGTAGTTTAGAAATGTTTAAGATACTTAGTTACAAGTGGTTTTCTTTCAGGTTTAAAAAAAATATGTACTGTAACTAACTTGAATAAGGTTCAATTGCCGTTATCCCCTTACTTTAATGTCCTTATTCTTACCACAACGAAACCAAAACGGTAGGAAATACTTTTCTACATTGTATTTTATTCAGGAAACGGTGTTTAAAACATCTCATAAGTATAAGTACATGAGTACCAGGATGTTTCATGGAGTTCTACACTTTAATTGTATAGTGGCCTTTTAAAGAAAGGTTGTTACAAGTAAAAGGATGAGTGTTGATACATGGTTTTATAATCAGTTACCAGTATTGAATTACAATTCCATTACCTGCTGTTGTAAAATATGTGCTGTATTTTATGTTGTTGGTACATATGGTCTGATTTAAATTGTTTAATTAAAAGAGCATTATTGCTACACAAACTTCTGGTAGTTTATTTTGATGTGAAAGTACCACACAACCTGCTTTCAGTGTTGTGTAGCTTTAGAACTCCAAACAACATGTCTAAAAATATGGTTGGGTTGTTTCTTGCTAAATTTACATTAACAGTTTTTTTTTACTTCAGATAACACAATGTAACACATCTATGCACATGTATGTTTATCTACAGGTCATGGCAACCTTTGCACAAGTTAAGCATGGGTAAGTAATGGTGGAATCAGTATAAATCAATATTAACAATCAATATAAATGTCTGGAAGGATAAGTGGTCATTTATCAATCCACCAACCTCACCATGTAACTTTTTTTTCAATTTTTGGTATTTCTAATTGATCAAACACTAAGTATATCTACCAGATTTGGAAGGTCCTAGAATGTTGTTTTTTTAAACCTCAGAGATTACCTCAGCCAAATACAAGGTTATTCTTCTGAATTAATTAAAAAGCCAACACATTTCAATTGATAGTAGCAATAATACCCTCCACATGAAAACACGAATAACGTTAAGCCTAGTTACCTACAGGAAACAAAAAACAAGATAAATCAGGTTGATTTTTCTATTAGTTAATACTCAGTGTACGATTTGTATTAATGACTGGAACATGAAAATACAGTATATAGTTAACAATGTTTGTGTTAATTATTAAGCATCGTGGGTAATTTCAATTAACTTAGTATCTGCTACAGTATACTATATACTCATTGAGCTTTTCTACAAACTTAGCAAACTTCTGGATCAAAGTGGTGACAAAATACTATATCATTTATTTGGGTAGCGAAATTAACAAAATTAAAAGCGCTGTCACTTGTGCATCTTGGCTGGGGCACACAGGGAGTGCTGCATTGGCATTTGTGCTTACTCAGGGTTAGGGAGGAAAATCGTCTGTAGATAATTTGTCTCATCTTGCTTCAGTGAACCCTACCAGTAAAATGGAGTAAAATAGATTAAAATAGATTAAAATAATAATAATAATAATAATAATAATAATAATAATAATATTAAGCCTGACTTCTATTATATGTAAACTTATGGAAACTATAATAAGATTCAAAATGGAAAATTACCTATATGGTAACAGTATCCTGGGAGACAGTCAGCATGGTTTTAGGAAAGGGAGATCTTGTCTAACTAACTTGCTTGATTTTTTTGAGGATGCAACATTGACAATGGATAATTGCAAAGCATATGACATGGTTTATTTAGATTTCCAGAAAGCTTTTGACAAAGTCCCGCATAAAAGATTAATTCTCAAACTGAACGCAGTAGGGATTCAAGGAAATGCATGCACATGGATTAGGGAGTGGTTAACATGTAGAAAACAGAAAGTACTGATTAGAGGAGAAACCTCAAAATGGAGCGAGGTAACCATTGGTGTACCCCAGGGAACAGTATTAGGTCCTTTGCTATTCCTAATCTACATAATGATTTAGATCCTGGTATAGTAAGCAAACTTGTTAAATTTGCAGACAACACAAAAATAGGAGGAGTGGCAAACACTGTTCATTCAAAATGATCGAGACAGCATTCAGAACTGGGCAGACACATGGCAAATGACATTTTATAGAGAAAAGTGTAAGGTATTGCACGCAGGCAATAAAAATGTGCATTATAAATATCATGTGAAATACTGAAATTGAAGAAGGAATCTATGAAAAAGACCAAGGAGTTTATGTTGACTCAGAAATGTCTTCATCTAGAGAATGTGGGGAAGCTATTAAAAAGACCAACGAGATGCTCGGATATATTGTGAAAAGTGTTGTGAAAATTTAAATCAAGGGAAGTAATGTTAAAACTTTACAATGCATTAGTAAAACCTCATCTAGAATATTGTGTTCAGTTCTGCTCACCTCGTTACAAAAAGGATATTGCTGCTCTAGAAAGAGTGCAAAGAAGAGCGACCAGAATTATCCTGGGTTTAAAAGGCGTATGCAGACAGGCTAAAAGAATTTAATCTATTCAGTCTTGAACAAAGAAGGCTACGTGATGATCTGATTCAAGTATTCAAAATTCTAAAAGGTATTGACTGTATTGACCCAGGGGACTTTTTCGACCTGAAAAAAGAAACAAGGACCAGGGGTCACAAATGGAGATTAGATAAAGGCGCATTCAGAACAGAAAATAGGAGGCACTTTTTTACACAGAGAATTGTTAGGGCCTGTAACCAACTCCCCAGTAATGTTGTTGAAGCTGACACCCTGGGATCCTTCAAGAAACTGCTTGATGAGATTCTGGGATCAATAAGCTACTAACAACCAAACGAGCAAGATGGGCAGAATGGCCTCCTCTCGTTTGTAAACTTTCTTATGTTCTTATGTTCTTATGATTAAAGGGGCATTAAAGCTTTGAGCTGACATGAGTATATACTGTAGTACAGGTATCTGGACAGGTTCTAATTAAGTTATTCTGGTCACTAACATCATAAGTCTATTGCATACTCGTTTGTAACAGACTACTTACAAAGGTTTTAAGGTCTAATAGACTTTTTCACAATTTTAAGTAACTAGCACTTGTTAATTTGATCAAGGATTTAAGTAGATAAAGTAAACAATGCAAACTGCAGACACCATCAGTTTCCTATGGGCAGTGAAGTGTAGTTTGCTCCATTTACACTTCACACCAACATCTGATGGGCTTTGTCAGTGCTGCACAGTGTAATTAAACCTGAAATCAATAGCAGGCATTTGTCATGTTTACAGCCGCTCTTTCTGGTGGGTTAAACTCATCAGTTTAGTGCTGTTCTGTTTTACTGCAGAGACACGCTCCATTATTTCTTCAGGTACAGTTGAGATATTCAGTTAGATATCCAAGAGCATGTACACACCAGTAAGATGAAAATGGGCAGGCACAACGGACAGCTACTTATTGTAATTTATTTACAGGCTTTCCTCAACGGTATTTGATTAGCATTGTCTGCCGCTGCTTAGTTCTGTTCACAAAAACATCCTAACCCTTTTAACCACACCTGATTCAGAGATGGAAGACATGCATGACAAAAATCTTACTTAAATAGATACACCTTCTCCACATTAAGGGTCCACGCAGCTTGTATTCAGCTATAGGTTAAAACTGAAGACATCTTAATACAGTTGAATGATAGAAGACTAGCTTATCGGCTGTGCTTGAAGAAGCTTCTGTAAGATATGACTAACATTTGTTACAGCCTATTGCAAGGAATTGAACTGCTGTGACAATAATTCCTTTAGCACCTTGCAACATAACTGAAATAGCATGTTGTATATTATATAGACTACTTGGTTCAGCTAACTCAAGGTCTTAAAATACAATTTGAAAAAGAAGGCATCTGAAACCCCCACATTTGTTTTGCTACTGCTAATTAAGCAGCCCTGTGAGGTGAGCTTATATTTTTGTAAATCTATCACCGCTTATTCAGCAGCCCATATCTCATGAAATTCATATTTGTAATGTTATGATTCTCTAGGTCAAGTTTGATAGTGGGTATCATGCAAGAGAAATTAAACCAGATGTAATTAGAAGTTTCTAATGATTCTAAGAGTGATACTGAGGTCCTTGGGGTGCTTTAAGTTTTAAGTCAACAGGATGAAACAAAATGAAAGCATTGATTCACACTTTCAACTAATTTGTGAATTAATTTATTCAAATAAAATGAGGGTGTCTTCCTTTTTCTTTCATAGACTTTGCTGCAAAACTCCCGCCAAAAAAACCTGGCTCTTGCCCTGGAGTATCGAGCTCTGCAGAAAACCTTCCTTGAGATCAAGAGCCGCCTGGTGTGCAGCTATGATGAAAAGGTCAGGAAGGGGGCATCCCTCCAAGATCACCAGCAGGTAAGATTCTACAGTAAAAACAAAGATGATCCAGAATTAACCATTTCATGCCATATTCAAATGTTTAAATTAAAAAAAACCTCTTTAATAAGTCTGCTTTGAACATTATAAAGTTGAAAACGTAATGGAAAGTTAGGGACATGATTTTCAAAAAACTGACACTCAACCAGTCACAGTCCATGTCTGAAACAGGCCTTCCAAATGTAGCCTACCCTTTCAATCTATACTAGTTAGTGTACTTTTATTCTGTTCTTTAGAAACCTTTCCCTTTACTATAAGATATTTTTGCTAGATAACAATAATACTCAGTAAATAGATGCTTTAGTCAAGAAAAGTGAAGTGTAACAAAATAAGTACACAATAATTAATTGTAATTGGACAGCAAAAACTAGCTGCTTAGCATTTATTACCTTAGATTTGAGTACAGGTGGTTTCTCACCTGTTATGCAATTAAAGGTAAAGCATAGCATGCTAGAAAGTTTGTTATTGCATAATAAATATTGAGGTGCATTAGTGAATTTGCTGCAGATTTTTGCAACCGACCAATACAACTTGACTAATTAATAATCAAATAAATGGATACTTTTGACACCCAAAGTACATTTATTTTTTTATTTTCTCAGTATTGTAATATATTTAATCTTACCTCTTCTTATGTGGTTCTTAGGTGCAATTTATTTTGATATTTTTTGTCCTGCTTCATTTAAATCATCACTTTCCAATCCTGGATTAATTGTTGTACTTATTATTATTATTATTATTATTATTATTATTATTATTATTATTATTATTATTATTTATTTCTTAGCAGACGCCCTTATCCAGACTTATCCAGACATCCAGCCCTTATTGTAGACTTCCGTGATCTTTTAGAGACAGGGCCTTGTCTATTGATCATTGGTTTCACATTTGATAAACATCATAAACATTGTTTAAGCAAACCGTCCTGAATACAAATGCATAATAATAATAATAATAATAATAATAATAATAATAATAATAATAATAAAACAGTATTACCTACTAGCAAAATACTTCATTATATTTTTAAATTGTACATATTATGTTGACTTTTAATAATTGACCAACTTTATAAATTGTTACATCTATATTTATATTTATTAACAATTACACATGGTTTTAGTGGATTTACTTGAGCCTTTTTGCCATGAGTTGTAGTTCTTCATTGGATGGTTCTCTTGCATCCTCAAGGTTATGTGTCACTGATCTCATTGTGGAAATTGTGGCTCGTATTACTCAGTTTCTTTCCTCACTGGTTATTTTTTCAGATGATACACTATTTTTTCAGCTCAGTCGAGGTGTAGATGGGGAACTTACAGGTTTGCATTCTAATGTTTGGGTTGCATGGCATATTTTTTTTTGCTATCCGAGGATGTGTACTTCCAGCTGCTGAAGGTGTTGACTGGTCACTGCCTGCACTTAATTCTTCACATTTTCGACTACTAAGTAGGTATATTTTGCCACTTTCTTTGAAAATAGCAGCCTGGCTCGTTTTTGAAATGCATGGTGGCTGTTCAGAATTATTCCCTGTAACATCTTCTAACTTTCTAGAGTCCTAGGAAAGAATAGTTGCACAGTTAAATATGAACAGCATCTTCATTTTGAACAAAATAAATCAGTTTGCTTTATTTTAGTTATATTTGAGCATTATCAGTATATACAATTATGTTGAGTACAATTACCATTGCATACCTCTGTTAGTTTCAAGATTAAATCATACAAGAACTTCCTCTTAAGAAATTTTTCATTTCCTTGAAACAAATCACAAATGTCACTCCTGTTCATCTTCAGAAATAATTATCCTGTCACACCAGCGTCTATAGTACACACAGATTGAATAAAAATGTAATATTAAAAGAAAAAGCTTACTTTAGCACCTGGGGCCAGTTGCATAAAACATTTTAAGTATTTCACTTAAGCGTGACAATTAAGTATATTTTTTCACTTAGCTATTCCCAAGGAAGTGGGAAAAAGCCAGACCAACACAAAATTGCCCGGACAGTAAAACACTGTCTGACTGTCTGTCTGATCTCCCTCACATCCATTTTTTCTTAATTTGTTACAATCAGTCTATTTTAGTTTAGATTTTCTCATAAGTTTCGTTGCACCATGAACGATACATTTATGCTGAGCTGTTCTTTCAGCACCAAAAACTGAAGCTTGCACTCTTTCAACTTACAATCTAATGCAATACATACAAATACATATAGACGAGTTGTGTTAAATACATATAGACGAGAGTGGTCAAGATGTTTTTTGTAACACCCTTACGTTTTTCCCTTAGCTAAGGAGAGTGGTTAAGATGTTTTGTTAATAAATTATTTACCATTGCCTAGTTAGTATCCTCTCGTCTCCGCTCCACCTTACAGGATAAGGCGACAGGCTTGCTGTTGAATATTGTAATTACATATGTAGTCATACTCCAGAGAATTGCACAGGTCTCTTTCAAACCATAGGAGAGACAGCATGTTCTTCAGCGACTTTATTATTATTATTATTTGTTTATTTAGCAGACGCCTTTATCCAAGGCGACTTACAGAGACTAGGGTGTGTGAACTATGCATCAGCTGCAGAGTTACTTACAATTACTCTTACAATTAATTATCTCACCCGAAAGACGGAGCACAAGGATGTTAAGTGACTTCCTCAGGGTCACACAATGAGTCAGTGGCTGAGGTGGGATTTGAACCGGGGACCTCCTGGTTACAAGCCCTTTTCTTTAACAACTGGACCACACAGCCTCCAGTGGACTTGTCAGTATTGAGGCTCGCAACAGCTGTATTAATCCTGTTCACAGTGTACAGGTGGTTATTGGGATCAAAACTCTTAAAAGTGCGTGCATATTTGGAAAGATATACAAGTGGCAATAATCTAAAACTTAAATTGCTGTTGGATATTTTTTTCCCCACAGTCGATTTGCACTTTATTTGTTGAATGAAGACTGAAACTTCAGCTTCATCCATATTAATGTTGTACAAAGTACATGTCAGTTCTGTAGACTTCCTCTATTGCCAAATGTGTTTGATTATGGCAAGCATGCAGCGTGGCTTTCTTGAGGCCATATGTGTCATTTTGAAAGCTGCTGTTCAATTTGCAAAGTTGACAGTCTAAAATATGATTCCGCATTGCTCTCAAATCTTCATTAGAGTGCTCCCTGGTTCACTTTCCCAAATATGAAGTTACAAACAAATCATCCAGTCGATTTGGTAATTTTCTCTTCCAACATTTATTTTCACATGTTGCCATTTCCACTACTGAATTAGGTGTAAATTAATAACTTGCAGATATCTGTCCGTTGTCTTTAAAAACAAAATTAAATAGACTAATTTGTTTTTTGCCACGTTGACCGCCGCACTACTACTAATTAGTCTGCAGGTTTGCTTAAAAAACTTCATATTTAAAATAAAGTTGGAATATTGAAACATCTGGGACTTTCAAGAGATCCGCGTCAGCTGCCTCACAAGCTGTCAATCAAACGCGGCTTGCACATGATTCATTGTGTGAGAGGAAGATCCCACCCAAACATAGCATCACAATAACTACTTTCCTTTGATTGGTTAAAGCCTGCGAAATTTTGAAAAATAGCATTTTTGTCCTAAACTTGAGCTCCCGCTTTCGGGGTGCACAGTTTTAAAAAAAATTTAATAATAACAAATATGTAAATTTACTTAAACTTGGCATTCACATAGGCACAGATTTGGGTGGAACCAGTGGCGTGCCGTCAGGACCTTCAAGGTATTCTCTGCTGAACAGACAGTGCCAAGTAAACAGTCAGTCAAATGACATTACGTTGCCTCACTCACTTGCGTACAGTGTGTTTGCTTATACTATGAAACAAACTACTCTAATTATTATTTGTTCATTTGTCTGACGTCTTTCTCCAAGATGACTTACAGGGTTTACCAGAGGTCTTTTAAGAGTCTAGGGGTTTCCTGAAGGAGATGTGATCAGCCACTATGAGATCTGACTCATTGTGTGACCCTGAGCAAGTCACTTAACCTCCTTGTGCTCCGTCTTTCGGGTGAGACGTAGTTGTAAGTGACTCTGCAGCTGATGCATAGTTCACACACCCTAGTCTCTGTAAGTCGCCTTGGATAAAGGCGTCTGCTAAATAAACAAATAATAATCTGCATTTCCCCGGCATAAGTCTAAAATAACGACCAAACGCTAGAAAAAAAACAGTTGAGGGTATTCAGTGAGTTCAACCAATAGGCGAGTCGAAGAATGTCTTTTTTTTTTTTAAGACAGGCGACCAATCAAGAGTGAGCAGAGGCGGGCCATAAATCACCCATGGTATTCTCTGCCTCACTTGACCCTACTTTAGCAACCAATGGGAAAATCAAAGCTCTGACAGCTGACCAATCATTAGTGAGCAACCCCAAAACATGAATATTCCTTGGTTAGCACTGCAGTTAGGAGGATAGTTTTGGAATAGTTGCGCGATATTGCTTATAAATATACATTGATAAATACAAATACCTTTACAACATCTAATTATTTCGAATTTTATTTTACACTAAAATAAAAAAAATGTGAGAAAACAGAGACATCATAGTCAATTTGGTTATGAATCCTTTTTCAACGAGAACTTTCTCTGAAAAATTGGAGATTGTTAAAAAAGGGAGATATACACCACAGATCCCCGAGCTGACACAGGAAAGGAAAGGATATACTCAGCACTTTCAGAATTCAAATTATGAAAGGTATCTGTGGCTTACAGGTAGCTGCCACTTAAAAAAAAAGATGGGGGTCGTGACGACTCTGCTACCCCAGTCCATTTTGTCACCGCATGCCACTGGGTGGAACTGTGTGCTAACTGGGTACGTCCCTATAGCAGCCATTTTTTTCAGACAGGTGAAGTATCAACATGTATTTGTAAAATAAGAAAAATTATCTAGAAACTAGAAAAATAATCAATGTCATTTAAAAATAAGAGATAATCTAAGATCAAGATTTCATTGTGACACTGCTATTTGTTTAGAATTATTTTCTTCAAACTTTATTATTTTAAGATTAACATTATTTTTTTTGCGGTAAAATTAAACATGTAAAGACCTTTTAAGAGACATATTCACAATCTTCTATGATAGATCTCCATAGCAGGGGTAACATTCAAGTCACAGGTATTATTGCATCAAATTATAGCTTTGTAGAATTTCTTTAATGATGAAAGTGGTAACGTAATGAAAAAAAGTGATATTATAAGTGACATTTATTCACTTGTTTGCAACATGCACAGTGACGCCAGTGATAATATGTGGTAACTGCAGTTTCTTTTAGTTGTGGGGATTTTTTGTCCTCATTTCTGCCTTGAGCAAAAAGTTATGCCTGCTATAAAAAAAAAAAAACTAAAAAAAACCTCTTGCTCATTTTGTAACTGTGTTGTGTTTTTCTTCAACTCTGGGGGAGGAGTTGTGAATAATTATGCAAATTACAAAAATATGTTTTATGCATATCACAATGTTGGGGACAAATTTGTTGTCTGTATTTGAATTAACTTAACTAATTCACAAACAAGCTAAAATCCTATTTAAAGGGTGATTGAGTGTGAATGTATTCAGTCAAAATGGCTTTTCAAAATGTGTATTTTCGAACATTGACTCAACAAAAGCAACAAGAAAAATTAAAGAGAAAATAGTGTGCTGTGATTATGAAATTTGCAATGTTTAAACAAAAATAAATAAATAAAACCTGTACTTATTCCGGAGGTGCAAGAACTGGAAAAAAAAAACATGAATAGATACTGTTGCTAAATATACAAAAAAAATATTATTTTCATTATTAAATATATACCAAAAAATAAATACATTTGCCTCAACACATTGCCTGTAAGATGTAGATGTATGCTGCTCCAGCAGTGCCAACAGAGGATGCTGATGCCCCAGGCAAGTTTAGCATTGCAGTTTCAGATACTGGTACATTAAAAACAGATGTTGTTGGCACTGATGGTTTAGCTGTGCCCAGAGCTCTGCCAATAAAGTCATGGACTCTAATGCCTTCCACAACCTCTATGGTAATTGTTTGAGGCACCTTGTCTCTGTTAAAGAGATCTGCTCAGAGGCAGGTCCTCCAACAGTGGATTTGGCAGATTTTTAAATCTGAGAGGTTTTTTTCTAACACCGATTTCAAATGATAATATCTTTTTTTAACATCATCTATGTGGAACAGTTGAGACAGCATTACGTTATCTGAGGAGTGGTTGAAACCAGGTTAAGACAAAACTGCCCGGACGGGGCATTAAAAGAGTGTAAAACATCTTGAAAACTATACCACACAATTTCTCAGCCTCTATGCATCTTATCATTATATGAGTTCATGCTTTTTCAATCGTGTAGTTTAATTAGATGTTTCTCATTGATTTAGTGCCCCTTCTGGACAGGTTTGTCTTGGTCCATGAGTATTTTGATTGATTAAAAAAATATGAAAATGATAATTAGTTTTCATAGATAGAATATAGTGAGGGAGTAATCATGTGGTATAGTTTTTTAAGACATTTCACATTGTTTTAGTGCCCCGTCCATTTTGTCTTGGTCCAGAAGGATTTTAATATATTTAAAAAAATGTGAAAACTATAATAATTAGTTTTAATATATACACTACAGTGACAGAATAATCGCATAGTTTTTAATACGTTTTTTTTAATATTGTTTAGTGCCAACTTTTATTTTTCTTACCCTTGAATTTTTTGGTTTTTCCCTTTTTCAAACAATTTGTCTTCATTTTCTAAGACATTCTCAGCTATTATTATAATCTCCTCTTCAGTAAAGTTGCCCTTTCTATGCTTTTGAACACTTTGTCTCGCCATTGTCTCACCTTGTACCTCAGTTGGGTGTAGTCTGAGTTGCGATTAAAATCCTGTTTAAATTAGTTTGCATTTATTCATTTCCGCAGCCTTGCAATATTAGCATTTTCCCCGCCACTCTTGAATTTCACAGACTTTCAAATATATGCCAAATATTCCAGTGGGGAGCCACATTGGCTTTGGTGCTCACGGGGTTGGGGAGGAGGGATCCGGCTTAGACCGCTCTGAGGTGATACCTACAGGCCAGGTGAGCTTGGGGGCAGAGATTTGCTGGGCTGGTCTTTATCCTGCAGACATCCACTCTCAAGTTCCTGGGTGTAAAAAGATGCCAATTGGCCTGTGGGATCGGAGGATGCCCACTGAGCCTCGGGTCCCTGAGCTGGGTGGGGAATTGCCGCGTTGAAAGAAAAATAATAATAGCAATTGGGCATTCCAAATTGGGAAAAAATCGGGGATAAAATAATTGGAGATTCCCCAATATATATATATAATATATATAATATGCCAAATATTTGCAATGCAAGCAAAGTTCCATAAAAGTTGCATACATTTGCTAAATCTTTGAATTGTTTTATATAAGGTACACACTTATACAGGGCATAATTGGTATAACTCAAGAATGCTAGCTCATGCACGTTATATTCTAAAAAATACTTTACAACTGGAATGCATACATTTAATTAGTTGTATATTGTAAAAAAAAAAAACCTGGAAAAACTATATGTTAGGCTGTGAAAACGGTATATTTTGTAATACAAAATTATAGGTTAATTAGAAAGCAGGGACAGAAGCTGCAGTGAAATATTGTTGCACACGTTTATTAAACAAAGAAAATGGGACAAAACACAGGAACAAATAAACAGGCACAAGGGCCAAAACAAAAGGTTTAAACAAAATGCACAAATGTACACAAAAAACTGCTGTCAGGCTGGGCTTTTGCCTTCACTGAACAATCTAAACAAACAGCAACACATGGATCAAAAACTTACCAGACAAAGGATTTCTTCCTTATATACAAATGTGGCCACTCCCCAATTAGCACCAAGTATCTAATTGGGGAATGGCCCCACCTGTAATTGCTGTCAGGGACAGGTTTAACCCCACCCCTGCCAACTTTACATTTCCTCACACACATTTACAGGGGCAGGGCTGCCACAGTCATTCAATCCTTTATAAAGTGTGCTACCCTAACATTTAATTCAAACACCTTAATGTAGCAGATGTAGCTAGTTTATTCATGTCTAGACATCTTAGCCATCATGGTAAAATGCCTTTGATTTCCTTTTTTTTATTTCTGGGTAACCATGCCCACATATTTATGCTTTGATCAACCTATTAAAAATGAGGTATTCCCCACTGGATTAAGTTATTCTTTTGTATGATACATCTCAGACATTACATTTAGCTGTATGTATGAAATATTAGGATTAGGATTTCGATTTTAGCAGCTGTTTTTAAGTATGTTGAATTTGCATTTTTATTGATAATTCCTCTACTTTTATTCAGAATGTGAGGATGCATTTGTATAATCCAATTATCTCACTTTTTAACTTGAATCTCTGACCAAAATGCTTAAAAGGTTTTTGTCTTTTAATATATTTGTTTTTATTGCCATCCGCTATCCTACCTTTCTCCCACAGCCATCAAGCAAGAAGAGTCTAAAGTTTGCGAGAAACATTTGCCATTAGCTTCATGTGAAAGAAAAAGATTAAATTTGAGGATAATCCTACCTATAGAGCTTATTCTGTACCTAGCCATCGACTGGGACAATGAAACGCTCATCTGAAAGCACTGAAGCATCCCATCTAAAAGCATAAAACATATTACATTTCGGGGGGAAAAAATAAATTCAGATTGTTTCATTCTGGTAATATTGCTTTTGTCACCTTGCAAATCAGAAAAGGCTGCTGTTTCATTAATAGAGGGAAAACATCCAAATAGCTATAAAAAGCCATTTGTATACAATGCTGCTGTATGGTGCATGCTAATTTGGATTAATACTGCCCTTAAAGTTTTTTTTTTTTTTTTTTTTTTGCAAGGAGTTGACGGTGCCTTTTCTTTCCCTGGGTGAGTGATGGTAGTAATAAGTCAGACAGTGGACAGCACCCCTGACAAAGAAAGCCAGGGGATGCAGTGGTAGTAATAGAAGGTGCTAAAGCAGCAGTCTCGCTCTGTTTGCTTGCTCACTGCTTTGGGCACTGCACCAACCTCATTGCAAATAACTGCATTAGTCAAGTGTATCAGAATTATTACAACACGAAGGCCACCTCATTTACAAGCTGTTGGAACATTTTCAGAATACTTTCAGAATGGAAAGGGTTTTCTTTTTTTCAGAAACAGTGATCTTTGTAAATGTACCAAGTGCCCTGATGATGTTTTTTTGGATCCTCACCTCTCTTCTGCTGAATGAAAATTATACTGCGTACTGTAGCATTTGACCCTACTTGCAGTTAAACAGCTACTTTCTGGTATATTTATGTTATTCCGCACTGCCCGCAAAGTTCCTACTATGAATAGTTTGGAACATTGAGACAATGGCCTTCATTGTACTCAAATGTATGCAAGGCCACCGCTATCCCCCAAACAAAAAATATTGTTAAATGCAGTTTTTGCAAACCAGCATTTGTGAATTCTTGTGTGAAAGAAAACTCATTCAACAGTAAAATTTAACAGGTTTATGGTCCATACGTCTATTTAATAGTGCCAGCCTAATACTGGAAAAGCACATAAAAGAATGTAAGAAAATATAATTTGCATTGATGGGTTGTCCTGTAATTTGACTTCTTTTATTGTATTTCCTCAATGGTGTGGTTTTGTAAAGTGGCTTCTACAGTATTTTCTTTACAAAATTAGAAAAACACTGGGAGGTGTGAATTGCAGTGTTTGCTTTTAAGTTTGAAAAAGCTAATTTCATTATGATTGTAGACAGTATCTCCAGCAGGATGCAGAGCTACCATGTATACTAATGCTGGCAGTGGGTTGGGTTCTGCTAAGCAAATAATGATGCTGGGTGGTGGTTGGAAAGGCATTTCTTGGCTGAATGTTTCCCAATTTTCATGCTGTAACAGGTCTGCCACTTGCATTTGGGTTGGTGCCATGTTGCTGAGTTCAGTATAGTGAGGTTCACCCTCCAAGCCTTCTGACCGGGTTATGAAGCAGCCCTAATAAAAATGCCACCTAGTGGTTTAAATCAGATCTACAGCCTCCAAGTCAGTTTTTGCACAGCTAACTTCTTACAACTATTATAAAAACTACTTTGGTTAATAGCCTCATCATCTGACCAATAAGCATTCTAAATGGGTAGTTAAAATACCATAAAATAATGTATTTAAAAATATGTATTAATTACTCTGAAATCATTCACCTGATTGCTGTTTCATTGACCTTTTTTTCTGATATGTAATATTTTTTTAAACACTCCTGTATTGGCCATAATTTTACTTCATGTGTACATCAAGTTTGTTTTATTGTTGTCTTCTTTGGTCTGGTGGGTTGTTCTGTGACTGTAGAACAACAAAATCTTGTGTAGATGTCATCTTGTGCATAGAACACTACAGCACAATTTGAAAGTTAAAAAACAACACTTTTATGTTTAATAGCAATTACTGAAGTGTGATCTTCATTTTTGTGATTTATAACAAGCTAAAACGTTGTCTGTAGAGTGTTACTTATTATAATATTGCTCAGCTTTCCTTTGCAGTTCTGTCACACAAATTGCACAAGATGACCTTTCCAATACAATAAGAGACACCCTACACACAGTGTATCAATAATTCCGGGGCTGCAAAGCTTTATTCTTTGGAAGGCTACATTGACAATCACTATTCTGTTTTTCACAATGAACCTAGGCTAGGTATGATATTATCCAATGATAACACACATCCTTTTTTTAGATTGCTGTATTGGAATGGTTGAATTGCCTTTGGTGTCACCTTTATGGTAAACCTCAACCAACTAATAAAGAAATCCTAGATTAAGATATTTACCAGACTTTGAGCAGTAATACAGTATAAAATCGGAAACTTCTAATTGAATTCCTGTAAAACAACTTTATTAATGTATTTATTATCTTACATTTTCCTGCCACTGCAGTTGAAAAAGACCTATCTATTTACCAATGTGAGCAGCCTGATAATATCTATCTAAGGTAATTAAACATGGCACTGTAAAGCCAAGGACACTCAACAGACTATGAAGGTTATTGCCAATATGTTGTGTCCGTTTAGTCGACAGTGCAGGTCTGTGTCTCAGAGAAGCAGCACATTCCCTAGAAATAAGAAAAGTTAACCATAGCTGTTTCTTGTTTACTCTATAGTATATACAGTACTGTGCAAAAGTTTTAGGCAGGTGTGAAAAAATGCTGTAAAGTAAGAATGCTTTCAAAAATAGACATGTTAATAGATTATATTTATCAATTAACTAAATGCAAAGTGAGTGAACAGAAGAAAAATCTAAATCAAATCCATATTTGGTGTGACCACCCTTTGCCTTCAAAACAGCATCAATTCTTCTAGGTACACTTGCACAAAGTCAGGGATTTTGTAGGCATATAGTCAGGTGTATGATTAAACAATTATACCAAACAGGTGCTAATGATCATCAATTCAATATGTAGGTTGAAACACAATCATTAACTGAAACAGAAACAGCTGTGTAGGAGGAATAAAACTAGGTGAGGAACAGCCAAACTCAGCTAACAAGGTGAGGTTGCTGAAGACAGTTTACTGTCAAAAGTCATACACCATGGCAAGACTGAGCACAGCAACAAGACACAAGGTAGTTATACTGCATCAGCAAGGTCTCTCCCAGGCAGAAATTTCAAGGCAGACAGGGGTTTCCAGATGTGCTGTCCAAGCTCTTTTGAAGAAGCACAAAGAAACGGGCAACGTTGAGGACCGTGAGACGAGTGGTCGGCCAAGGAAACTTACTGCAGCAGATGAAAGACACATCATGCTTACTTCCCTTCGCAATCGGAAGATGTCCAGCAGTGCCATCAGCTCAGAACTGGCAGAAAACAGTGGGACCCTGGTACACCCATCTACTGTCCGGAGAAGTCTGGTCAGAAGTGGCCTTCATGGAAGACTTGCGGCCAAAAGCCATACCTCGGCGTGGAAACAAGGCCAAGGGACTCAACTATGCACGAAAACACAGGAACTGGGGTGCAGAAAAATGGCAGCAGGTGCTCTGGACTGATGAGTCAAAATTTGAAATATTTGGCTGTAGCAGAAGGCAGTTTGTTCGCCGAAGGGCTGGAGAGCGTACACGAATGAGTGTCTGCAGGCAACAGTGAAGCATGGTGGAGGTTCCTTGCAAGTTTGGGGTTGCATTTCTGCAAATGGAGTTGGGGATTTGGTCAGAATTAATGGTCTCCTCAATGCTGAGAAGTACAGGCAGATACTTATCCATCATGCAATACCATCAGGGAGGCATCTGATTGGCCCCAAATTTATTCTGCAGCATGACAACGACCCCAAACATACAGCGAAAGTCATTAAGAACTATCTTCAGCGTAAAGAAGAACAAGGAGTCCTGGAAGTGATGGTATGGCCCCCACAGAGCCCTGATCTCAACATCATCGAGGCTGTCTGGGATTACATGAAGAGAGAGAAGCAACTGAGGCTGCCTAAATCCACAGAAGAACTGTGGTTAGTTCTCCAAGATGTTTGGGCCAACCTACCTGCCGAGTTCCTTCAAAAACTGTGTGCAAGTGTACCTAGAAGAATTGATGCTTGATGCTGTTTTGAAGGCAAAGGGTGGTCACACCAAATATGGATTTGATTTAGATTTTTCTTCTGTTCACTCACTTTGCATTTAGTTAATTGATAAATATAATCTATTAACATGTCTATTTTTGAAAGCATTCTTACTTTACAGCATTTTTTCACACCTGCCTAAAACTTTTGCACAGTACTGTATGTTATGGTCACTTTGTAAAATCAAGCAATTTATAAAATAACAGGTACATTTATAATGTACCAAATGTGTCAACTTACCAGTTGATAGGCTGTAAAATTGGTTTTAAATGACCATGGAAATTATGATTAATTTATAGAATACCTGGTTATTTTATAAAGTTACTGGTAAATCTGTAAAGAACATTACATTTCAGGTAGGTTAGGTTAGATTAATGTGTAAAATGATGCTTCTGCTCGTATTTAAGATTAATTTCTAAATTAGCCCGGTGAATCCATGGGATACATTCTTATCCATAACTTGTAAGACAGTTTTTCTCAGTGGTTCTAAGTTCTGTTTCTCCAATATTAAAATATAATATGTTTTCTGTTTATTAGAAAACAATTCAGTACTATCAGCCAATCAGCTTCCAGCTCTAACAAGCTTCTCTGAGATGGTAGATGCCTGCTGCTACCTCACAGCATAAGCTGTAAATCAAATTCAAAATCAATCCTCGCAGTACCGGATTTTTTCATTTGACTTGTTGTAATGAAAGTTGTTGGACAGCAAATACTAATAACCAAATGTATTTAATTATGCACTGAATCATCCAATCACTGCTGTGCCTCAAAACCAGACAATCAATTCTGTGCAACTATGAAAGCAAGCAATCCTGTGCTTGCCACTGCTGTATCAGCCAATCCGCACCCTGTCAGCGCGACTGGAGCTCAGCATCTTTTAACAACGACAAACCGTTGTTCCAAAATTCAGTATTTGTTCCATTGAGTTATTAGGTATAGTCCAGATAAACTAGAAGCAACTCTGACAAGTAAAACGTTTTTTTTGTTTGTTTTGTTTTTTAATAAAGTGATTAGTTTTTCTGTAATATGTATGTCATTCTTGTTTTGTTTTTTAATCGGGACTATTTTCTTGAAACTTCTCTCAGTGGAAGGGTGTCGAACGAATCATTACAAATTCAAGGTGAATCTAGGTTTTAAAATGTTGTTTTAAAGAAAATAATGAGCAAAAATAGTTTTCTAATAGCGACAGTGGCCTTTGGATGAAGGCTCTACTGTGTGGTAGTGGACCTTCATTTTTGACAGCTCCCTTGCCTTCAGCCACTACCATATGGTTGAGCCTTCATTCATGGGGTTTCCATGTGGGTCAATTTACACGTGAAATGGCGACGTGTGTGCACGTTTGGGAGAATTACTCGGGTAAATCAGGTTTGTGGCCGGAAAAAACGGCCAAAGAGAGGGATAGGGTAAATCTCGTTTACTCGTGTAAATGTCAAAACACATGGGAAAACCACGCCCAGTTTCACATGGAAACCCACGAAATGGAAAAACAATTTGGTCGAGAGCAGTAAAGCACATTATTAACCAAGCAGGGACAGGGTATTTTGCTTTATTACAGCAGCTTAGATTCACTTGTGTACCAGTTCTCTGCGCATGGAAACCACATTTTCACAAAATGTCACAAGTAATCGTCAAAAACAGCACGAGTACTTTACGCATAGTTAATTCACATATCAACCCCCACCTTTCCCATTAATTTGCATGACATTTGGTGAAAAGCCTGGTTTACTTGAGTAAAATAAACTGAGTGAATGGAAACCCAAAAAAGCATTTTACACGAGACATTTTTGTCATGTAAATGTCTTGAGTTAAAAAAAGACTTGCATGAAACCCCATGACTGACAGGCACTGTTGCTTAATCAGAATTTACCAGGCTTTATCAGAGACAGTAGAATCCTAATTTTCACCGCATTTTGAATACTTTCTGATTCAAATCTACTAGTCCCTGCTTCAGAAAGAAAAATACATACTTTTGAAGATAATGAAATTAAATGTTTCAGCCATTGGGGAGAGATCATTACAGGTTACTCAACTGCAAACAAGCATTTTATAACACACTGAACAAACCTTAAACAAAGTGCTTTCCCTCAGAAATGTTTCGCTTGTGAGGTTACAGTGACAAGTGTTGTACTAAAGTTCAGTCCTTTAACAGTCATGATTAAGGCTGTATTTATTTCATGGTTATCACAGATTTCACGATTCCTGTGAAATTTACTTGAAGACACTACATGGCTGCTAGATAAAGAATAGCATTGGTTAGAAAATATAAACTATCCTATTGCTTATTTATACAATAGCCTTTTCTCATAAAAACTTTGTCTGCTCTCAAATACACTTGTTTTTGCTTTAATCAGTTGCAAGCTATGCAGTTGTTTAATGAAAAAGCCATCAGACTCTTTACAAATGTAAAATGTGCAATAGCAATAATAACCCTTATAACTGAGAGAAGGCTAAATTAATCCACGTTGATACATTATTGCTACATGATGTACGAGGAAAAACAAATCACACACATTTTCCTAGTCTAATTATTGTGCTTAGAAATTTCAGTGTAATAACATTGACCTCTTTGGTCATGCCTAAATTAATCATGTTTGAACCATTACCAGTAGGGGCTGAATTTGTTCACCTCTTGTTGTTCTGGAAAATCGATTGGAAGTCAATCATAAGTGCTCATTCTCTTATCGCTGCAGCCCACCTTTTCTGCATTTTTCAGAAGGGAGCTGCAATCAAACTCAGTTCCCTACAAAGGTTGCTATCAGACCTCAGGCTTTCTCTGGGCCCTCTGCTATATTCAGTAATGTACCACGTTAATTGATAATGAATCCTTAGTGCAAAGCCCCCCCTTGTTTGCAGGGAAATGTTTTGTTATACTGAAATGAAGTTTATGTGCAGTAACAGCCTAATAAGCCAGTAGCTTTAGTCGCTTATTAAAGTCAAGCATGTGTCTTTGTTTCATGTTGCTAATGATGTGGAACCAGAGAGGCCCGAGTATATTTTGCCTGGACGATGTGGGAGCGAGTGCTGAGAGCTCATTACTTGGCTCCCCATTGGAATCCTGCAGGCTTCTGCTCATTGAGGAGACTGTGGGGGCTTTGACAGAATTATTATACTGAATATTTTTAGACTCATTAACTATATTACCAAAGCAAAACCTCTCTTCCCGAAGATGCAAATGGTTGCAGCTACTACAGATTTGCTTTAGTTCTTGCAGTAACATGATCATGTTGTGACTGGAAATAAGATAAGAAAAAATATTGTTTACTCTTAAACGTTACTATAAAACTTGTATATCCCAGCAGTTCGTCCTTTTGTTAACCTTTAAATTAGACATGCTAATGCTTCTCTATTTAACCATTTACATTACAATTCATGAGAATGCCCCAGCACAGTCACATAGAAGAAACCAAGCTTTCTTTATAAACTATAACTTCCAATGGACAAACATTAAATAAAAAGAAAATATTCAGAGTGAAAGAATTTAGAAATCTTTTTTGAGACTAGATATAATGTAGGGTTTTCATTGTTTCATTTTATTGCAGTATCACCACATTAGTTCAATCTGAATGACCATGATTTAATTTCTGAAAAAATGAAATTGCATCAGAGCTTAAATCCAAAGATGAAGAGCAAGCATTCTTGAATGCCATACTGTATATATATTATTATTTATTTCTTAGCAGACGCCCTTATCCGGGGCGACTTACAATTGTTACAAGATATCACATTATTTTTGCATACAATTACATTATTTTTTTACACATTATTTTTACATACAATTACCCATGTATACAGTTGGGTTTTTACTGGAGCAATCTAGGTAAAATACCTTGCTCAAGGGTACAGCAGCAATGTCCCCCACCTGGGATTGAACCCATGACCCTCTGGTCAAGAATCCAGAGCCCTAACCACTACTCCACACTGCTGCGTTATATATATAAATATATATATAAACTTTGTACATTATTGGGTATAATTGGTCTTATACTAGCTAGGGAGACATTTGATATATAGTGAAAAAAACGAGATTGCCAGTTTTATAGTTATATATCAACATGATTTGAACTGGGATTCTAACATCACAACTTTGAAATACGGACCGAGAGAATTTGCTCCGAACTCAGGCATTCTGAAGGAGAAAGTGGACACTTCAATTGACACGCTACATTGTTCTTTATATAGCTGATCAATTGTATGATTCAGAAAATAACTACATTAGTAAAGAGACTGCAGTAAACTAAACCACAGTAGCCAGCTCCACCTGATAATATATTTTATAACTGAAAAGTATAATCAACCCTTTTGAAAGAGTTTTGGTTCATTTAGAACATGTTTTAACTGGTGTTTCAGTGTCAAATCAGTGTTGGAATAATCAACATATCTCGTGATTATAAACACTAGAAACAGTAGCTTATTTCACCCATTGTTTTTTTTGTTTTTTTAACCTAACGTGTATATATATATATATATATATATATATATATATATATATATATATATATATATATATATATATATATATAATATCTGTTGGTACCCTTAATGGAGTGCCATCAATGTTAAGTGTGTGGTAAAACTGGCAACAATAAATGACAACTGCTGTTCTGCTGATGCACAACTTTAAGAAGAGAGTTGACTTTCTAGTAAATTAAGTTCCTATTTTCTGTATTCGTGATTTTCAAGGATATACTTAGGCTGACTATGTGAAAGGTCATGCTAATATTGAACATTACACACCAGATCAGCAATTACATTTAAATATGATCTGAAACATGTCCTCTGTTTAGGTAATAAAAGTTTGTAAAACTCAATAAAAGCTTGGTAAAATATAGACAAGCATGTTAATGAACAAAGAAGTATGGTAACATATAGTACAAACCATGGTAAAGCAGGGTAAATGCATAACGTGGTAAATTAGGGTTAACTGAAATTACTATGCAGATTTCATATGGTACAATTGCTTTGATAAATACAGGTCATACTTTGTGTCTATCTGAATGTGGTTGACCACATCATTTTTATCAGAAATCAGTCAATATCAAGTAGTGACAGGAGACACCTTGTGGTGCTGGTAATGCTACGTGCATGTCAGTCTCCCTGCAATGCTGTGAAACTAATTTCTCACTTGGAGTAGCATCAGCACAGTAAAATACAACTTCATGGACTAACAAGCTCTACTTACCAATTCCAGAGTTATGATCTTTCTTACCGATCCATTATTACCAAAAATGCCATTTTCTATTACATGATCATTTCCCTAATGTATCAAAACCTCAATTAGTTGTTGGCAACTATTTTAAAACTCATTTTGTTGTACCGTATTTTGCAGAATATTATATATCTATTCATAAACAAAACTTAAATTAAGTGTGAATATAAAACATACTTTAAATATAAAAAGTGTTGTTTTTTTATTAATTTATATGTAATATATTAGAACATAAGAACATAAGAAAGTTTACAAACAAGACGAGGCCATTCGGCCCATCCCAGAATCTCATCAAGCAGTTTCTTGGTCCTTGTTTCTTTTTTCAGGTCGAAAAAGTGGCTTGGGTCAACATTGTTAATACCTTTTAGAATTGTGAATGCTTGAATCAGACTGAATAGATTCAGCTATTTTAGCCTGTCTGCATATGACATGCCTTTTAAACCCGGGATAATTCTGGTCGCTCTGCACTGTTTCTAGAGCAGCAATATCCTTTTTGTAACGAGGTGACCAGAACTGAACACAATATTCTAGATGAGGTCTTACTAATGCACTGTAAAGTTTTAACATTTAAATTCAACACTTGATTTAAATTCAACACTTTTCACTATATATCTGACCATTTTGTTGGCCTTTTTTATAGCTTCCCTACATTGTCTAGAAGATGAAGACATTTCTGAGTCAACATTTCTGAGTCAACATAAACTCCTATGTCTTTTTCATAGATTCCTTCTTCAAATTCAGTATCTCCCATATGATATTTAAAATGCACATTTTTATTGCCTGTGTGCAGTACCTTACACTTTTCTGTACACATACCTTTGCTGCTGCAACGGTGTTTGCCACTCCTCCTTAATCATTAATATACTCCTCCTTAAGTCATTAATATAGATTAGAAATAGCAGAGGACCTAATACTGATCCCTGTGGTACACCACTGGTTACCTAGCTCCATTTTGAGGTTTCTCCTCTAATCAGTACTTTCTGTTTTCTACATGTTAACCATTCCCTAATCCATGTGCATGCATTTCCTTGAATCCCTACTGCATTCAGTTTGAGAATTTATCTTTTATGCAGGACTTTGTCATAAGCTTTCTGGAAATTTAAATAAACCAGATCATATGCTTTGCAATTATCCATTGTTGATGTTGCATCCTCAAAAGAATCAAGCAGGTTAGTTAGACACGATCTCCCTTTCCTAAAACCATGCTGACTGTCTCCCAGGATATTGTTACCATATAGGTAATTTTCCATTTTGGATCTTATTATAGTTTCCATAAGTTTACTATAATAGAAGTCAGGCTTATTGGTCTGTAGTTACCTGGTTCGGTTTTGTCTCCCTTTTTGTGGATCTGTATTACGTTTGCAATTCTCCAGTCTGTCGGTACAACCCCTGTGTCAAGAGACTGTTGCATGGTTAGCAGCTTGTAAATAACTTCTTTCATTTCTTTGAGTACTATTGGGAGGATCTCATCCGGCCCAGGAGATTTGTTTATTTTAAGAGCTCCTAGTCCCTTTAACACTTCTGCCTCTGTTATACAGGTCGACATGTGTGGCATGTTGTCCGTATCGTCCTTTGTAAGAACTTGTGAAAAGTAATCATTTAGTATATTTGCTATTTTTTTCTCTTTGTTTATGATTTTGCCATTTGTATCTCTTAGACATTTTTACCTCCTCTTTGAATGTTCTCTTGCCGTTATAAATTGGTTTTAGCCACCTTAGTAATGCTCATTTCTATCTCTCTCTTGGCCTTTCTACTCTTTCTGTGTACTTCGTTCTTGGTCCCTTTTAAACGCTCTGTAAAGTGCCTTTTTCTCTGAATATTTTTTTTAATTGATCTGTTAAACCATTTTGGCCATTTTGTTTTAGATATTGATTTGTCTACTTTTGGGGTGTAATTGTTTTGCGCCTCTGGTACTACATTTTTGAAAAACAGCCATCCTTTTTCTGTGGATGTTTTCTCTATTTTACTCCAATCTACTTCTGTTAGTATTTGTTTCATACCTTCATAGTTTGCCTTTCTAAAATTGTAAACCTTAGCTTTAGTTGTTACTTTTTGGGTTTTAAAAAGCACTTCAAATGAGACCATGTTGTGATCTGAGTTTGCCAGTGGTTCGCTGACCTCTGTTTTAGTTATTCTGTCTTCGTTATTTGAAAAAACTAGATCAAATCATGTCTCCCCTCTAGTCGGTGCTTTGACAAATTGCATTAAAAAGCAGTCATTTGTTATTTCTACCATTTCAATTTCGTCTGTCGTGCTCCCCACTGGATTTTCCCATTTTATACGGGGGAAGTTGAAATCCCCCATTAATATGGCTTCTCCTTTGCTGCACGCATTTCTAATGTCCTTGTATAACAGATTATTTTATATTATAGCATGCCCCATATTATTATGCCCTTTGAATTTGTGTCCATTATTCTGATCCATATTGATTCTGTGTTGGGTTTTTTTCCCAGATTTAAAACCTGGGCTTCAAGACTATTTTTGATGTATGGCGTTACACCTCTGCCTCTTCTGTCCTTCCTGTCTTTCCTATACAGTGTATACCCACTAATATTATATTCGTATCCATCACTCTCAGACAACAAAGTTTCTGTAACACCTATCATATCGTAGTTACTTGTTAGTGCAGTAGCTTCAAGTTCTAACATTTTGTTTTTGAGACTTCTAGCATTTAGATAAATACATTGAATGGCTATCTGTGGCAAAGTGGTTTGCAGTGCGCAGGTGTAGAGGTGATGCAGTGTTCAAGATAATGACAAACAACAAAGTACTGATGAAATGTTGGTTTATATATAATCTAAAGTCTGATGACAACAGTAAAGAAAAGGAGGGCTGGCAATACACAACACAATGATGTGTATTGCACAGTTCAATAAACAACGGGTTGCATGAACAATGGTGCAGTATTGTTCAGGTTTGTGCTGGCCTTAAGCGACAGCTCTGGATCGTGTTAGCTGTCTAATAATAACAAACAGTACAATTAGACTCGACAAAACATACAAAACACTCACGGTTATATTTCACTTGTCCTTTAGCGTTCCGTTAACCATAAACAAAGGAACAGATCACCTAGCCACGTCCCCTATTTGTACCTTCAGTCACGCCCCCTTGGTTAGCGAGTGCAGCCATTTCTCCTCCAATCCACGGTTGCCACATCGTTTTCCCTCTGGAGCGATGACTTAATGTACTGTAGCTCCGCCCCCTTTGTAGATGGCCGACTTCCACCTAAACCTGGGAATGAATTGTCAAGCCATCCAGGCACTCTGTTCCCTTTAGATTGCGCCCTCACAGGTCGGGAGGGAGATTTATCGCCAAGAATCATTCTGTCTCTGTCACACTATCTTACCTGAGTTGTTGCCTTTGTTTTGATGTAGTCTCCCTTCTGTTTTTTGTTGATTTCTCCCCCCTTCCTTTCTAGTTTAAATGCTTCTGAACCTCCTCGAGGATCCTTTCTCTGAGTAGATTGGTTCCCCTTTTATTTAAGCGTAGTCCGTCCTGCCTACAGTGGCTCTCAAAAGTATTCACCCCCCTTGGACTTTTCCACATTTTATTGTGTTACAACATGGAATCAAAATGGATTTAATTAGGAGTTTTTGCCACTGATCAACACAAAAAAGTCCATAATGTCAAAGTGAAAAATAAAATCTATAAATTGTTCTAAATTAATTACAAATATAAAACAGAAAATAATTGATTGCATAAGTATTCACCCCCTTTGCTATGACACACCTAAATAAGCCCTGGTGCAACCAATTGTCTTTAGAAGTCACATAATTAGTTGAATGGAGTCCACCTCTGTGCAATTAAGGTGTTTCACATGATTTCAAGTTAAATACACCTGTCTCTGGGAGGTCACACAGTTGGTTAGTACATTTCCTAACAAAAACTACATCATGAAGACGAAGGAACATTCAAAGCAAATCCGGAATAAGGTTCTTCAAAAGCAACAATCAGGGGTAGGATATAAGAACATTTCCAAGGCATTGAATATCCCCCGGAGCACAGTAAAGTCCATTATTAAGAAAAGGAGAGAATATGGTACAACTGTGAATCTGTCTAGAACAGGCCGTCCTCAAAAACTGAGTACCCGGGCGAGAAGGGCACTAGTCAGGGTGGCCACCAAGAGGCCTATAGCAACTCTAAAGGAGTTACAGTCTTCCACAGCTGAGCTGGGAGACACTGTGCATACGGCAACAATAGCCCGGGTGCTTCACAAAACTGGCCTTTATGGGATAGTGGCAAAAAGAAAGCCATTGTTGAAAAAACTCACATCAAATCTCAGCTAGAGTTTGCCAGAAGGCATGTGGGAGACTCTGAGACCAAGTGGAAGATTCCATGGTCTGATGAGACCAAAATAGAGCTTTTTGGCCTCAATGCTAAGCGCTATGTTTGGTGCAAGCCTAACACCGCACATCATCTTGAGAACACCATCCCTACCGTGAAGCATGGTGGTGGCAGCATCATGCTATGGGGATGCGTCTCTGCGTTAGGGCCTGGAAAGCTTGTGAAGATAGAGGGCAAAATGGATGCAGCAAAGTACAGAGAAATCCTGGAGGAAAACCTGCTGAAGTCTGCAAGAGACCTGGGACTTGGGAGAAGATTCATCTTCCAGCAGGACAATGACCCCAAACATATAGCCAAAGCCACACTGGAGTGGCTTAAAAACAAAAAAGGTCAATGTCCTGGAGTGGCCCAGTCAAAGCCTGGACCTCAATCCAATTGAGAATATGTGGAAAGAGTTGAAAATTGCTGTTCACCAAAGGTCCCCATCCAACTTGATGAAGCTTGAGCAATTTTGCAAAGAAGAATGGGCAAAAATTGCAGTGTCCAGATGTGCAAAGCTGATAGAGACTTATCCAAATAGACTTGCTGAAAGCCGGCTTGCCAGTTCCCAGGAATCATTAATTCCACTTCTGTGAACTCAGCTATAAATGCTGCATAACTGCGCTGTGTTTACTCTTTTTCTTTTCAACAACCTACATCGCTTTACGATTGTAGCCTGCTTTTCCAACCTTACAGCGCTCACTGTTTTGTGTTTTCCTCTGCTATTGCAGATTAAAAAAAAGAAAAAGAAGCGCGATTCCTCCACCGGGACCCAGTTGAGCCCCACTGTTGAGTTAAATCAGCCGGCTTGTTTCAGCCCGCCTACTCAGCGCGCTGGTAATAACAATAATAATACAAACTTACAGCTCACCTACTTGTCGTGGTGACTGTGTTTCTCCCATAGCTGAATTGCTGTGTGTGTAAGCCTATTTTTTCCCTATTACTGCCTTTGCAATAAAAAAAAAAACAGTACACTTTTTCTTCCTGTCTAACACGCCGCAGCTCCTTGAGTCTGTGCTCCAGGTTATGGCCGCGCAGTACCCTAGCACAGCACCGTGTGCTTCCCTATACTACTCTCCTGATTGCCTACTGCGTGCTTCAACATTTCCTTCCTGTGCTCCAGAACAGACATGTCCTTGTCCGCACGGACAACATGTCAGTTGTGGCGTACGTGAACCACCAGGGAGGGCTTTGGTCCCCTGAGTTACACTGCATAGCCTTTCGGCTGTTCATCTGGGCACAGAGGCACTTACTGTCCCTCCGGGCTGTTCATCTCCCAGGAGTGGTGAACTGGGCAGCGGACCTCCTCTCCAGGGAGGGTCCTCACGCGTCAGAATGGCGACTGCACCCTCAGGTGGTGCAGCGCATTTGGGAACGCTTCGGAAAAGTCTGTTGATCTCTTTGCCACGGCAGAGACGACCCATTGCCCCCTGTGGTTCTCCCTCAGCAGCTGCGGAGGTCCACTAGGCATCAACGCCCTAGCTCGTGCCCCAAAGCATTTTTGTATGCTTTCCCACCAATACCGCTGCTCCCTGCCTTCTTCGAGAAGGTCAGGAGAGACAAGTCGACAGTTCTCCTGGTGGCCCTCAGATGGCCCAGGAGATTCTGGTTTTCAAACCTCTTTCAGCTGCTGCGGGGCCAGCCCTGGGAGATCCCGCTGTTCATGGATCTCCTCAGTCAGGCGCAAGGCACCCTCTGGCACCCAGGAGCGGGCAGACTCCAACTGTTGGTCTGGCCCTTGAACAAGACCGTCTGTCCCCCTTAGGGCTCTCAGACGCAGTTGTCAGTACACTGCAGAATGCTAGGGCGTCCTCCACAGAAGCGATGTACGCCTATAAGTGGAAGTATTTTCAAAATTGGTTCATGACCAGAGGTCATGACCCCAATTATTGCCCTATAGCAACTATTTTGCAGATGTGGCCGCAAGATCTGTTAAAGGCGGGTTGATCCCCCACTACATTGAAAGTGTACCTAGCTGCCATATCTGCATGCCATGTCCCCATTGACTCAGTGGCCCGGGCACTCATATACTAGCGACCCGTTTTCTGAAGGGTGCTCGGTGGTTATGTCCGCCTAAGAAGGACGTTCTCCCTGAATGGAGCCTAGATGTTGTACTGGAGGCTCTCACTAAGGCCCCGTTTGAGCCTATATACTCCATAGAGTTGAAGTATCTGTCTATGAAGACAACCTTCCTCTTGGCAATCACCTCCACAAAGCGGGTCAGTGAGCTACAGGTGCTGTCGGTGTCGGTGCACAGCTCCTGTATGCGTATTTGGGATGATGGCAGCAGGGTGCCACTATGTACAAACCCTGCTTTCTTCCCTAAGGTGATCACAGCCTTCCACATGAATCAGTCTGTGGAACTGGAATCCTTCCATCCTCCATTTTCTTTGGAGGAGGATAGGAGATTGAACTTCCTGTGTGGGCATTGAGGTATTATATGGATAGGACAAGAGTTCTGCGTCATACTGACCAGCTCTTTATTTGTCACAATATACAGACCCTAGGACAGCCCCTCTCGAAGCAGTGACTGTCGCACTGGATTGTTGGACACAATCTCGACTGCGTATGACAATGCTGGCTTGCCCCCACCTGGGCGGGTAGTCACAAACTCTACCAGAGGGTTGACTATATCTTGGGCCCTCTTCAGAGGGACCTCGCTGTCCGATATTTGTACTGCGGCTAGCTGGGCTACGCCGCATACTTTCTCCAGGTTCTATCACCTTAATGTGATCGATCCTTTCTTGCCTTCATTAGGCACGAGGGTCCTTGAGGTTGCAAGCTTGCACCGCAAACTCTAAGTTATGTGGTTCTGATGCTTCCCTCATCTGCTGCCGTTCCTTCTCTCTCGCGACGGCTCTGGTATACTTTCCCATAAGTATGTTTTGGTGGTCGCCCTCTCTTTCAGGGAACCAGGGTTACGGTAAGTAACCTAATGTTATCTCTCGTCCCCCTAGTGACCATTATTTTTGTTTTTATTAATTGAATATACTGTAAGTGCTACACAGGTCCAACATTACAATTATCTAGTTTTCATCTCTATGCAGAGTATGCAGAGTTTGATGAAAATTCCATGAGGTAAACAGTATACCGGACAAATATTCTGTGTCTGTCACTTAACGTCATAAAATGAACGTCATAAAATTAATGTCATGGTCGTTAACCTTGCGCACAGTAGATTTATAGGAGGCTGTGTGGTCCAGTGGTTAAAGAAACAGGCTTGTAACCAGGAGATCCACGGTTTAAAGCCCAGCTCAGCTACTGACTCATTGTTCCCAACTCAGTCTTCCCCTGCCTTGTTTAAACATATAACGTATACAATTTTAATTACATTTAGCGAAAATACACATTCGTAAAATGGTACTACATCTTACATTGCAGGGTTAGAAACTAACGCTCACCCATTTGCCCGAGGCAAATTAAAACTGATGAGGACTAGTGGGCGAGTCCTGTGGGCGAGTGCTTAAAAAAAGTGTAAAGATACTAAGATGACCTCCCTTCATCTCCCTGTGTCATGCATTTTTTGGTCTTACATTTCGAAAACGAAACCAAATTCCAAAATCTCAAAAATTACATAATTGGTTAATGCTATGTGTCCGGAAGACATCCTCTTTGAATTATTGTCCTATGAGGTGGGGTTTGGAAGGTATGTTGGTTGGATTAAGTGGCGCACATTCAGGTTTGTCGAAGTTTAACTCATTCTCTGCTATGATGATGGCAACAGCACAATTTTGCTGTGACAGATCAGCTGTGTCAATGCCACGCCCTCACCACCTTATGCTCATAGTGAGATGTGCAGTTTTCAAGAGGCTGGCTTGTAAAATACACATAAAATATTGATCCTCCAATTTAAAGTGGTCATTTAGCTTAGAGTAACATGCTTTCTTAAAATGTGTTATTCATTTAGTACAAATATATTGCCAATTGAAATTACAAAAGCTCAAAGTCGACAGAGGCGTAAAAAAAATCCAAAATGGCCACTGGATAAATAAAGAAGCTACATTTGGTGTGTAGAAATGTGTTTTGTACACGTTTAAAACATTTGTTATGTTTTCATGTCATATATGTTTAAGTTATATGAAAACTGATTACACAAATTGATTACATTTCACCAACCTAAATGAGTGTAGGGTAGAGTACGTCTGCCTTACATATTTGGTGCCGTGACCCAGATGTCGGTTAGCTAGAAAGCACAGTTTTGTTTACAACGTGGGACCTTGGTGGCCTGCCTGGGGAAGCCATATGCAGTCATCTGCATGCCAGAGAAGATCTCCCACTGTGAAGAGGAGTGAAATCCTCGGAGGACTGGTGCCAATAGTAAACTTAACTACTGGAGTGCCAGCTTTGACGCAAAGCTAACACTGTTATACCATTAAAAAAAAAAAAAATATTATAATAATAATCCTGAGGTATGGCATAGTATAGGCTTCACTTGGACTGTGTAGTTTATTGATCTGAATACTGTATGAAACACTTTATTGTAAGTAGGATAACAGAAATGGATTGTTATTAAAAAAAATACATTTGTTTGTAATTGCGATAAAGGGGTGCAGATACAGGGGTGTGCAATTTTTGAAAAACAAATATTGTCCAAGGTACAAAATGCTAGAAAAATCTACTTGTCCGTCTTAAAAATGTACTTGCCCTCTCATCATCCCACAAAACACACACAAATAGAATATAACTTTTAGGATTTTGCTTTTACTAAACAATTATGTAAGTAACGTAATTCAGTCCAAACATTTTGCCAAAACCGAGCCCATGTAATTGTTGTGCATGACACATTGCAAAACAGAAATAATAATTAAACTAAAAAGATTCAAACTACATCTGACTTCACGCACCACAAGAGTTACAAATAGTGATGGCTCTTATGTCCCCTCACATGCTTGGTGCCACCAGAAGTAAGCCAATATTCAATTGCTCTGCTGGGGTCGTATTCCTCAAATTCAAGCCCCTCAACCTTAAGAAGCATCAAATCTTGCAAAATGTCCTGACGTACCAAAGTCATTGTATTTTATCTTGCTCTTAATTGTATTAATACTTGTACTGCGATTCTTGAAATGTATTTTTGTTTACAACTGTAAGTTGCCCTGGATAAGTGCGTCTGCTAAGAAATAAATAATAATAATAATAATAATAATAATAATAATAATAATAATAATAATAATAATAGTAATAATAATAATAATTCATGGATGAAAACACGTTCTGCTTCTGATGTTGACACACTGAATGTGTGCTGTTATGCTTGAAGCCTTTCATATGTGCTTTAAGTCCACTAAACTCCTCCACAATTGCTGCGTTCTCCCCCTGAGTGAAAAGGACATCAAAATGGACTACGATTTATTCAGCGTCAGATTTGCCATATGAGCTGAGCTTTTCTCTATTTTCTGGCCACAATGTGTAGTCAATAACCTTGAATCCCTGAGCTGGCATGCAGTTGAAGTTGGAAAACCTTTCATCAATGTATTTAACCATTTTGTCAGTAAGTCTAGCATTTCTTGTTAACCTGGCTGCTGGGGGGCAGTGACCAGACAACTTGATCTCCCAAGCACCAGCTGAATCACCCACAAACATACTTTTCTCTGGGTGGTACATCTGAAACTGCTGTGTGTGTACACCTGGGTCATTCTTCAGTTCTACTAACCTTACTGCACACTGCTCTACTGTAGGCTGGACATGTAGCAACATTAAGTCATTAGACTGAAAGAATTCTGAAAGATGGGATACTGGCTCCAGAATATCTCTTAGACATTCGAGTGTATTGATGAAATTGATACTAGTGACTTCAGCGAAGAACTTCCTTGCCTTAGCTGCTGACTCATCACTGCCACTGCCAACTTGGCCCAAATGCAAAACCACAACCTGCAGGTTTTGCTGCATGGCATCCAAGGCTCTTGTTTTTCTTGAGACTCATCGCACCTGTTTAACATCACTGAACTGGGCAAAATTTTCATCTATAACCCTTGCTATTTCTTTTGCATCTCTTCTATTTTTTGGGCTATTCCAATAAAATTTAAAAATACACTTCATAGTTTCTTTTTTAGTAGTCTTTTCTTTCTTTTTATATAGTGCCTTTCATAGTGGACCATCATCACAAAGCACTTTACAAGACTAGGGTGTGTGAACTATGTATCAGCTGCAGAGTCACTTACAACAACGTCTCACCCGAAAGACAGAGCACAAGGAGGTTAAGTGACTTGCTCAGGATCACACAATGAGTCACTGGCTGAGGTGGGATTTGAACTGGGGACCTCCTGGTAACAAGCCTGTTTCTTTAACCACTGGATCACACAGCCTCCTGTACTGCTGCAATGCCACCATTTGAGCCCATCATAACAGTGGCACCATCAAAATTGACATTAATGTTGGACCTGGTTTTTCGGGAGACTTCAAATATGCCAAATCCAAAGACAAAGTCTTGATTTCCATTAACTATACCATCTAGGACACCAAATGCATGTGCATGCTCCAGTGGAACACGACTACTGTATAGGGCTTTCCTCCATTGACAACCCTAACCAGCACAGTTTCTTGTTCAATGATGGCATTATCTGTACTCCTGTCAGCTACAATAAAAGATTAACCTTGATCCTCTAACTATCAACTTGATTTCACGTCTAAGGACATCTGCCTCACACCTAATAAATTTAGAGGCTTTCTTTCTGTTGGTCTAACTGTTTCCTAAATCCACGCCAGCCTTCTCCATTGATCTGCATAGGAATTCCATGTCTGATAGAGGTTTACCTTGTTTAGCAATCAGGTATGAATTGTTAAACAACACTGTTAATCTCTTCTTTTCCACCTCCTTTAGTTTGTGCATTGCCTGCACAATAAGGGGTTGTCCAACAGACTGAGCTGTGGAATGGGAGTACGCACTGTGACCACAGCAGCATTCTCAGATTTCTTTTATCTCCTGATTGTACCATGACACACATGCCATGTGAGCATTACTGGTTTCATGTGCTCTGATTGTCTCAATAAGGAACTGATCACATCCATTCAAGAAGGCATTCTTACCAGTCCCAGAGTGACTAAATGCTATTGTAGGATATTTAAGGCAAACCTCACAATGGGACTGGCTTTGCTTTAGAACTAACCATGGCCAAGAGCCTATACTGTTGACTCAAAAAAATAAACTCCAGTAAAGCAATTGGCCTTCGTAGTTGCCTAATTTAGATTGTCAGAAGATGCTTTATCATGCTCATTGATTGGTACCGAAAGATGGAGTAGGCAGGAAATTTCATCATGCAATAAACATGTTTTTAACAGGTTCCTTTCCATTTTAAGTGATGCCCATCAGCTTACAGCATGTTAAAGGGGGCATTTGGAAATACAATTATTCAGGGATACTTAAAGGGTTTGCCTACATGGATTACTATTTACCATACTTAATAACTACTTCAGAAGGAAATTCCTGTTTCTGCAAACAGGTCAGCTTCTAAGCAAAACTCAGAAAAGCTGATTTAGTGGGCTTCATTTATTGCACACAGTCAGAAGATAGGATATTTAATGCATTTCATCACCTTTTAATAGTAATAGTTTAATAGTAGAAAATATTTGGAAAAATTCCTAGTATCTATTAATCATGGCACACTAATGATCCAAGCAAAAACTGCTATAGAAAAAAATATATACAGAACAAATACCATGTCATATTAAATGGAAGGAAATTAAATATTTTGAAATACATTGATTTTATGAAGTAACCATTTAATAAATAGAAATATTGAGATATGAAATGTTTTCATACAGGAAGGGCCTGGTTTGCAGATTGGACTGGAGGATAGCATCAAGATAGAGATAGAGCAAGATAGAAAGTGGAAATCAAAGAGAGAAGATGCAGTTTCTTAGGTAGAAAAGGGACTAGATTTGCAGCAGTAATCAGCAATAAAATAGAATCTCAGAATTTGATATTATTGAATTGCTACTGTGTAAGGTAATAACTATACTTGTGTATAAATGAAATTACAAAGCAATAAGATCATTTATTCACACAAAAAAAAAAAGTTTTTGAAAGTAAAAGATTCCACTCTGGATATCACCAGGAGTCTCTGCATTCACTTTCAATATGATATTAGATCAAACATTGCCAAAGTGAAAATAAAAAGCCTCGAGCTTCCCTGTAGTCTGGAAGTTGGAATTTATTCACAATATTTCCATACTGTCCCAGTTAAGGACTTACAAATCTGGTCACCTTATATATTCATGTCTTATTGAAATGTTAAAGAAACAAATGAAAAGAGGTAACATGTGGAATTCCCCTTGTGTTGTTACTGAAGATTCTGAGGTGAGATACAAAGAGAAAGAAAATAAAAACTATTGCTTTATTCACCCACATCTAACTGTCTGAGGCTATTTATTCTGATCAAATATATGTTAAAACCAAAAACAAATGACACAAAGACAAGTACAGTTTAATACATGCTGGTTGTTAAGACAGTATAGTAGAAAGCAAGCACATGTGAACTGACCTTGAGTAAATAGCAATGGGTGGACTTGCCTGGTGTACACATATATGCTATTAAGTGTAGGGTAGAGTACACCAGCCTTACATACCTTTAAGTGTATTCCACTTTGACAGCATGCTTTGAGGTATATGTTAGAATTCAGTTTGTTATTCAGTGTTAAAAAAAAACTAGAATAAGGTATATTTTAGTGCTAGTTTCACCCTTAAATAAGAACAGCATGTTATTTATTCCACTAAGACAAACAGCACAACCCCTCATCAGACTACATGAAGGGTATCAACCGGAAAAGCACATGCAAAAGTCCTGTGGACAGGATTTGCCACGGTTCTGATCAAAGTCTGATTTTCTTTTCTCCTAACAAATTCAGTCATTTTTACAGAAGAGTGGTTTTGCACCAATTTTCGTCATTTATACGGCATATCCAAATTAAGTTAAAGGTCGACAATATCCCCAGAATTAGTGAAGGTTATATAGTTCTGATATATCCACATCCATTCCTGTTGAATAGAAATGAACAATTTTTTAATGTTCAGTTGAATAGCTGATGCAATACTGTGTTGACCTAGCAGAAATGGCTTTATAAAAGCATAGTCTGTATCAATGTTACATTTGTTGTGTTTAAATGTATATCTGAGCATGCAAATATTTGTATGTATTGCTTTTAGCTTCTAATCAATGGAATCTGCGTATATGAGCCCAATTTACAAAGCATTTACTATGTTTGCACCGTGTTTTGTAAAACAAAATACAGAACAAGCCAGAAACAACTAAGTTGCATGTCGGAGTACCTAAATTAAACTCCTGATTTATTTATTTGAAGCTTTTTAACATCAATATTTGGTTTTATGTAAAAAAATCTTGTGTTAACTTACCACAGTAGTAAATGTTTTGAATACGTCTGTTCTGTGATAAATTACTCATACAATATGTATTTACCACAGCCTCTTATTATTAAGTAACTACAGTATATGGTTTTTACTGTACTATAGCCCTAAAACTTATTTTCTTTTTGCCTAAAATCAAAAGCTTGTTGTAAGGCATCAGAGTCTCAATAGATTGAAACAGTGGCTGATCTAAATACCAGAGAGGGTCTGGTTTTGTTATTTAAAGGACAGTGGTATTTAGATTCGCCAACCTTTAGATCAATTGAATAGACAGCATGGTCTAACACACTTAAATATTAAATGTAATTGCAACAATACTAATAGTCCCAATTACTTCTTTTAGTGTATTGATTTTGATCCTTATTCTGTGTGTAGTGTGGGGAAAAGTATAAAAAAGGAATGTAATTAGTAATATATAAAGTGATACAAATAAATAGATGAGTTCAATACAAAACTTTGCATGTTTTACAAAGACTGGAATAACATCACAACTGTAGCAGAACTCATTATCTGCTATTTTGTAATTGATGTGTTTGCTGTTAAGTAGAGCAATAATGCAAGAAAGCTTATGAATAATTGTGGATGAATTACATTTTATGGCATGCTTTAAGACTAGCCAGATAGACTGTTGAACTTTTATCATGATGTTTACAACAGTTCTTTCAGCCTTATGAGTAATTATAAAATAGTAAACCTTGAGTTGCTGTTGCACCATTCTGCATTTCTACATCCCATATGGACTCCCATGCTCCCATGCCCCTGATGTTGCTATGTGACTTGAGTTTACAAACCATGGATTACAAAAGCTGGCCCATCCAGTCCCGGTCTTTGTTACACCCTAATTCTGAATTATTAAATTGAAACAATTAAACCTCCATCTAAATTAGTTAATTTAATTTTGTTAAACCTGGGGCAGATTAAATCTAAATTCTGTGTGCCATTGTAGTTTTTGATTTAATCTACTCCCTAGATTGGAATTGTCCTCCATGATCAAGCATTACACCCCTCATTATATATTTAGTAAACAGGCAGATCAGTTGGGAATTTAAGGTAGCATTTATTAAAGTTGAACTATAGAATGCTGGGTGAGCAGACAGCATGTTCAAGTCCATAGTCTTTTGTGGGGGAATACACCCCATTAACTCACTTGAACGCTTTGCAAGATAGGTCTTTTGAGAGAGAGAGAGAGTGTGTGTGTGTGTGTGTGTGTGTGTGTGTGACATGTATGGAGTGAATAAGAAGTTCATCAAGCTGTAATATCAGAAGTATTCATGGTAGGGCAGTGAAACTTAGCATGCACCACCTGGGCACAGTGGAAAGCAAATAACAGACGTTAACATATTGTATAAAGACTAAAAAGTCATCTTAGTTCTTGTGGGATGGCATATTACAGGCATGTCACGACCATGTGGTGCATTATATCCACCTGAGGTAGCTTTTGATATTTGCTTCCTGTGGTGTCCTGGTGTTACACAGCCAATTTCATAACCTGCCAACAAACAATTTGATACAGTACATCTTTCTGAAATGGAGAATAAATACCAGCTGTAATAATGATGATTCTCTATGTGCACACTGCATACCCTTTCTAGTATCCATGCTGTATACAGTAGTTTCTACAATTTATCTGAAGACGTTAGCACAGAAGCATGTAGTAATAAAACAATGAAGTCAAAAATGTGTGGCCAGATTTTTTTTTTTAAAAAGCCACCGAAGGTTAATCTTGTACTATTTAATATCAGATCTGACATGAAGGTTTTTTTTTTATTATTTTTTATTTTATTTAGCATGATATACAGTATTGCCCTCTTGCTAAAACAACTAATGCACCTCATAGAAGAAAAAAAAAACATTGCCAGCTCACAGAACATAAATAGAATGAAACAAAAGGTTAAATATATATAATTAGTGTGAAATTATGTATTTACTATGAAGAAATGTACCATTTTGACGTGCACCATTGTTATTTTACATTTTTATTTTATTTTTGGCAGATTGCGATACAACAAGTTTAATTCCTGTATCTTTTTCTAATTCAGATGATATTTAGCATACCTACTTGGAGGATGTGTAGCTAGTAGCCCTTTTAAATGCTTTAGCTAGGTAGATTAATAGGGTGTGCTATTTAGAAAATTCTTGTTATTTTTCTCCTTCAGCAGTTGATGGCTGACTTAATTCTCTTTAGTTTTGTCATGCTCTGAAGCACACATTGCCAAGCTATGATAAGCTATATAAGGAGGAGAAGAAAAGCAAAAGCATCTATCAGTCCTTAAACCTGCACTTGAAACTTTGTGCTAAAATGAGGCAGACAACAACATGTCTTTCAAAGGGATGTGAAAGATTTTTTTTTTTGTGCGGGTCATGTATCTCTGTGTATATGTTTAAAAAAAGAGAGGTACAATATGTCCTGAGGCTATCGGTTTGAAGTTAAACTGGGTGAAGTAGAAATATTTTACTCATCAGCTTTGCAGTCACAGAGTTTGCCTCAGCTAGAACAAAACTACTGAAGCATTTAGAGAAAATTAACCCCCCATCCTGGCAGCCAGATGTGACTGGATTCTGATGAATGCACATGAGTGGGCTAAAAAACCAAGAGACTGTGAAATTCCTGTCAGGCCCGTACACTGCAGAATGGGCTATTGACTGCTTTCTCTATTTCTCTCCATCATTCTTCTTGAACACTGCCATTAATTTCCTCTCCTGCCCTGCCGACTTCTTTTTTTTTCTCTCTTTTCCCCTCAGCTTTCTTTGTTGCAGAAGAGGATGCAGAGGGCAGTGGTGGAGTACTTCGAACAACGTGGCCTCCACAGCCAAGCTGGACTGGCCACGTTTCAGGCCCTTTCTCATAAAAACAGCCAGGAAATAGGAAGTGTGCAGGTAGGTGATGTTCAGGGGAGCTTTAAAAAGATGGCTCCAAACTGTTTATTCAAAAGAAATTAGATGTAGGGTGTGATGAAGCATTAAAGGAACATGCTCCCTCATTTTTCTGTAACTTTAATAATAAACACTAAATTTCAGTATGGAACTTTAGCAGTTTTTATGTTTCTGTTTTGCTTTGTGCCTGTGGGTCAGTTTGACCAAAGATTTTTAAAAAAATCAATACACACTCATTACAGAAAATGAAAAGGTGTAGCCCTTTTGTTTTCATCTGGCCTTTAAGATTGTCCAAGAAGCTATCCATAAGAACGACTTTTCACAATCCATGAATTACTTCCAGATACAGCTTCTGATGACTTCTAAAAAAGACAGCTTCTTTGCTTTATGCAATTGTGAATAGTTGTCATTTCTACAAGAAGGATTATATGTGTAGGAGGTGTCATGTGATCATAAATACATATTTTTTACTTATTTTTTCAGGTTTTGTAAATGTAAACTATCATACATTCGTACACACCATAGTCTTACTTTGTTAATATATTGAAAGGCCATTTAGCTCCCCTTTTTCTAATGTGGGGAAAATATAGATTATTTGAAAGATCAACATCAATTTATCTAAAACCTTGGACATGGTATAGTTTTACATAAAATAATCCTCAGCAAGCAGTTCCCTTATTGCCGTACAATTCCAATTTGGTTATAAAACTTGAAATGTTTCTTCTTTAAGTTAGCGGTTAAACTTCCTTAATGAAATTCAAAGAGACTGAGATAAAAAAAAAAAAGTGAAAAAAATGTTTCATGACGTATCTGGCCAGTCTTTAGCTATTAAGTTGATAAGTTATAGGCATCCTATGCATTATTCCTGAATGGCTAATTAAGCTACCCATCAGAAACAAAGTATAAACACGGTAATTGTTCAACATATCTAATTAATTCTATTTATTATAATCGTAATTTTATAAATTGATCTTTGTAGAGCTGAAAATGAAAGGCTTTTTGCAACTGAATCATTCATTTATTGCATCGGGTTTACACGACCCAAGCCCCCCTCCCCCCCCAACCCCGTCCTCACAAAAAAACAATCTCTCTCTGTACTGTACATACTATTACATCGATTTATTACCTTTAACATGACATTGCATTATATAAAACAGTGAAAACTCCTGTGATCTACAAAAAAACATTTTAGGTGAAGGTAAAAACAGAAAAAGAATAATTAAAAAAAATAAACTACCGTTCATTTTCTATACAATAACCTGTTTGATTTTCTCCAATAATTTGAAATCATATAAGTGGCAGGACTGTCATTTTTCCATAAAATATTATAAATATCAATTTGTAGATATGTGACCAATGTATGTTGTTGAATTAGGCAGGCGTGCAAATGATGTGGATGAATGGGAATGGCAACTGGCTTTTCTAAATAATGTCTGCACGGTGGCTCAACAAATGAAAGCACTTATTTTGTGGAGTGCAGGGTGAGTCACGCAATCAAGAGTTTGACAATCTTGGCACTGACTGTATTGGCTTGCTAACATTTATAACTGTACCCTTGCTCTGTCAGACTTGTGGGTTTTTCAGAGAACAGGTAAATACCTGCATTAAAAATAGTTATGGTATTTTTGTGGGGATAATATGCATTACATTCTGTAAGCCGCGTTACCATTCAAAAACATGTTGTAAGTTATATATACTGAAAGAGTTACAGTGTCAAATATGTGCGTAGAAATGCAAATTGCTATTCACACAAGACACCAAAATTATTTGTTAGGGAGGTTATTTATCTTTATAACAACAGATGTGGTAATTTTATAACTATATTTAAGTTTAAACTACAGTATAGTGAGCACCCAGAGTAGAAGATCACAGCAGGTTTTTTTTGTTTGTTTTTTTACTGTACAAACAAGAGAGACAGTTGTCTCTGTCAACTTGGAGTACCCTCGAGTTATAGCTATCAAGTGTTTTTCCATTTAATGTCCTCAACTGCACTGCTTCTTCACAGAGTTTGAACCTTTCAATGAAACAAAACTTTCTTTTCATTCAGAAATACAAAATAAAAAACTATTTAAATATTTAGGAAATAGTATGATATACTGTAATATACATCTGTGATTTGAAGAACAAGAAAGAAACCAATACATTGCTAAATAATATTGTTACTTGCTTCCTGTAGGCAGAACTTGTACATTTTGGTAAGAAGTAAAATTGCTTTTAAAGTACAAAAATAATTAGGAACCAGTTGAAATATAATGTCTATGTTTTATTTCTCATCAGAGTTCATTAGTGTGGAACATCAATAATTTAGCCCATCATTTGCCAACACTGGCTTGGCTCAGTAGTTCAATCATGTAACCCTGTAAACTCACTTTCCATTAAAATGAATGTTGCTGACAAAGGATAACTAAATAGATACTTCATTTATTACCTAAAGAGATACTTCATTTATCAACATATTTTAAATTAAACATTTTGGGGCTGGGGAGCTTAGCTGGATAAACGATTTGTTGGAGTCTTTACCCTTTTTTAGGACCTTGCTTTTTATACTTTATACATCTAAAAAGAGAGAAAAAAAGGTCCAGCATCATTCAAAACAATCTTTACAGGATTAGATCTGTTGTTGTAGTAAGTGGCAATGACAAATGACTGTTATTCACAGAATCAGGGTGAGGGGTGTGCATTTCTGACTATACCAGTATATTAAAAAAGCATCAGGTACAGCTGGCTGCCATGGTTTTCATATGTATTATATATGTGCTGTGAATTGTTTTTGTAAGTCTCAATTCATACAGCTCTACCATTTATCTTAATATTTTCTATGGATTTGCCAATTTGACAGCTCTCAAAGAAAACACATAAAATGTCATATACTTTTTGGCATCATTATGAAGATTTTAAGTACTGTAATATAATAAAGCATTAAGGTACAAGAGGGCGTGGGTTACCGTGGACCTGTATAAAACGTATTTACTAACGGAAATATAAATAAATACAAGAGAAATAGATAGTTTCTGAAGATTTATTAAGAAATTTGAAGGATAACCTTCCGCAACAGAAAATAGTTCCTATGAACTATTGTTACTCAAGTAAGATTTTTCTTTATTTGAGTTGCAATTTTCTGTTCATAGACATTCATTTGAATGTTGCCGTTAACGGTACAATTCTTAAAGTGACTGTCAGTTGTTGCAGAAGGGGCATTGAAGTGCAAGAAGGGGGTTTACTTTCATCTGATCTTATTTTTTTGTTCGGCGATGCTGTGGAGTTTTCCTCCGTCAAGATGTTGCTCCAGAGCTTTCAATTTTCTAACGATGGTTCCCAATAACTCTGCAGGGAGCTCTCCGATCTGTGACTGCTGACGGACAGAATTTCTCTCACTTGCACAGTTTCTGTATTAAAGTACTGCGGATGCAATAATTGGTGTATATTGGGCTCTAGCCTGCTATACCATACACCGTGATAATGAAACATGTTTTGTTCTCCTTTGTTAGGGTGAAGATAAAGGATTTGCTGGAAGTATTGACAAGTACTTCTCTAGTGATGCTACTGGACACAAGCGATTTCCGGGTTCAAATATGACTCCGCGGTGACATTCTTTGTTCCGTTCGTAGGGATTTTTGTGATTTTTGTAGTTTCGTTAAAGGTCATGGTGGCATACTTAACTCCGTTTTCATCTGTTTATAAAACAAAAGAATATGCCAGTAGTTGTCTGGTTCCTTCTTTTCCACTGCGTCCAAAATGTAACTGGACGTCAACCCAAACCAAAGGGTTCAGGGCTTCAGAATGTTTGATTATTTGAAAATCTCTTTCAGTTATTGCACGACTACGTTGTGTTTAATCCCGGCCTTCTCGTCTAAGTTTTTTAAATTGTACTCACAAACACGTTGTTTGAACTTATGAATTCTGTGTCACTCATTAGACACCAGGATAAACTTAACGGGGGGTCATTTAAATGCCTGTTTAATCAGCATGAGCCCAACATAGCTGCTGATTCCGTATTGCTCCTCTTTGCAGTTTCGGACTGTGCCATAAAAATCTCTAACGGCATTATCTAGCTCTTCTTTTGTTAGTTGTGTGAATTCAATATGTAATTTTGGAAGACTTGCAAATATGAGCCGATTCAGCTTCTATTTCTACCCATTTATTGATTGTTATCGGTGCAAACAGCTCAAACGTGATGCCTTCAGTGGCATATTCCATGACTTCCAGGTATTTTGACAGGTGTTTTCTTGGGGTTTTTTTTTGTATTTATTACCGTTATTTCAATAGGCGCAGTGCCACAGGTCTAGTGATTTACCCAGCAGTTACTATACTGCGGATTATATCACGGCTTAGCATGGCAGAATAGTATAACCCATGCCTATTAATCAGGGCAATATATTGTCACTTTCTTTTATTTATTTATTTATTTATTTATTTATTTATTTAGTCTTTGCCAATTATTTTTATTATTTTCTCCCAATTTAGAATGGCCAATTATTTTATTATGCTCAGCTCACCGCTACCACCCCTGTGCTGACTCGGGAGAGCGAAGACGAACACACGCTGTCCACCGAAGCGTGTGCCGTCAGCCGACCACTTTTTTTCACACTGCGGACTCACCATGCAGCCACCCAGCTATAGCGTCGGAGGACAACGCAGCTCTCGGGCAGCTTACAGGCAAGCCTGCAGGCGCCCGGCCAGACTACAGGGGTCGCTGGTGCGTGGTGAGCTGAGGACACCCTGGCCGACCTAAACCCAGCCCCCCCCCCGGGTGACGCTTGGCCAATTTTGCGCCACCCTCTGGGAGCTCCTGTCCACGGTATGCTGTGGAATAGCCTGGACTCAAACCAGCGACCTCCAGGCTATAGAGCGCATCCTGCACTCCACGCGGCACCTACTGGATGCGCCACTCGGGAGCCCACTTTCTTATTTGTAATTTTTTTTTATTTTTTATTATTACCCACTCAAAGGTTGGAAAAGTCACCAACACCGCTACTCTGTTTTCAATTGGAACACAGAAGGAAAGAAGGAAACACAGGCTTCACAGTCAAGCTTTGATGTTACGATTTGTTGTCCATAAAAATTCCATAAAATGTGTTTATTATAACCACTTTATTATTTCTAGTGTAATAATAAAAACTGTAATTTTGTATCTAGAATTACCACATATTAACTCTCAGCTGACCCAATTGCAGGAGTGCAGCAATTAAAGTTACATACCCCTAGTGGTGATTTTTCAAACTACCTCACCTCAGAAATGTAACTTTAGGGTGGAATTATTATTATTATTTTAAATAGTTAGCAAGCATGGTAAATATTGATCTAGTCAGAAAACACTGCATAACAGGATATTAAACAGGTATTAAAAAAAATCTTATGAAAATGTAAATGATTTGAATAGCTATAAAATTTTTAATATTTAAGTCTCAAAGTTCTGTATTAAAAAGTAACTCAATTTTGATTGTTTTTTTTTTTTTGCTTTATCAAGACTTTTAAAATAATAGTTTCTGATGTGTATTTTTCTACATACTATATACCATATACCATAAACTTCTTAAATGTGTTATATAAGTACTTGATGTACTTGTACTGTACTTTGTGTGCTGAATCAACACTCGGGGGGTCGCTGCGAGGGGTCCTTGGCGGTTGTCCATCATTCGGCTGCAGGTTCGGCTGCAGGTTCGATGAGAAGCCACAAACACACAGACATGCAGCATTTCAGGGAATCCAACTTAAAACTTTTATTATATACAGTCAGCACTCACATATCTGACCCTATAAAATTTTTACTTCAGTGACGGATAAACGCGTGTGACTCATATCTGATTATTTCATTTTTTCCCTTAACTAATATCAGGGAAGCCTAGCAGTTTACCAAATAATACCTTTTCTTCCTTTGTACTTGCAGAACGCTCCCAATCACCACCATCACTCTCCCTCACTCCCACTGTCTGCTACCTGTTTTTATGCAGGCTTAATTAGCCCTCCCCACACAGCTGCACCTGATAATTGTTTGGCAACTGACGACCATTCCGGCTCCCCCTTGCCTGTGAGCCGATGCCTGCCAGTCGTCGCTCACCAGGGTCCTAATGCCCTTGCATTACCATACCGTCTGTAGACTCAATCACACTATAAATAAATAATTTTGATCACTTCGGAATACCAAGAGAATGACATAATAAAATTAGTTAACATTTCTTTTTTTAACATTTAAACTTTTTAAATCATTTTTTTTCTTCTAATGGAACAACAACAATTGCACACATCTTAACATTTTCACTTATAACCCCAAATTATATAACTTATGCATATAAACACAAATTGCATATATAATCAATATAATTGTTCATAGTTGAAATGTGGTTAGAAATCTAGTGTTCTACAATAAGTCAGCCTGTGTGGAAGGGATTTACCCAGTGAGTGGTGGACCACTGTGCAGTAATATGTGGAACAGTCCTAAATTGTAAGGGCATGTAGCTACTGCAGTAGGTTCTGCAGGATGAGATTCTAAAGGATCAAAATCGCATGGGCATTCAGGAAGACATTGTTTCTTCCATCTGAAGTCTCCTATTAGATAAAAATGTCTTTACCTCCTTCTTAAAAACATGCATGCTGTCTAAACTTTTAATATGGTTTGGAAGTGAATTCCATATCTGTGTAAGCGGCCGGGGGCAAACCCATTTAGGTATGATAAGACCTAGGGGATGGTTCTAGCATTTCAAACTCTGAGGGCTTTTCTGTCCTCTGAAATGTGTCTTTCATAAACGAGTGAATGTCATCTAGAGACATTTAGCCAGGGTCACTAAAATAGTTAGACATGTCACCTTTGTCAGCAGGCAAAGGCAGTAAGGACACTGTCAACCCATGTGCTCTTGTGCGGGACTCAGTACTTTGCGATTTACTTGTCGACTGCAGATCAGAACCAGTTTCAGTCTGCGGGTGAATCACTTACTTTGTAGCAGATTCCCAGGTGAAAAACGGGTGCACATTTGCAACATGGAAGATTCCAACATCTTTCTGATCATCCACTGAGACTAGGTAATAGTTCACATCAGATGTCCTCTGTATGACACGAAAAGGTCCTTTGAAGACAGGCACAATTTTTTACGGTGCAGTTTGTAGATGCATCAGATCTAGGGTGAGTGTGTGCTTTCACCAGGTCATTGATCTTGAAAACAACATGTTGTCTTCTTCAATCATAGTTTGACTTCTGCTTTTCGTAGCTAATCGATAGAAAGCTCTGAAATGATCTTAAGCATCCTTCAGAGTACTAGCAAGATTGTCTCTGTATCCCGACATGCTGTCTGGGATCTCGCCTGTTTCAGGGGGTAACCATAACTCAAGAGGAGCATGTAGGTCTCTGCCATAAAGCAGGAAAGCAGGACTGACCCCTGTACTGGCATGGAGTGCAGTGCGGAGGGCAAATGAAATGTGGAGAATGTACAAATCCCAGGAGGAGTGTCTATCTCCTACAGATGCATGGATTGCCGTTTTTAATGTGTGATTCACCCGCTCGGCCACATTTGTTAGCGGATAAGTGGTTGTGAACCTGTGCTCGGATCCCAGCAGACGTACAAGCGAGTTGAAAAAGTCACTAACAAAAGGTGTACCCCGTCTGAGATTAAATATTTGGGGGCTCCGTGGCCTGCAAAGACTTCTGTGACATAAACCTTTGTGCAGTCATTTGCAACTTAGCTTCTCTGATAGGATAGATTTCAAACCATTTGATGAAGTTGTCCAAGAATACTAAAATGTGTTAATTGCCTCATGCATTGTGTGGCAAGGTCCCAACAAAGTCCACACCTGAGTATTCCCATGGCCTTCACATCCCTTCATACCTGGCCATACACATACACACATGGTGCAGAGTTTCAGCAATGCCCAATTGACCTGCAAGATCGTGGTTGTGAAAATAGGTCAGTATGGTTGATCGAAGTTTAGCAGGAACATAAACCTTGAGATGTCTCTGAGTTTGACTTTGGGGTATTGATAGTGAAGTAGTTCGGCAAGCACACAGAATGTTTGGGAGAAGTCATCAGTGGGCTCTGAGCTTTATAAAGTAGCAAGCAATGTACCAATGACAACGTCATCCTGTTGAAGCTGTCTTAAGCTGCCTTTGTCCTCAAGAATAGCTAGAGGTTGGTGGCATAAGTTTAAAGTGGCCAATACAGCATGAAATGGTTGAAGGTCCACAGCTTCAGAATCATCTTGTAGTGGGTTATAAGCGGGTGTCTGGAACCTTGTTGGCACTGCCAGGCCTGTGTATGATTTAAAAATCGAACTCTTGTAAACCTCAAACACCACCTGGCTAGTCGGCCAGAGGGGTTGGATCTGGACTTCAGCCACTGCAAGCTGTGATGGTCTGTGAGAATGGTTACATGAGATCCTTCTGCATAGGGGCGGAACTACTCCAATACTCACAGAATGATGAGGCACTCTTTTTCTGATGTTGAGTATTGTCGCTCTGCTTTGTGAAGTGTCCTGTTAGCAAAGGCTATAGCCGTATCCTTCTCGTTTGAATCATGTTTGCATAAGGTCTACACCAAAACCAATGTCACAAGCATCAGTGTGCAAAAAGAATGGATGATTAAAATCAGGGAATGTCAGAACAGGAGAAGATTAACTCATCGCTGATGTGGGAGCAGGGTAATCAACGATTGCCTTTACCTTAGCTGGGTTAGGACGAAGTCCATCAGGAGTTATCATATAGCAGAGAAACAAGCTCCTTCCTTAAAATTGCCAGTGTCTCAGAAGCATGAAAATACTTCTCTCAGGTCCCCTAGATGTTCATCAAATGATGGGGAAACAACGATGATGTCATCAAGTGCACTACACAGATTTTATACACCAACATGTCCAAGACAGACTCTATTAGCCTTTGGAATGTTGCCAGCGCATTGCCAAGGCTAAATGGCATTACACCAAATTGGTACAGCCCACAGTGTGAAATAAAAGCAGTTTTGGGATGGGATGACACAGCAATAGTAACCTGCCAGTAACCCTTGGATAGATCAAAGGTCGAGATTCAGTTTCTCTGGCTAAAAAGTCAATTCTTGGGAGTGGATATCAATCTCTGATTGTGCTATTATTGAGCTTGTGGAAGTTGATGTTTCTGTATGATCAATAATGGCGATGCCCATGGACCAGAAGCAGGTTCAATAATTTCATAGTTCAGAATTTTTTGGATCTGCAGTAACCTTTCTCTTTGCTGGTGACGTCCTACAGGGTGGTAGGTTGACTGGAGAAGATGGACAAGATGGCCGGTAAACAGGTCAGTAAACTGCAAGAGAAAGTTTTGTAGTTCTCGCTTCTGGTGCTTCATGAGTATTTGCAGCAGCAACTTTGGAGTCAAGTGATGGCACTGACATCTGTAGGGTAGTGATGACATGCCCTTCCAATGTGTCAGCCTCCTCGAGCCGGTCTTCCACATCTTCACCTCCACTGTCATTCTCATCTGGAGTCTAGAGGGGTTTGGTTTCACCAAAAGTGATTTTCCTTGAATATGAATGTTCAATGTCTCTTAACATCAAAATCCATCCTAAGGTTGAGTGGAGAAGTTAGGAATAACGCAAAATGGTGGTAAAAGGTTTTGCCTTGAATTGTAAACTTTATCCACAGAAGTCCTTCTGGTATGCACTGAGCAGTCTTAGTGCTTAGTGGTGCAGCGAGGGCTTCACTTTGCTAGTGTCTAGATTACAACTGTGAAGAACTGATGGGTGGATAGCAGTATGTAGGGTAGCTTGCAGAAATACATCTTTAACCTACACAGAGACAAGCAATGAACATAAGAACATAAGAAACTTTACAAACGAGAGGAGGCTATTCAGCCCATCTTGCTCGTTTGGTTGTTAGTAGCTTATTGATCCCAGAATCTCATCAAGCAGCTTCTTGAAGGATCCCAGGGTGTCAGCTTCAACAACATCACTGGGGAGTTGGTTCCAGAACCTCACAATTCTCTGTGTAAAAAAGTGCCTCCTATTTCCTGTTCTGAATACCCCTTTATCTAATCTCCATTTGTGACCCCTGGTCCTTTTTTCAGGTCGAAAAAGTCCCCTGGGTCAACATTGTCTATACCTTTCAGGATTTGGAATGCTTGAATCAGATCACTGCGTAGCTTTCTTTATTCAAGACTGAATAGATTCAATTCTTTGAGCCTGTCTGCATATGACATGCCTTTTAAACCCAGAATAATTCTAGTTGCTCTTCTTTGCACTCTTTCTAGAGCAGCAATATCCTTTTTATAGCGAGGTGACCAGAACTGAAAACAATATTCTAGATGAGGTCTTACTAATGCATTGCAAAGTTTTAACATTACTTGCTTTGATTTAAATTCAACACTTTTCACTATATCTCCGAGCATCTTGTTGGCCTTTTTTTATAGCTTCCCCACATTGTCTAGACGAAGACATTTCTGAGTCAACATAAACTCCTAGGTCTTTTTCAGAGATTCCTTCTTCAATTTCAGTATCTCCCATATGACATTTATAATGCACATTTTTATTGCCTGCGTGCAGTACCTTACACTTTTCTCTATTAAATGTCATTTGCATGTGTCTGCCCAGTTCTGAATGCTGTCTAGATCATTTTGAATGAATTTTGCTGCTGCAATGGTGTTTGCCACTCCTCCTATTTTTGTGTCGTCTGCAAATTTAACAAGTTTGCTTACTATACCAGAATCTAAGTCATTAATGTAGATTAGGAATAGCAGAGGACCTAATACTGATCCCTGTGGTACACCACTTGATAACTCGCTCCATTTTGAGGTTTCTCCTCTAATCAGTCCTTTCTGTTTTCTACATGTTAACCATTCCCTAATCTATGTGCATGCATTTCCTTGAATCCCTACTGCGTTCAGTTTGAGAATTAATATTTTAATGCGGGACTTTGTCAAAAGCTTTCTGGAAATTTAAATAAACCAGATCATATGCTTTGCAATTATCCATTGTTGATGTTCCTCCTCAAAATATCAAGCAGGTTAGTTAGACATGATCTCCCTTTCCTAAAACCATCCTGACTGTCTCCCAGGATACTGTTATCATATTGATAATTTTCCATTTTGGATCTTATTATAGGTACCATAAGTTTACATATAATAAAAATCTGGCTTATTGGTCTGTAGTTACCTGGTTCGGTTTTGTCTCCCTTTTTGTGGATCGGTATTACGTTTGCAAATCTCCAGTCTGTCGGTACAACCCCTCTGTCAAGAGACTGTTGCACGGTTAGCAGCTTGTAAATAACTTCTTTCATTTCTTTGAGTACTATTGGGAGGATCTCATCCGGCCCAGGGGATTTGTTTATTTTAAGAGCTCCTAGTCCCTTTAACACTGCTGCCTCTGTTATGCTAAAGTTATTTAAAACTGGATAGAAACAGGTCAACATGTGGGGCATGTTGTCCGTATCTTCCTTTGTGAAAAGTAATCATTTCCTTGTGAAAAGTAATCATTTAATATATTTACTATTTTTTTCTCTTTGTCTATGATTTTGCCATTTGTATCTCTTAGACATTTTATCTCCTCTTTGAATGTTCTCTTGCTGTTATAATATTGGAAAAACTTTTTGGAATTGGTTTTAGCCCCCTTAGCAATGCTCATTTCTATCTCTCTCTTGGCCTTTATAACTTCCTTTTTGACTTGTGTTTGCAGTAAAAAGTACTCTTTCTGTGTACTTTATACATGGTACCTTTTAAACACTCTGTAAAGTGCCTTTTTTTCTCTGAATATTTTTTTAATTGATCTATTAAACCATTTCGGCAAATTTGTTTTACATTCAGATTTGTCTCCTTTTGGGATGTAATTGTTTTATGCCTCTAGTACTACATTTAAAAAAAAACAGCCATCCTTTTTCTATGGAGATTTTCTCTATTTTTCTCCAATCTACTTCTGTTAGTCTCTGTTTCATACCTTCATAGTTTGCCTTTCTAAAATTATAAACCTTAGCTTTAGTCATTACTTTTTGGGTTTTTGGAGTTTGCCAATGGTTCCTTGGTGCCTTTGATTGGCTGTCATTGACTTCTTGCACTGTAACTGAATTCACAGGTGGCCTGCTATTGTTGGGGTGTGATCTAGCATGGCCCTTGAAGACCACAGGCTGCTCTTCATCTGCAGCCTCTGTGTTGGCGATTGGAGTTACCAAGTGCACTTCTATCCAGAGTCTGTCAACACTGGTGTAGAATTAGTCTAGTCAGATGAGTGTTGGTCAGTGACAAGATCCGTCACTCTGCTTTCTTGAACTCACTTACCCTACAGGCAACAAATTTGGACAGGGGGAAACACTGTCCAAAAAAGATCACTGAACTCCGCTCATGACAGTACTGTGTTGGGGGCACTGCAGAAAACCTGGGCAGCTACTGAGTGTCTGTCATTTGTGACGTTTTATAAAGCTTCACTGAGTGAAGCCATTCTTTTGGTTGTTGTTTACCAACCAGCAAACGTCTTGAGCAACTGGACTTCCTTACAACAGAGACACAAATGCTCTAGGAACACTGCTATGGTCCTGGGGTGACCCATTTGCTGACTGCGTTGTTGGTATAGGAGTGAACCCTAGTGGTGTATAAGCATTCAGGGGGTGTTGGCACTCTGTTGCTTATGTAACTGTCAGACAAAATCAGACAGAAAAGTGAGTCATTGAGGCAGCTGTGTAACATGCTAATCTAGCTGGAGTGCTTAAGTCTGTGATCTAATGAGTCAACAGTCTCAACTAGACTTGTGGTTTTGGGCCATGCCCCTCTGTCTATAGAGTTACAGTTGCCTAAAGATGTAGCACAACTTTCCATTTTTCTTTTATCAAAGCTTCCTCTTCCACTTAAATCAGTTAAATAGGGTGTAATGTGTATAGAGATGAAAAAAAGAAACACATTAGAAACATTAGCCTGATATGAAAATTGATAAAATAAACAAGGGATTGTCTTATTTTTATTTATAATTGTTATGTTTTGTGTGTACACTAAATGCTGTAGAAGGTAAATCCTCTTCAGAGATAGAACGAAATGTCCCACTTGAGATGCATTTGCCCCTTTTACATCTGATTTCAGCTTACATAAAACTATTAACAATGATATCAGGTAAAATCAACGTTTCAATCTACAAAAGATCTTTTGTAAATCGAAACGTTGATTTTACCTGATGGCATGGTATTTTTAATTTAAATTAAGAAAAGTTGTGGAGCTTCATAAGTATGCAGACATTCTAGCTTTTTACTTGAATATACAGATATACATAAATAAATACATACTTTAAAAAAATGGGTTAACTTTAATCAGATCTAATAAAAAAAGAATCTAAAGTTACCGCTATGTTTTACTTTAGATTCAAATAAAATACATTGATGCCTATGTACAAAAACCCTGTCATTGTCTTGCTGTGCATTCTACTTTATCAGAAAACAATTAGCCGTAGGATTCAATGTATCCTTAAATGTACCAAATGTACCACTTTCTGCATCAAAAGCCAACATTTTTCTTCCACGGTAATTTGTGTTATTACTTTGTACTTTTTAAAACCCCCAAAAGAATAGCGGTGCCATTAATAAAATCAAGAACTAGTGCCAGATTGCTTAAATTGCCAGTATACAGATGGCGATTATAAATTACATATTACATATTCAGGCTTTGTTGTGATGATAAAAATCATCTTAAACATATTAAAAAAAAAACTGAGAGCTGTATACTGAAATAAATAATAGAAGGATTTGGAGAAATGATTTTTTGGAGTCCTTGGAGATCTTGTTTTTTATTTATGTGATGATTACATCTGAAATGACTAGGTCAAAATACAAGAGCTTTATCTGGCAATGTGGTTGTTTCATATCAATTGTGGAACACGTTACACATCCCAGACCAGCTGCACAAGCAGGCATAAAGCTTTCAATGCCAAGCCACAGACAGAACACAGGCAATTTTCACATTAGACTGAACCTCATCATAGATCAAGGTATTCAGTCTACAGTGCTTGCAGTCACAAGCAATACCTGTCACAAGCAATAAACTAAACATAATCTTTTGGAGTTGTGAAATAAAAGCAAGATACTAGCCCAAAGTCTGCTTAAGAGTTAGAGTTAAAATTCTTCATCATCTGAGAGATAAAAAATAAACCTTGATTGAGTATGATCAATAAGTAGTAACCAAACTGGTTGCACTTGTACATACATTATAAATTCCAAATTCATATAGCTTGAGTTTAGTTCTGCTTAATGTTCTGTCTAGAGTCAGTGGCGTCATTTCAGGTTCAGCTTGGAAGGGCAAAGCCCTCATATAATTACAACTGATAAGCATAGGATCTATTACCAATTACACTTGGGGGGGATTGAAAAGGATGATTTATTGTGAGCAAAATCTATACCAGCAAAGCATTAAACCAACTCCAGTTTTGGGAAGTGGATTATCAAAAGGAATTTTGATATTAATTACATTATATCGTTTGTTTTGGGGACACTTCCTGCTCTTTTGCTTGAATAATGGTCAAATGACGGATGAACCATAACAGTACCATAACCTGAACATAGCAACTATAAATTCAACTCCACAGTGATTGGCAAAGTAAAAATGGTAGCCAACATATGCAACACAGCAATCCAAGTCAGCTATTATTATTATTATTATTATTATTATTATTATTATTATTATTATTATTATTATTATTGATAATAAAATAGCGAATTCATATTAAATATGTA